>OU696696.1:219002848-219340348 GCA_916050605.2 Platycheirus albimanus
TTTTGGTATTTGTATAATCGTTTAAATTTTTTCTTGTGGTACTTAGTGTTTCTGTAAGTAGATTTATCAACGGTATAATTTCCTTGCTTCTCAAATTGATTGATTCTTTTGTATTTGGACTTACATTTTACCACAGTTATATTCTGAACAATGTTTGTACATTTGTTCACATTAGTTCCTACGTCCTTGTTCTTGGTATTAACTCTATTTGCTTTTTCCTTATACAATTTATCTTCATAATTAATTATGTCCTGTCTTGAGAAGTTTTTATAAAGAAAATCTAAAGGTCGTGGTCGAATGAATAGTGGAATTGTAAATCGAGATTATCCTAAGAAAAAAATTTCATCTAAATTTGAGTATTCTTTTTCAGCATTCATTATACGTAAGTGCTCATTTGAGGTTCCGTGAAACCTTTCTACATCAGCATTCCCAGTTTTCAGTGATGCTGTTGTTCTATGAAAAACAATTTTGTTCTCTTCCAGAAACTGTTCCTCTGCTGAGTGCAATATACATGAATCACCATCTGAGATGATTTTGTTTGGCTTTCCAAGAAATTGGATCCTTTGTTTGATTGTGCCCAAAATGGCGATCCAATTCATGTCATCCAGAGAGTGAATAGTTGCGTGGGTATTTAGAAAATGTATCTATAGTTGTTAAAAACATATTTTCTCTTTCAGGGAACCAAATATCCAAGTGGATAATATCGTAGAAATGTTTTGGTTTTTCGATAATTTCCATGTGCATTTGCTGTGGGTTTCTATCATGTTTTGCAAGGATACACGTTTCACAGTTGTTTATGAATTTCTGTATCTCAACTTGCAAATTTGGGTATAAGGATAAGCTCCAAGAACATTTCATTAATACCCCGGTGATTTTTACTTAAGTGATCCTCTTTAATAATTGTGATTAATTCGTTTTTGTCTACAACATCTTGCAATCTTATACTTGATTTTAGGAGTTTTAAATTTTTGTTCATGGAAAAATATTTGATAAAAAGATTTTGAAAGTTTAAACCCAAAGATAATTCATTGCCATAAATGCACATGAGACCCTTAGTCATTAAAAGCCTTTTCATAATGGCTAATAAGTCACTATTTTGTTTTTCGACCTGAGCGTGATTTTGAATTTTTTATGAACAATTTTGATAGAGATTTTTTCTTTTGGTCCATATTTTTTTTTTTTTTTTTAAAGTTATTTATTCATTCAAGTACAAAATATTTATAATAATAGGAATAATTAGAACATATTAACAGAAAAAAATACAAGACTATTAGTGTTTTTCATAATGCTATAAGGAATAAAAAGTATACATTCCTTAGTCTAGCCAAAGCAAGACTAGTAGCGAATGATCAACCGGCAAGTAAATACAAATAATAAAAAAATATAGTGCAGTAAAAATTGAAGTGAAACAAAAAAATTAAGGTTTTTTTGTATTTAAGAGAGGGAAAAAAGATTGATAGATTTTTATCTTTGGGGCTTTAATAAATTTGCGATTTCTGTGTAGTTAAGATTAAAAAGCCATGATTTGATTTCCCTTGTGCAAGATGGAAATGAAATTAATCTTCTGATGTCAAAAGGAAGTTTATTAAATACTATGGGGGCAATAAAAGTATAAAAAGTTCTAAAATAATTTTTTTTACAAAAAGGTGTAATAACATAATTAATGGAATTCAATCTTAAGTTGTGATTTGTATTATCGCAAATAGCCAAAAAGCTACTTCTTAAAAAAATAACCTAAGGACCTTATAGAAATAAAGATATTTCAAAGGAAGAATTTTCAGCTGTTGAAACAAAGCAAAGCTAGGTACAAAAGGATTTTTTCTACTAATAATACGTATCAAATGTTTTTGAGTTACAAAAACAGGATTACTTTTATTAAAATGTGCGCCACCTCAACAAGTGATAACATACTGATTTTTTGAGTGAACAATCGCATGATACGAGAATCCAAAAAGTCGATAATTGGGAGTTTTCGGGGGCGTCTGGCAGCCCCTTTGTCCCACTCAAAACGTCTGGGACTCATATATTCGTGTTAAGGGTGACTCAGATTTTGATTTCCAAAAAAAAATTAGGTGAGCCAAATGAAAATCCAAAAAGTCGATAAAATCCCGTTTTTGATGTAGTATTACGCACAATTTCCCCTACTTTTGACTGCCAGACTTTGATTTCCATTTTTAGTAATGCAAGATCTATCTATTAATATAAATATTTCTTGGGACTTTTACACTCCCAAAATTTGCTGTGGGCTCTTGGTCTTAAACTGTTATTTGAATTATTCTTCTCCACGATTGTGTCACCTGTGCAATGAAACAAATTAGGACCATAGGAACCCCCCGTGTTGTTATTGATATCGGTTATGGAAGTAAAAAACTCATTAATAGAATCAGCAATTTGCAAAGGATAAAAGATTACCAGTTCTCTTTCTTTGCTCTTTCTTTGTAGTAGAGTAATTAAGCTCGTGTTTGTTAAGCGTTCGGTAAGCATAACAAATGGCGTGGTTGTCCTGGCTAAGCACAGCTCCCAGAGCAACATTTGATGCGTCTGTGGTTAAGATAATTTTTTTTGTAAAATCTGGGTTCTTTCGGATGAGCTTCCGACCTCTTGTATCTTGAGATCATTAAAAGACTTTGCGTATTCCGGGTCAGATATTTTTTCTGTCTTTTTCAAATATTTGATCATAGGATATGCAACGTTAGCATAATCCTTGATAAATTTCCGGTAGTATACGGTTACTACGAGGAACTGTTGTATGGCTTCAACGGCTGTCGGCAATTTTATTTCCGTTATGGATTAACTTTATTTTTGTTTGGTTTGATTCCATTGTTAACAATAACATGACCTAAATAGTTGGTAGATAACTCACCGAAAATATATTTATTGACATGGATTTTCAAATTGCAGTTTCTGAGTTTTTCAAAAATTTTCCTGAGCGATTGCAAATGTTCCTCGAAACTAGTTGAAAACACAAGTATATCATCTAAGTACGCTACACAAATCTTATTGATATAGTCCCTAAGTACATGATTCATGAGTCTCTGGAATGTGGCTGGGGCATTCCTTAGCCTAAACGGCAACTCAAAGTGTGCGTTTTTGGTCGAAAGTGCGGTTTTCGCTCCGTCCCGAGGAAACCTTTGACGAGGTCGATTGTGAAGAAACAATTACATTTTCCTAACTTATCAAAGAAGTCGTCAATGTTGGGCACAGGAAATCTGTCTTCTACCGTTTGGGAGGTCAACTTTCTATAGTCTTTTACAACTCGCCATTGTTTTTGTCCATTTTTGTGGTCTTTTTTGGGTACAACCCATATGGGCGAATTGTAAGGACTACAGCTAGGAACAATTATTCTATGACTCAACATTTCCGAGATTTGTCGGTCTACCTCATCCGAGTGAATCTCTGGCTAGCGATAAAGTTTGCTATAAATTGGGATGTCAGTATTAGTTATAATACGGTGACTAATTTCATTAGTAGAAGACAAATCATCCCCTTCTTTATAAATAATTGATTTGAAAGAATTGAGCAAATATTTTAATTTTAAAACATCAGACATAGGCAAGTGGTTTAGAAAGAGATCATCATAAGTTTCGGGTGAGATAGAAACACTACTAACGGACTCAAAACTTCTTCGTTTTGATTAATAAGGTTTGCATAAGTTTCTTCATCCTCCTCGATATATAAACATAATGTTGCTTTGTTAGTTATAAGGGACCTAGATTTATAATTAATGATGGTGTTCAAAGGAGGAAGAATATTATTGCCAATCAATCCGTCAAAACAATTATGAAATTGGTACTCAAAGAAATTAACGTGGTAATTATATTCATTATTCATTAAATTCTCTAAATAGAGGCTTTTTATATTTCCCACTTGTGTATACATCACGATCGAGTACTTTTAGAATATTGTTTTTAGTTTCAACTTGCCATTTTGGATTGCATATTTTTGTTAATAAGACTGCACTCAGCGCCGCAGTCTATTATAAATCTGAGGGGTCTAATATGACCTTGTATGACTATATAGGGTAGTTTCTTGGTGGTTTTTCGTAAAAAATTTGGTTTTGGGTATACGTGTGTTCACCTTCATTTAGAGAGGGTTCGTTATTATTATTACTGTTATATGACCTTCTTGTTTGACCACTACGTGTGTTGTTATTTTGTCGCAAAGGTTGATTCGCTCTGGGGTAGTTTTGGCCAAATTGCGGTGCATTATTATTACTGTTGTCTATTTTGATTTCTTGAGAAAGAATGTGATGAGTTATTATTGTTCCTAGGATAAGTACTATTTTGATTATTACTATTATTTTCTTGGGAAGCTTGAATATTTGGATTGCTATTTAGTTTTCCAACTATTTTGCACTTGTGCGTCTTTTCGTAACTGTACCTACCTACTGAAAATAGTAATTTTTATTTTTTCATCAATTTTTTAAGGCATTTTATTTTTAAACACTAGGTTTTTGAGTTTGCAATTTTGTATCGTTGGTTATTCAAAAAACTTTTTTTATGTGTTTCTTTAGTATTATATTAAATTTTTCACGTTTAATCGTTTTTTCCTTTACAATTCAGCCCATTTGGTTACCGACTGCGCCAGTAAAATTGTTTCTCAATCGACTAAATGAAACAACCAAATTCTTTTAATTTATAAGGTTTACACAAAATTTTATTGAACTTTTGACATGTAGGAATAATAAGTACATACGAAGAATATCAAGCGTCGACTGACTTAAAAATCTAAAAAAACTCTTACGCACTACTAATAGAATTGGACGTTACAAACTAGACCTACGATATTAACAGATCTCTCCAGTTTTATCTCCAATGAGAGATAATGCTGGATAGAGTAGATTTAAATGAGAAAGTTGATAAGCTGAATTGCACACTTGATGTTTGCCCTGCAAACGACAGGTGTGTCAAAATGTAACATTTAATTATGTGACAATATCAAGAAACTAATCAAAACAATGTATTTTAATTTTCAACTTTTCTTTGTTTTAAACTTGATTTTTCTGTTTAAGCTTTATACAAAAACGATTCTTAAGCTGCGTTTGTCAACCAAGAAGTGTTTCGACAAGCTCCGCCTAATATTTTTTCTCTCTCTGCCCGGAATTCCACCAACACATTCACACATTCCAAAAATCTTTTTTCCGGGATATATAGACACGGGCCACTTATAGTCCGGTCAAAATAGACAAAAAAATAGTACTAGGTTTGCAAAAATTCGCATAAAGCTGAAAATTGGTACCGACGTTGGGAACACCATTTCAAGTAAACTCAGCAACATCCCCATCGATCCGACTGGTGCGTTAGGAGTTATTCAAGGTCAAAAGGTCAAATAAACGGTTTTTACAATTTTCCTTGTAAACGGTAGGTTTTATCATAAAAATACATGAGACAATGTTGTAGACCATGAAATTATCTACAAAACTTGCAAATATCATTTTTTTGTTAGAATAACCATTTCGGAGATATCGTGATTTTAAAACTTGAAGGAGTCACGTTCTATATGATATGCACACATATGCCACATGCATACATTTAGTCCAGTCGACAGGTTGGAAAAAGTTGGTGGAAGGTGGAAAAAGGTCGGAAGCTAATGAAACTATCAGATATTGTTGAAGGATAGTTAATAAATATTTTACGAAGTTTTGGACCTCGAGAGCCCTATTGAAAAAGAGGTGGGGGAGGGGGAAGGGGTAACTGCAAAGTTTTCGACCTTGCAACGGTTTTTCCTCAGTAACTTATTTTTCTTACGTTCTATAGCAAAAGCATTTCCATTTTATAGTAGAACGTCAAATTTCCTACAATTTTCATGGTACCAAAGTTGTTGTATATTTATTCTTTAAGGAGATATAGCTCTTCGAAAAACAGGTTATTTTTCAGAATTTGCTAAAAAATGCCAACAAAATTCAGCTTATTTCTTCTAATAGACGAAAACTGGTGCGAGGTTTTTGTATGACGAGATTTTCATACTACGATTTGTGCTGTTTAATAGTTTCTAAAAAATGTCGTATGAAAATCTCGTCAAACAAAAACCTCGCACTATGCTAGGAATATTTTTTACTAAACGAAACCGAACACACCGCGCCCGCGAACGAATATATTATTATTTAACTATATAAAAACTAGTTGGATTATCCGAATCCAAAAAGCACAATGCGAATCTATTTAATTGAGTTAAAAAAAAATAAGAACAAACCAAACCAAAAGAATGCACAACGACGATGTGCAACACGACTGGAGAACGAGAATTTGTAAACGCGAAACGTCAAACGCCGGTGTGTTTGATAAAAAAAAAATACACAAAAAATATATCCCTAGCCAGACAGCAATCGAAGTGCTGTCTTTCGTTAGCTCAGCTGGGAGTGGGTTCGATAAGAACAATGTTTTATTAATCGCGCTCGATTAATAAAAAGAAACGACGAATTTGAATTATGTGTAAATAGAGTACAGGGTGTACTCGATTTAAGTGGGCGCCAGGAAACTTTTATGGTAGTTTGCCTTACCAATACTAATCTGAAATAGGTCTTCAATATTAACAATATGAACACAAGAATTATTATTCCCAATGGGAAATTTGAATCTTTTATTGATTAGAAGTTAGTGGTCTGGGAAACCTTGGCAGAAGGCCTGGACGAAAACCCAGAGTCTTTTCAACTAAAAGAAAAATTGAACAATGGTATTTCGAGGTAAGCAGAAGGCTTATTCTCGAAATTAGGAATAGGTTTAAGCAGATAAAGAAAAGCAAACACTGTTTTGTGTCACGGTGACACAAAGGAAGATCACAATGGTAATGCAAGTTAAAAACAAAAGGGGTCACGATTCCCACAATCTTGGGAGAAGACGAACGACAGCGAAGGCCTATTCTAATATAAAACTGTTTGCCCCACACAGGGTCACAAACAAGACGAATTCAAAACAAATTAACGAACAATAAACAAGCTAAAATTCCTGGTCCCAACCAGACACAAAAATACTTAGCTTGGTAGGTAAAATCCTTAAGTCCCAACAAGAATACTCTTCCAAATCCACTCGATTCTTCTTTCTGGCACAAAAGGAATCCTTTTCTGATTATTTTTAAGTTAAACGAAACGTTCTCGGTAATTTTTCACTTGTCTTTTTAAAATTCTTCTTTTTTCCCAAAAATTATCGCTTTCTCCTCTTCAAAATCCAAAATTGAATCCCTATTCAAAATGGAGGCTTGGCTTGTCCACTTCGCCCCGACCATATAGCCATCCTCTTTGGATCTTTTGCGTGGTGGTGTTCTTATCTCAGTCATGCAGCAGCATCTCGCCCATCTATGCAGAGACGTGCGACTGAGAACGGTGATACAACCATTGCACGCGATCCTATGCGTTGAGGATGCGATCCTCGTAGGCTCAGTAGACGTGTTCAGCCGTAAAATGTCAATTATATTTTATTTTAAAAAGGCAAGTGAAAAACTACGACACAGCGCGCAAAGTCCCCAGCCCAAACCGGCCCAAATTAATTATTTTGAGGAGAATATTCTTGTTGGAAAGAACTAAACCATTTTCCAACTAAAATGGTTGAATTAATAAATAGGAAAAATCTTAATTCTGTAGACCTTCGCGCAGAAACTATAAAAAAGGGAAAAACACATCATTGTGATTTTTCTTTGATATCCGACACTTTATGGTGGGCACTCGGCCATACTACATTTATGTTGGTGTGATTATAGTTCACACATCGTTGGACATGAGTCATATTCATGCCTTTCTGCTCTTTCGACCTTCTGTCGACAACTCGAAGATTTAGTGGCTCTTCCGCCTTTCGTAAAAAAGGTGGACCTCCTGTCCAACACCTCTGATGGAACCTAGATTGGTTACTTTTCCAAAATACTTAAAGAGCAGTCCTCTGGCTGATGGACCAGGTTTCTACTGTACTCTTTAGAGTATTTTGCAGCCGCAACAGGAAGGGATTAGGAAACAAAAGTTATTAGAGGAAATGGGTTGGCAAAACTTGTTGTGGTAAAATTTACCGCAACAAATCTCACCCTCACCTCCTAGGAAAGGTACTTACAATTCATAAAAATTGTAATACATTTTCAAAGAGATGCCCGGGAAAGAAAAAGGTATTATTTTCCATCAAAAATAAATTAAAACATAGTAAATGTTAATTATAAATAACAAAAATCAAAAATCTAATAATCAAAGTAAAATGAAATTAAAATTCAAGAGCAGAAAACAAAAAAAATCAAGCTACTTTACTTTACTACTTTTTACCAAAAAAAAATCAAGCTACGTTACTTTACAGATCGGATGCGTCGGTATACGGTTTCAAATCCTTGACATTCCAAGTTCCGCGGTCTTTACAATTACTATCTTCAAGCAAGTAAGTCCAAAGTGACAAACGCTTTTTAATTCTAAACGGACCGACGAACTTCGGTGCTAATTTCGCGGCGTAATAATTCGCGGCATCCGACAACGAGAAATTTCTACGCCATACAAGTTCGCCAGGGTGATATTGAACATCACGCCGTCGAAGATTGTAGGCTTGGGCAGATCTCTTAGAAGCTGCCTTTAATTTTTTTTAAAATATCGTCTCTAAGCTCTTTGAAACGATTCTCGATCTCGACCTGATCTAGAACCGTTTCAGAGCTATCTTCTACTAATGGAACTTCACGACCAGAAGTCACCATATCCCTCCCAAAATTCGCATAGTAAGGAGAAACTCCTAAAACCTCATGCTGTGACGTGCGAATCGCGCACGCCACCTTCTGCAGCTGTGAATCCCACACTCTGTGGTTTTCAGCGACGTAAGCCCTCAACGTCGTCTTAATAATCTGATTTATCCTTTCCGCAGGATTCGCCTGCGGATGATAATGGGCTGTGAATTTTAATTCTGACGCGTACGCCTGGCAAAGCGTTTTCAGTTCCTTGGAACGGAACTGAGGACCGTTGTCACAGACGACAGCCTTCGGAATGCCAAAAAGAAGGAAGACATTGTCTTCTAATTCCCTACAAATTAATTTGGCCGTAGCCGACCTCAGCAAAAAGAGTAGTGGAAACTTTGAAAAGTAATCCACTTCCGTCAAAATGTATGTAAAACCCCTCCTCGACTTAGGAAGTGGACCTACCAGATCTATACAAATCATCTCCCATGGTGATTTGATTCCTACCCTCTCCGTCATCAAACCAGCTGGCTTATCATTCACCGGCTTTACCTGTTGGCAAACTTTACAATTCCTAACATACCTGGTTATATCGGTCCTCATTTTTGGCCAGTAAAATTTTGCCATTACTCTGGCGAAAGTTTTCCTAACACCCATGTGTCCTGCTAACGGACTATCATGGTTCTCCTGCAAAATACCTAATCTTTCATTTTTACCTATCACTCTCTTCCACTCCTGATTCGTCTCATGTACTACGACATGATTTGGCTTCACCAGTTTGAACAACTTCCCTTGTTCAACCCTCCAAGCTGGAAACCTAAGTGGATTGGCATTGACTGTTGAAATCATTTTAGCCACCCAAGGGTCTAAATCCTCTTCTGAGATACCATTCAACTGTGGCACTCCTCGAGAAAGCATATCCGGAACTACATGCTCTTTGCCCTTGCCATGAATGATCTCAAAGTCAAACTGCTGTAACCTAATGGACCAACGAGCCAACCTACCCTGTGGATCTTTAAGATTACTTAACCATACCAAGGAATAGTGATCCGTCACAACCGTAAACCGAACACCTTCGATATACGGGCGCAACTTCTCAATAGCCCAAAGTGCAGCCAAGCATTCTTTTTCAGTGGTACTATAATTTCTTTCGTTTCTATTTAACGATCTACTAAGGTAACAGACAACCTTTTCTCCCTCATCAAAGTTCTGTGAAAGAACCGCACCGATACCGTAATCATTACGCGTCTGTTTGAACGACAAATGGTCGTTTAAAATCTGGGCAAGTGAGTATAGGTGCTGTCACCAAACACTCCTTTGCCTTCCTAAAGCTATCCTCACATTCCTGACTCCAAATGAACTTTTTATTCTTTTTCAGCAAATCTGACAAGGGCCTAAGCAATTCTGCAAAATTTGGTACAAAACGACGGTACCACGAAACTGTCCCTATAAAACTCCTAACTTCTTTAATATTTTTCGGTGCTGGAATCCTAACCATGCTTTCCACTTTTTCTGGATCTACATGTAACCCATTTCGATCCACTATATAACCTAAAAATTTGAGAGAGGGCATGCAGAAGTTGCATTTTTCCCTACTCACTTTTAATCCTGCCTCACTCAACCTTTTCATCACCTCATTCAGAATTTCAAGATGTTTCTCGAAAGTTTCAGAAATGATGATGATGTCGTCTAAATAGACGAAAACGAATGGCTCCAGGTCGGCACCCAAAACTGTGTCGATAAACCTCTGCCAAGTCGCCGGTGAGTTATGCAGACCGAAAGGCATTCTCCTAAACTGAAACAGACCCCTCCCAGGTACCGTAAAAGCAGTAAAGGGCTTAGATTCTTCCTCCGTAGGTATCTGCCAATACGCTGACTTGATATCTAAAGACAAGAACTTAGCACCCCGAAGCCTATCTAAAATTGAATTAATATACGGAAGTGGATAAGCATCCCTATCAGTATTCTTATTCAGCTTCCTATAATCCACACAGAATCTATAGGAGCCGTCTTTCTTTTTAACTAAAAGTATTGGAGACGACCAAGCACTTGTCGATCTCTCAATAACTCCTGCCTCTAACATCTCATTTAACTCCCTATCGATATGTTCCTGCATTGCCGGGGAAACCGGATAATACCGTTGTTTTATCGGTTCCGCCGACGTCCTAATCTTGTGTTTAACTAACGTTGTACACCCTAAGCCTTCAGGCATTTTCCTAAAAAATTCTCCTATAAACTCTTCTAATGTTTCAATTTCCCTAGCACTCAACTCAGATCGTTCTGTAATCGAACATATTGAAACAGGATTGTCTTGCTCTGAAAAAGTCCACATACGTGATCTTAAATCAGGGACGATACCCGACAGTGCCCAAAAATCTGCACCGAGAATCACCGTATGTGGCAGAGATGGGATGACCAAACAGTCAACTAATACTGCCCTATCCTCAACTATAATTGGAAGAGAGATCACTCCTAAAACTTCAACTCTTGTTCCATCTGCCAAACACACGCAGTGAACAGAGTCTTTTTTCAAAGAAAGCCCTAAATTTCCTATCATTAACCAGGCATCCCTACCTATTATGGTTCTAGAAGCTCCTGAACCTAATAAACCTAAAAATTTAGAACCATAAACACTAACACTCAAAAATGGTCTCCTATCATTACCGTTTGCCTCGAGAGTAAACCCTAAATGAATAACATCCGCCGACTGGTTCCCAGCAGGCAACCCTGTCAACGTCTTCGGACTTCCCGCCCTGCTGGCGCAGGAGTCCGTTGCCCATTTCCCGAACACTTTCTACAATTTTGTCTAGAGACGCCTGCAGCGCCACAACCAAAACAACGCCTAGGAGCAGAACACCTATTTGCATAATGGCCTGATCCATTGCAATTAAAACACCTATTACTAGACGAAGGTCGGGGTTGGGATGAAATTTGGGCCTGATGAGAAGTTGGGTTGTTGTCTGAAACAACCAAAACTTCCGAAGTGTCGACACCTACATATGCCAGATCCGGCTCTAGCAAAGTCCTATTATTCCTAACACTAGGTGGTGGAACATACGCTTCCACATTCGCCCTAACCACTTCTAAATTCCTACCTAAAGCAACCAAATCTGAAACGCAACTTGGTTTAGCCAAACCAAGCTGAGTTTGGTAGAAAGGTGCCAAGTTCCTTTGAATCATTGACAGCTTCCTACTTTCTGATTTTTGGTCGGTTAACCTACCAAACAAATTCTGCATTGTCGCCACATAGACTCCGATGGATTCATCTTTGCCTTGTGTACGACGCCTAATCTCATCGAGAAGCTGGTCATCATAGTTCGGTGGCAAGAATTCAAGTTTCAACTCCTTGACAAGTTCTTGCCACGAACCAACCGAAATCCTAATTGCCCTAAACCAAATCAAAGCTTTCCCTACAAAGCTGCCTTAAAAAGTTGATTTTCAGAGACCCCCCTAGCCTGTCTCAACTCCTCAACTCTTTCTAAGAATGAGTTCACTGAGGCACCACAGCGCTCCCCAGTGAACTTCCCATCCCACTTTGCCAAGTTCTGAAACTTTTCTGTACTCACTACATTCACTACTTACCCCCTCTATCCTCGCTCCTATTATCTGCCTCTCCTATAACTGTCGATGCACTGGCAGAAGTGTTCACCGACTTACTTCTCCGAGGTTCACTTTCCCTGTCAAGTTCCTTTCCCACTGAACTCTCTTTCGTCTTCTGTTTAGCTACCTCTACTTCCTCTTCTTCCTCATTTTTCTCTTCATCATCATCATCATCATTATCATCATCATCATCATCATCATCTAAATCCGCCAAAGCACTTATTAATCTATTTTTCAACCCTAACCTACACTTCTCCTGTGACTCATTCTCAGGGACCGACCTATCCATCCTACGTAACCCCCACTCAATCTTCGTTAAAATTTTAAGATACTCCTTCGAAGTTTCCGACTTCGGAGGATTTTCTAAAAGTTTTGAAATTTCTAATAACTTCTTCTCGACGGCCACCTGATCCACATTAAAAGTGAATGGGTAGGCCGGAGCTATAAAAGAGGCCCTACGCTGCAATTTCAGAGCGGCCCTAAGCATCTTGCGCATCTCCTCCACCGTCCCTATAGTCAAACCCCTACTCTCTATTTCATACGAAATCTCGTCCTGAGTCAGTCTATTAATCTGACTAACATCCATTTTTCAAAACAAAAACAATAAAAAACAAAACTCAAAACCGAAAACCAAAAAAAAAATAAAAACAAAATTATTCCCAAAAACAACTCTAAATTCTCATTTTAAAAAAAAACACCTTTTCCAAAAATAATAAAAAAAATAAAATCGCTAATTAAATAAAAATTTAAAATTTACGCAAAAAAAAAATAAAAGCAAAAAAAAATATTTCACTGAAAAAAAAAATGGTCAAAGTGTTTTACCTAAATACTATAAAAAATTAAAGGGGCAACCCTGAAAATGAATAAAATTATTTCGACCAAACGTCAAAAAATAAACACAACAAAAAAATTAAAGCTATGAGTTAGAGTGCAACGACGCTACTCTCAACTCAAAATGGATGGATAAACAAACTACTTACGATTTTCTTTTTTTGTTCCAATTAATTGTTTTTTACAAAAAAAAGGAAAATCGAGCAATAAACACACTACGGCAAAAATCAAGAAATAAAAAGAGAACAAAAACAAAAAAAAAAACTCACTAATTATTTGCCTTGAACTGGCAAAAATGTTTCACAGGCAATTTTTTTCGAATCCACTAGATCAAGGTTGCTGATGAAGATTGGTCACCCGCTGAATCTCACTTTTTACCTAGACAATGAATAAAAAAACACCAAGTAAATATTTTTATTTTTAATTAATGAAATACAATAAAAACACTTCCCTAAACACTTTATGCATCTAACACAGGACAATAACACAGCTCCAAAGAAATTCGAAACAAGCCCCACGTTGGGCGCCAATTGCTAGGAATATTTTTTACTAAACGAAACCGAACACACCGCGCCCGCGAACGAATATATTATTATTTAACTATATAAAAACTAGTTGGATTATCCGAATCCAAAAAGCAAAATGCGAATCTATTTAATTGAGTTAAAAAAAAATAAGAACAAACCAAACCAAAAGAATGCACAACGACGATGTGCAACACGACTGGAGAACGAGAATTTGTAAACGCGAAACGTCAAACGCCGGTGTGTTTGATTAAAAAAAAAAATACACAAAAAATATATCCCTAGCCAGACAGCAATCGAAGTGCTGTCTCCCGTTAGCTCAGTTGGGAGTGGGTTCGATAAGAACAATGTTTTATTAATCGCGCTCGATTAATAAAAAGAAACGACGAATTTGAATTATGTGTAAATAGAGTACAGGGTGTACTCAATTTAAGTGGGCGCCAGGAAACTTTTATGGTAGTTTGCCTTACCAATGCTAATCTGAAATAGGTCTTCAATATTAACAATATGAACACAAGAATTATTATTCCCAATGGGAAATTTGAATCTTTTATTGATTAGAAGTTAGTGGTCTGGGAAACCTTGGCAGAAGGCCTGGACGAAAACCCAGAGTCTTTTCAACTAAAAGAAAAATTGAACAATGGTATTTCGAGGTAAGCAGAAGGCTTATTCTCGAAATTAGGAATAGGTTTAAGCAGATAAACAAAAGCAAACACTGTTTTGTGTCACGGTGACACAAAGGAAGATCACAATGGTAATGCAAGTTAAAAACAAAAGGGGTCACGAGTCCCACAATCTTGGGAGAAGACGAACGACAGCGAAGGCCTATTCTAATATAAAACTGTTTGCCCCACACAGGGTCACAAACAAGACGAATTCAAAACAAATTAACGAACAATAAACAAGCTAAAATTCCTGGTCCCAACCAGACACAAAAATACTTAGCTTGGTAGGTAAAATCCTTAAGTCCCAACAAGAATACTCTTCCAAATCCACTCGATTCTTCTTTCTGGCACAAAAGGAATCCTTTTCTGATTATTTTTAAATTAAACGAAACGTTCTCGGTAATTTTTCACTTCTCTTTTTAAAATACTTCTTTTTCCCCAAAAATTATCGCTTTCTCCTCTTCAAAATCCAAAATTGAATCCCTATTCAAAATGGAGGCTTGGCTTGTCCACTTCGCCCCGACCATATAGCCATCCTCTTCGGATCTTTTGCGTGGTGGTATTCTTATCTCAGTCATGCAGCAGCATCTCGCCCATCTATGCAGAGACGTGCGACTGAGAACGGTGATACAACCATTGCACGCGATCCTATGCGTTGAGGATGCGATCCTCGTAGGCTCAGTGGACGTGTTCAGCCGTAAAATGTCAATTATATTTTATTTAAAAAAGGCAAGTGAAAAACTACGACACAGCGCGCAAAGTCTCCAGCCCAAACCGGCCCAAATTAATTATTTTGAGGAGAATATTCTTGTTGGAAAGAACTAAACCATTTTCCAACTAAAATGGTTGAATTTATAAATAGGAAAAATCTTAATTCTGTAGACCTTCGCGCAGAAACTATAAAAAAGGGAAAAACACATCATTGTGATTTTTCTTTGATGTCCGACACTTTACGGTGGGTACTCGGCCATACTACATTTATGTTGGTGTGATTATAGTTCACACATCGTTGGACATGAGTCATATTCATGCCTTTCTGCTCTTTCGACCTTCTGTCGACAACTCGAAGATTTAGTGGCTCTTCCGCCTTTCGTAAAATAAGGTGGACCTCCTGTCCAACACCTCTGATGGAACCTAGATTGGTTACTTTTCCAAAATACTTAAAGAGCAGTCCTCTGGCTGATGGACCAGGTTTCTACTGCACTCTTTAGAGTATTTTGGAGCCGCAACAGGAAGGGATTAGGAAACAAAAGTTATTAGAGGAAATGGGTTGGCAAAACTTGTTGTGGTAAAATTTACCGCAACAACTAGTTTTTATTAGAAGAAATAAGCTGAATTTTGTTGGCATTTTTTAGCAAATTCTGAAAAATAACCTGTTTTTCGAAGAGCTATATCTCCTTAAAGAATAAATATACAACAACTTTGGTACCATGAAAATTGTAGGAAATTTGACGTTCTACTATAAAATGGAAATGCTTTTGCTATAGAACGTAAGAAAAATAAGTTACTGAGGAAAAACCGTTGCAAGGTCGAAAACTTTGCAGTTACCCCTTCCCCCTCCCCCACCTCTTTTTCAATAGGGCTCTCGAGGTCCAAAACTTCGTAAAATATTTATTAACTATCCTTCAACAATATCTGATAGTTTCATTAGCTTCCGACCTTTTTCCACCTTCCACCAACTTTTTCCAACCTGTCGACTGGACTAAATGTATGCATGTGGCATATGTGTGCATATCATATAGAACGTGACTCCTTCAAGTTTTAAAATCACGATATCTCCGAAATGGTTATTCTAACAAAAAAATGATATTTGCAAGTTTTGTAGATAATTTCATGGTCTACAACATTGTCTCATGTATTTTTATGATAAAAACTACCGTTTACAAGAAAAATTGTAAAAACCGTTTATTTGACCTTTTGACCTTGAATAACTTCTAACGCACCAGTCGGATCGATGGGGATGTTGCTTAGTTTATTTGAAATGGTGTTCCCAACGTCTGTACCAATTTTCAGCTTTATGCGAATTTTTGCGAAATGTCTATTTTGACCGGACTATTAGTAACATGGAAGTCTTACATGAAACTCCGTGTTCAAATACCTACGGAATTCTCCCATGCAACACACATTCTCAGACTTCTCCAAGTTGTAGGTGCCATTCCAAAACTTGAAGAATCGTGCAGTACTCTCTCTCTCTCTCTCTCTTTCTCTCTCTCTCTCTCTCTCTCTCTCTCTTTCTCTTTCTCTTTCTCTTTCTCTTTCTCTTTCTCTCTCACACACAATCACAGAACTTCCCAGATTATTGGTGTCATCCAAAAAATCTCACGAATCCTTAAGGTGGAGTTCTGAGTAAACATCAAAATACATATATATTTTTTAAGAAAAATCAAACTTTCAAAAAGCTGAAAAATAGTTCTACTGGGCATTTTCCCAGTACCACTAATTTACTTATTCTATTCGAAAGTCAGTCGTAAGAGAAATCATTCTTTCTATGCCCTATTTACTTATATTATTTTGTTAGGACCGAATTAAGAAAAAAACAAGAACTAATTTCGCGCAACTGGCAATACGTTGGACCTGTGTGCAGATTTGGAGGAAGGGGTCAGAGATTAGTGTTTCATTCTTTCTACGATCGCTGGCTCAGCATGAAAGAATGTTGCGCGGGAGTCTCTAGCTCATCCGCTGGGTCAACAAGCTGGCTCAACATGAAAAATAAGGAACATGCTTTGTCATCCTCTCTGAATTACTCTCAAAACTCTTAGAGGACAACGGACTCAAAGTGTGGGTCGAAAGATAGGAATGGATAGGCTGGTTTTAAGAACCACTAAGGAAAAGCTTTTGTTGGGGTAAATCTTACAGTACTGGAAACGGCTCTGAATCAGTTTTAAGATATTTGTTTACCGGGGCCGATTATTTTCCAGCAGGACAATGCGTTGATTCACCCAGCTAGAATTAAAAAATTGTGGTTTCAAGGTCAAAATATAGGACAACAAATTTAAACATCATTGAAAATGTGTGGAGTTGGTTGATACGAGAGGTGGGAAGCACTACACCAACAAAAGGATCTGATTGAAGATATCAAAGAAACCTGGGCTTGTATTTCTCTTGATATATTAAAATATTTATATGGTTCATTGAAAGACCGCATTTTTGACGTTATACAAAATAAAAGAGGTAGTGCAAAGTACTAAAATAATTGTGTAAGCTGTATATTAATGAATAAGAAAACCTATCTGAAAAAAAAAAATAATTTGGTTTTCATTTTAACTAAAATATACACAGTTGTGCTATTCTAGTATTAAACAAAAATTGCATTTTATGGTAAATCCATACAAATCTATCACAAACAAATCCCGTTAAAATAAAAAAAATTTAAAATCTTTCTTAATCCAAGAAACTTCCTCTTTAGCCTTGTCAACCAATGCATAATTCCTTGGATAGGGTAAGGTCGGGATGATTTGACACGTCAACAGACTTTGCAAAAAATCTTAAGATGCAAATACAATTTTGTATTTTAAAAATTTGCATATGTTGAAATATCATTTTAGCAACATAAAAACATCATTCAATTATCGATTTAAATATTTGTATATGAGTTCAAGACTTTTTCTTATCCCTTATAAATTGTCAATTCCTCCTACGGGGTAGGATGATTTGACATTGGCGTTAGGAAGTTTTAACAGAGAAAGGAGGATTAGACAAATGATCACAGTTCAACAGTTTTTAATTATTAAATAAACACACATTTGGATCTTTTTCAGTAATAACTTATTTTCTTATTTTTCTAACTTATAAGGAACTCAGTCTTTCTAAATTCTTTGAGTCTTTTTTCATTTGTATTGAATTTTAAAAGCTCTAAGACTAAGCAACAAAAATAGCTTTAAAAAATGAATACTCTTTATAAAATAAACCCCAAAATTACTTTAAAATAAAATAAATACACATCAACTAGACAATGAAACAAAAATTAATAAGATACTTCAAAATCAAGTCTGAACATTAATGTAGTACGATTAATACCAAATTTTTTGCGGCAATGTTATATAGATTCTTTTTTGTTTTAAATGTCTTTAATATTATTTTCAACATTATGTTTCGTCAATGTTGCGGTTAGGATGTTTTTTTTAGTATAATTATTAGGCATGTTTAACATTCTAAAAAAGGAGTAAAAGGTTGTTTTACTTTCATACATTACATATGTATGTATATTCTTATTGACTTAAGAAGGAGAATTTAACATTCTGTCAATTGCTCCTTCAAAATAATTGTCGAAACCTCCTTCCAGTCTACTTTCGGAAACAATTCTAAAAAACACTTGTAAAAGCGCTCAGAAAGATTGTTTTCCTACCTATTAGTCTTAGTCAAATGCAAGTGCACCACAATATTGCAATTTAATTACAAAAACTTAAAAATAAAGAAATTGCACCTGGATTACTTACCATCAAAAATTACGTCAACCAGTGAAAAAAAAATAAAAACACATCCACTTCACACAGCTTCAAGACCTACTGATCAGTTATTTACCACTCACACCAATAGGAACTATCTTCATTTCCTCATCATTTAAAATGCTGCCAAATCGTTAGTTTTCAAGAAAAGTACTAATGTCAATTCCTCCTCCCTGTCAAATCATCCCGACCTTACCCTACATATCAAAGACTTCCCAAACAGTTAGTTTAAGTAAAAACAATATCTGAGTCTATCCAGTTTCTACGGACAGTACACTGGTTATAAGTAACGCAGCTTTAACGCGGCATATTCGATTGAGCAGTCAGAAACGAGTAGAGGATATCTTACCTGTCTGCGATTTTACAGTTTCCTGCCAAGTATTTCTGGCCTGAACAATTACTGCATTCAGGGAAGTCACCATTTAAATTCAATTTAGCTCTTTGTTTCTTAGTCCAGCACAGTAATTATTCTTAGACTACTCAGCTTGCTTTTGGGCGAGCAATGGACAAGGAACATCGGAAGGCTCCGTTTCTCCCTCATTGAACTGTATGTGGAAGACTATTTCGATCTGATAAATTCGAGGTCACAGCTAAGAACTTGCTTATCTTAGAGCAGCAAGAAAAGCACAGGGCCACGCTATTAAATTTAGTTTTGAGAAAATGTTAACCGCATGAAATGTCATTTCAATGTATTTTATTTTTGAATTCTCTTTAAGGGGAGAATTAACAAAAAATAGCTTACGAGACCCTAAACATTACTGAACCAAAAGCTTTTTAAGATCACAAAGGGTTCTGCTATATAAATGAAACTAAATGTTCTGTTTAGCTCTAAATGTAAGTTAGTTTTTTTGGGAAAACACAAAGCTTAACACTTTTTAACAAAATAAACAATAAACAATAATTAAACATCTTCACGCTTAAACTTTCAAAAAAAGCTCCATTTCACATTTGAACTAGGGTTACCTTATTTTGTTTTTTTTTCTATTTCCCTTTCCTTGTTTAGCTGCTTGGGCTTGTTCGTCCATTTTTGCCTCCTCTTCTTCATCCAAAGCTCGTTGCTTTCGTCTACCTAGTGGAGTTTTCGACCACCATGTTTCAAATGCTTCCTCTTCTTCAAAATATACTGGATCCCTAGTACTTAAAAAAAAGAGTTAAATATCCAAAAATCTTTTTTACTTATTACCAAAGGGAGTTTATGAGCTCTACATACGTTAACGGCCGTGCTCGCAACTGAAGCCTTCTTTTGCACGTTAATACTTCTTGTACGCAAGCATTTACAGATCCAATTGTGTAACCGTCGGAGATTTTTGCCATAACACTACAATCAAGTTGACACTCGCCACCACAATGTTCACTGTTGGATTTTCGGATAGAATTTATAATTTAAAATAAATTTTTTGGGGAATCAAATTACTCTAGCAGCGTTTTCCAAGCGAAGGACAAAGCACCATAATCTGGCTTGGAAATGTAAATAAAGCGATTGTAAGTCTGCTGTAAAAGTTTTTGATCAGCTTCCCAAGGAAAATTCGAAGTTCCAATAAAAATAACTCGATCTTCGGGTGCTATGTTCTTAATCAATTTCGACAAATCTTTCTTCAAACGCTTCGGGTCACTTCGATCATATGTTGGAATTTTTTTCATAAAAGGTCGCTCAGCGTCGTCCATATAAATAACAGCTGGTTGGAGAAGTCTCGAAATTTTTAAAACTAAGTGTATGAGCATAATAATTCCAGATTTCCCTGGGTATTTTCCAACTACATTTGCAGGCGTTAGATCGAATAAAATCGCTCCTACCTCAGTACATATGGCATGCAACAGTGTTTTCTTTCCACTTCCTTTGGGACCGGCCAATAACAATGATCGAATACAAGGACAAGAATTACGAATTGTCTGTGAACCCAGAGGCAATATACAATATTCAATTAACACTTGACGCAAGTCTCCAGCTGATGGGTTAAGGCCACTTCTAGCTGTATATGACTTGTCACCTAAATATGCGCTAAGAGGTGTATGAGGATATGGCTTTATTATACCGTTTGTAACAAGCTCTTCGAAAAGTGATTCGGTCGTTTGATCTGGTGTAAGATCTTTTTCTTTCTTTTTTTTGCTTTTCTTTCCGGAATGTCGGGTTTTTTTGCTACTTTTCTTTGCTTTTTTACCAACGGCTGTCTGGAACAATCAAACTTTGAAAAATTTAGTTCAGTCATATGAAATTTAAAACATACCTGCAAAAAATCTAGTTCTTGTCTCATCAATTCGTCAACGATCATCCGAAACTCTAGTTCAACTTCGACATGCTTTTTAGAATAAATAATTTCCTCATTGTATCTCTGACAACGGTTACCCGTTTCATCATTATCTTTCCAAACTTTAACGAACCTAAATAATACACATAGTAAACATAATAGTATTATTTGAAACGGAAACGGCCACAGTTTTATTTTGACCGCGGTAACGATTAAATTGTGAATAATTATTGGTGCTTTGATAAAGTAACTAAATAAAGAGTTTGAACTTACATAAAAAGTGAGTTTGATTTGTAGAGATAAAAGTGGTGACTTAAAAGTAAAAGAAAATGGGCTGTATCTTAAACTGCTGTTAGGTTGTGATCAAATAAACCTGGAGTTTAAGCTATTATGTCTATTAGGACTTAATTTATGGTCTAACTTAAAAATTTTCTCATGTAGTGCTTAAGTAACTTTTAAACTACTATATGTCATACAATAATTGAAAAACGTATATGTAGGTACTTTTGTCTGCCATAAGAAAGGCGATACAAAAAATGCCTTGGAACAAATAATAAATTCTGAAAAAACTTTTTTAAAATGTCAATAGATGTGGAAACTGAAGGAGATTTTTTAATTCTGGAAGACATAGATTTGCTGTATGAAATTGTGCCACCAGCCAGACAAAAGGAAATATATTATTCAGGGTTCAATCGATTCGAGTTAAATGATTAAGATTTTTTTCAACGATATCGATTCGACAAAGAAATAGCAACATTTATCATAAATCTGCTTTTTTCTGTAATAGCAAAAAAACTGGCATAACAGCTCCCACACTTTGTCAAATTCCCATTCACAAGTCAGGAACTTCATTTTGAAGTCTTTTATTTATCATCTTTTAGATGAATCAGTGAAGAAGACATCAAAATAATGTATAATATTTTGATGTCTTCTTCACTGATTCATCTAAAATTAAATGAACAATTTTTTATTTATTTTTTTGTCAGGCACGGGTAACAACACAAGACAGACGGAACAGAAGACAGAACAACATAATACGAGTCAATAGTCAATAGTCTACAGCTCCGTGGTTTGTTGTTGTACGGTCCTCCATCTTACCACTAACCACGAGCAGTAATGCTTGATTTCGCTGATCGATCGCGAAGCGATTCTTTATCAATATCATAATTTGAAGTATAATTGTAGTCGATTTTTGCATTAAGCTATTACTAGCTTAACACAGCTAGAAAATTGTTTATGAATAGCACCTGTGTTTATCTAAAGAAATCAGCTTAACCCGTAGGCACAGACAAAAGAAATATACAGATGTAGAATAGTAGAACAAAAGCATGTTCAAAAAAAAATTCAAAGCTAGCATACCAAAATCGAAAGCTAGCATACCTCATACTCAAACATGTCCGAGAAATTGACATCCTTCGAAAAAATTAAACATACCATTACCATACCATACCTCCATACCAAAATACCAGTTCCTGACTCGTGTCGCTGCGCGATCCTCTTAAAAAGGAAGCGCATGATGTTTGATTGGTGTCGGTTTCGACTTATGAAACTTTTTTCTCTTCTCTCGTTTTTTGCCAATGAATACAAAAACAATGTTTGTTAGGTATCTACAGAGGTAGTCAAAAGTATTTACACACAAAGACCTTAATTGAATTGAATTTCAATGGAAAAAAACTTCGTTGTGTAAATACTTTTGACTACCTCTGTACATTCCAAAAAATGTAAACAACGCTATTTTTACTTGCGATTATAGGTACTATAAGGCAAGTTATGCATTCGTCGAAAAAAAAAGTTTTGAGATAACAATCAAACATGACATTACGATGATAGCGAAGACGAAAAAAGATGGTCTAAAAATTCTGTCCGTCTGTATGTCTGTCTGTCTGTCTGTCTGTCTGTCTGTATGAAGATCACAGCCCAAACGGGTGGGCCGAATTGCTTCAAACTTGGTATATAGACTTTTTTAGGTATTGTGCAGAAAGGAAATTGAAATTTTTACTTGCGATTATAGGTACTATAAGGCAAGTTATGCATTCGTCGAAAAAAAAAGTTTTGAGATAACAATCAAACATGACATTACGATGATAGCGAAGACGAAAAAAGATGGTCTAAAAATTATGTCCGTCTGTATGTCTGTCTGTCTGTCTGTCTGTCTGTCTGTATGTAGACCTACAGCCCAAACGGGTGGGCCGAATTGCTTCAAAATTGGTATATAGACTTTTTTAGGTATTGTACAGAAAGGAAATTGAAATTTTTTTTTTAGCTCAAAAAATAACGGTACCTGCCATACAACCGTTACGTTAAAGCTTATTTTTCTCAAAAACGGCTCTAACGATTTTTAATTAAAAAAATCAGTGTTGCTTTTTAGGTACGACCAATCATATGGCTGAAAAAAAAGTTTTAAAAAATGGCTAAGAACGGTACTTTCCATAGGACCGTTTTTTTTGCTTTCGACTATCTCGAAAACGACTCAACCGATTCTTTCGAAATTTCACACACATATAGCTGTAGGTAGCTCAATTTGTATTGCATACCAATATTTTTGAAAAATATTTTTTTGTATTTTTAAAAACATTTTTTTAAAAAAAATTTATAAAATTAATATTTTGAAAACTGCTTATTAATTTTTTTTTTTTAAATTTTAAATAAATGTATTTGCTGAATACCTATGAACTGGCGTTTTTGAATTTTTTTTGAAAATTTTTTTCAAAAAGTTTTTCAAAAAAAACTTTTTTTCTCAAAAATCGCTCCACAGATTTTTCTAAATTTATTCTTATAAATTCAAATTTATCCAAGAAATAAAATGGCGTACTTTTTTACTTGCTCAATAGGGCAAGTATTGGTTTCGTGCAGAAAAAAAAAATCGAGGTTTTAATCAAACATGACATTACGATGATAGAGAATCCCAAAAAAGTGGTTTTCGCCATACCGTCCGTCGGTCTGTCTGTGCGTCTGTGCGTCTGTGCGTCTGTGCGGATGTGCGCTTTTTCACGTCATGCTACAGCCTAAACCGCTTGACGGATTTTCTTCAAACTTGATATATAGTAGTTTGAAGAAAAACGGTTGTCGAGGTTTTTTTTATTTCGTTTTAGCCCGGCTCAAACTGGTACCTTTCAAGTAACGGTTTTTTTCAATTTGAATTTTCTCGAAAACGGCTCTAACGATTTTGATTAAACTCAAAATTTAGCTTACTTTAAGCATTTCTAACAAAACTGCGTTTTTCGTTTTTGGCTCAAATAGTCCTAACGAAAATCAGGTTTTAACGGCTTTTTTTCAAATAGCCATAAGTTCACAACGGCTTGATTGAATCGACTCAAATTTTGTTTGACATAGTTTTTTATAGTTTTCTATAGGATGACTTTGTAAATTTTTCACTGAAGCTTTTCTAAACGGTGGCTTCCATACAACGAGCCGATAAGTTTAAGCCAACATTTTTTGGTTTTTTCTAATTTGCTCGAAAACGGCTCTAACGATTTTGATTAAACTTTGTGTGTTTTTTTCTTTTAGTGTTTTTAAGAGAACTGCGTTTTCAGTTTTTGGCTAAAAATGCAAATAACGGAGATCTGCTCTTAACGGCTTTTTTTCAAATGGCCATAAGTTGTCAACGATTGAATCGAATTCACTCAAACTTTGTTTGGTATAGTTTCTTTCCGCTTCCTTTCAGATGGCATTGATTTTTTTTCATGTTCTTTTTTTTAAATGGTGGCTCCTATACAAAGAGCCATTAGATTTTGGCCAATTTTTTCGTTTTTTCTAATTTACTCAAAAAAGGCTCCCCCGATTTTTATGAAACTTTATATGTTACATATTTATATCACCCAAAAGACGACATCTAAATTTGATATACTAAAGGTTACTTAACGTTAGCTCCCGTATATCGATTCTTCCAGTTTTAGCCAAATTTTTTTTAGTTTTTACCAAATTTTTCAAAAATGAGTTGTTCTTATTGATCGAAAAGTTTGTTTTCGTCGTAGTATTACACCCACAGAGCAAGTACGTGCGACCCAGTCGTGCATTTTATTTTCAGCTCAAATTAGTTTAAGTATTTATTTAAGAATTTTGAAAATTTTATTTGTATCAAAATCTCAAGCCCATAAACCACTGTCACTCATTAGAGCAAGTTCGTGCGACCCAGTCGTGCATTTTATTTTTTTAGCTCAAAAAATAACGGTACCTGCCATACAACCGTTATTTTAAAACTTATTTTTCTCAAAAACGGCTCTAACGATTTTTATTTAAAAAAATCAGTGTTGCTTTTTAGGTACGACCAATCATATGGCTGAAAAAAAAGTTTTAAAAAATGGCTAAGAACGGTACTTTCCATAGGACCGTTTTTTTTGCTTTCGACTAACTCGAAAAGGACTAAGCCGATTCTTTCGAAATTTCACACACATATAGCTGTAGGTAGCTCAATTTGTATTGCATACCAATATTTTTGAAAAATATTTTTTTGTATTTTTAAAAGCATTTTTTTAAAAAAAATTTAAAAAATTAATATTTTGAAAACTGCTTATTAAATATTTTTCTAAAAATTTTAAATAAATGTATCTGCTGAATACCTATGAACTGGCGTTTTTGAATTTTTTTTGAAAATTTTTTTCAAAAAGTTTTTCAAAAAAAACATTTTTTCTCAAAAACCGCTCCACAGATTTTTATAAATTTATTCTCATAAATTCAAATTTATAAAAGAAATAAAATGGCTTACTTTTTTTCAGCTCAAATTAGTTTAAGTATTTATTTAAGTATTTTGAAAAATATATTTTTATCAAAATCTCAAGCCCCAATACCACTGTCACACATTAGAGCAAGTTCGTGCGACCCAGTCGTGCATTTTATTTATAATGAAGTAGGTATATGAGAGTTATTTTAGGTTGTGTACACGGACCAATATACAGACCCCCAACTCGTACTCCTCTTGCCTGAAACACCCTCGAAATATTTTTCCCTGTCTGTGAATACGTGTACATCTCTCTCTGTCCATTTTGTAATGGCAACTATACCTGCGTATGCCATTTATTTTGTAGGTGTGTTTGCTAAATGGGTTTTAAAAGCAAGGGAGGGCGTCACACTCTCAAAATAAATGGCATATCAGCTGTTTTTAGCTTGTAGGCAAAAAGAGAAACCATAATAAGTGATAATTTCGCACAAGAAAATTTAGCCTTACGGGATGGCACAAGTGATAATTTAGCCAATTTTTTCGTGTTTTTGTGTGGAAGTAGGTTCGGTTATTTTGCAATAGCTTGGCAACAAAAAGTAATAAGGCCATACGGTTTTCAGTGTTAGATTTCAAATTAATGAGAGCATTGAATTTTGAGAACAAAAATATCATCTGATTACGTAACATTTTGAAAAAAAAAATTTGTTTAAATTTTTTTTTTCAAAATTTTGAGTTTGAAAGTTAATATTTTGAAAACAGTTCACTAAAATAACTTAATTTACAATTACAATAAAAGAATAGGTTTTTGGCTTCACAAACAAATATAGCATGGTATAGTGCGAGTTACCGTTATTTTGTAATACTTTTTTTTATACCCTATTCCATAGAATGGGTATATTCATTGTATTTGGTATGGAGTTTGTAACATAGAGAAATAATACCGTTAGGTATGGAAAAGTATATATATATTCTGACTCAGAATCAAAAGCCTAGTCGATTTAGCCATGTCCGTCCGTCCGTCCGTCCGTCCATCCGTCCGTATGTATACTCTCTAGAGGTCGCAATTTTAGAGCTAGAAAGCTGAAATTTGGTATATATAATCTTTGGTTCAAGAGTAAGGCTAAGTTCTTGAACCAGTAAAATCCGCCCACAAACACGCCCACAATCGCCATTTTTGTTGATTAACCTCAATTTTGTGAAATTAAATTATGTTTTTTGTACAGTTACGATAAAAGCATAACGCTAAAATTTTGCACACGCAAGCTCTAGGTAAACTTTCTTCGAATTAAATAAAAATATTTCAGTTTGGGCGTGGTTGACGCCCATTTTTCATACAAAACCATCGATACTGTTTTTATAAAATAACAATTGTTATATCAATGCGAAAAACATTAAATTTTGTGGATATTACTTGCACATAAACATCTTGTGTATGAAATCAAAAAAATTGACTTTTCACTAAAAACAAAAAAAATTGTTTTTGCAAATAAACGGTACTTATAATGAAAAATTAATCCTTGCGTCTCTTAGTAGAAACTAAAAACTTTGTGCATGAAAAGAAATTTTTGAATTTTGGGTGTGGCTTACGCCCACTTTGCATAAAACACCATCAATACTGTTTTTATAAAATAACAATTATTGTTATATTAATGCGAAAAACATAAAATTTTGTGGATATCAGTTGCACATAAACATCTTGTGTATGGAATCAAAAAAATTGATTTTGGGCGTATCTAATGCCCACTTTTCATGAAAGAACGAAAAACGTAGTTTTAAAAATTTAAATTACTTCCAATATTCAATTTTAACCTTTTTCCTTTTGTTATTTGAAAAATGTATCTACATTTTCTTGTGTAAATTTTTTAAATGCGCCCACTTTTAAGGGCGTGTTTTTTATAAAATATATATGTTCAGGTAAGATCGTTTAAAAACTACTTGATTCAGCTGTAGTTAAACACATATGCCTAAAAACTGACTGATGATCAAAGCACAGTTAATGCTTCAATTTTTTAGGACACGCCCACTTTTAAGAGGCGTTACCGTAAAAAGTCTTAATATGCATTAATTTTTTGATGTTTTTTAACTATCGGTCGCAGTTTTGAAGTATGAAGATGAACACTTAGATTTGTATTTCTTGGTTACGTAGCAGAGTGTAGTTCAAGAATTGTTAAAAATACCCATAATCGCTATTTCCAATCAAAATCTAATTTCTAAAAATTTTAGTTTTGTCTTCTTTTGTTCAAATCGACCTGCAAGCTTAAAATGGAATGATGAGCTCATATAGTGATTACCCTGGCAATAAAAAGTCTCAGCTATAGGCGCGCCTTTTTATTATTGTGCCAGCAGTTACTGTACATCGGCCAAACAAAATTTATTTTATTGAATTTGTTCCTGCCTGCTAAAGAAGAATTTTTTTTCTGAAACTGGAACAACGGCTGGCTGCGGGAGGCGAACGCATATTCATATACATACATATACTAAAATATGGGGAATAGGGTATCCAACAGTTCGCTGAAAACGCACTGTAGCTCTCGCTTATGTTTTAAATTTGAGGCAGGTTTTTAGAAAATTGCCCCTCCCGGCTAAACGGAGGGAAATAGACCCCCCTCCTATACGATTTTTTTTTCTCGGCCCAACCTACTTGCTCTGTCTTTTTGTTACACCTTATACATACATTATATGTAATATCAAAATGGTATTTCTCATATCAATTTCTAATGGTTTTTCTTAAGCCAACGGTTTAATAGTTGTTTGATATTATTACGCGGTTTTTCTGTTTGCATTCAGAAAAAGCTCTGAACAGAGTTCGTGCATATTGAGCTCGCTCCGAACGTCCTCTGAACCAATTATGTTCTGAGCGCGTGGCAATGGTACAGTGGATGTAGTGCTTCGTTGCTTAACCTTAGAGCTGTGAGTTCAAACCCAGCCTGGGCAGCAGTTTTTATTTATTCGCCCAGTTTCAACTGGACGCCACCCGTGGGATTTTCGTGAGCTATTTATCACCTATAATCTCAATCCACTGTGACAACTTTCTTTCCTATCTTTTTATTCCTTCTCTCTCCTCGCGCGCACATGTTAATTCATTATTAAGGTATTAATATCCCTTTGAGTGCGAGTGCATTATAAAATAAAATGCACGACTGGGTCGCACGAACTTGCTCTTATGATAAGCAATTGCGTAGTGGCTGCATATATGGATATTAAACAAAATTAAATAATTTCGAAAATTCTTTTATTTTTTAAATTAGTTTAAGAGTTTTCTCGGAAAAACGAAGTATGCAATAAAATTTCAAAGCTATACGTCAATCTAGGAAAAAAAAATATTGAAAATCGTTGGACCAGTTTTTTTTTTAAAGGTTATTTTTGAAAAACTTTTTCAAAAAATATTTTGAAATTTATTTGAGTATGCAAATATATGGCAATCTGTAGTTTACATTTGAAAAATAGTTTTAAAAAAATCAATGTGCCCGTTTCCAACATATTTCGAAAACCAAAATTTTTTTGAAAAAATTATAAAAAATCAAAAAAAAAAGTTTTTGAAAATTTTGAAATGCCATATTAATAAAATTATAAATGACTTCCTGTGCCAAAATTTTATTGAAATCGAATGTATAGTTTACGAGAAAATTTGATTTGAAAATACTGGTTCTATGAGAGGAACCGTTATTAGACAAATTTTGAAAAAAAAAATTCGAAGCAAAAGATAGATTGTCTTGCAAAAATAGCATTCTGAAAGTTTTATCAAAATCTTTAGAGCCGTTTTTGAGAAAATCAGTTTTTGTCTTCAAGATTGTATGGCAGGTGCCGTTCTTTTTGGACCTAGAGTAAAAATAAAAAATTTGTTCCGAGGGACGGCCAAATAAATCCTAAATACCAATTTTGAAGCAAATCGGCCCACCCGTTCAGCCTCCAGAGGTGCGAACAGACATACAGACAGACAGACAGACAGACAGACAGACAGACAGACAGACAGACAGACAGACAGACAGACGGACGGAATTTCCAGACCCACTTTTTTCGACTTCTCCATCATCGTAATGTCATGTGTGATTGTTATCTCAAATTTTTACTTGATCAATAGGGCAAGTATTGGTTTCGTGCAGAAAAAAAAATCGAGGTTTTAATCAAACATGACATTACGATGATAGAGAAGCCCAAAAAAGTGGTTTTCGCCATACCGTCCGTCGGTCTGTCTGTGCGTCTGTGCGGATGTGCGCTTTTTCACGTCATGCTACAGCCTAAACCGCTTGACGGATTTTCTTCAAACTTGATATATAGTAGTTTGAAGAAAAACGGTTGTCGAGGTTTTTTTTATTTCGTTTTAGCCCGGCTCAAACTGGTACCTTTCAAGTAACGCTTTTTTTCAATTTGAATTTTCTCGAAAACGGCTCTAACGATTTTGATTAAACTCAAAATTTAGCTTACTTTTAGCATTTATAACAAAACTGCGTTTTTCGTTTTTGGCTCAAATAGTCCTAACGAAAATCAGGTTTTAACGGCTTTTTTTTAAATAGCCATAAGTTCACACGGCTTGATTGAATCGACTCAAATTTCGTTTGACATAGTTTTTTATAGTTTTCTATTGGATGGCTTTGTAAATTTTTCCCTGAAGCTTTTCTAAACGGTGGCTTCCATACAACGAGCCGATAAGTTTTAGCCAACATTTTTTGGTTTTTTCTAATTTGCTCGAAAACAGCTCTAACGATTTTGATTAAACTTTGTGTGTTATATTCTTTTAGTGTTTTTAAGAGAACTGCGTTTTCAGTTTTTGGCTGAGAAATGCAAATAACGGAGACCTGCTCTTAACCACTTTTTTCCAAATGGCCATAAGTTGTCAACGGTTGCATCGAATTCACTCAAACTTTGTTTTGTATAGTTTCTTTCAGCTTCCTTTCAGATGGCATTGATTTTTTTGCATTTTCTTTTTTTAAATGGTGGCTCCTATACAAAGAGCCATTAGATTTTGGCCAATTTTTTCGTTTTTTCTAATTTACTCAAAAAAGGCTCCCCCGATTTTTATGAAACTTTGTATGTTACATATATAGAATACTTCAAAGAAAACTGCATTTTTAGTTGTTTGCTACACATGACAATAACGGAAATTGGTAATATCAGTTTTATTAATTTGACCATTAGCGGAAATTAATATCATTTATATATCACCCAAAAGACGACATCTAAATAAATATATATTTGATATACTAAAAGTTACTAAACGTAAGCTCCCGTATATCGAGTTTTCCAGTTTAGCCAGTTTTTTTTCAGTTTTTACCAAATTTTTCAAAAATGAGCTGTTCTTATTGATCGAAAAGTTTGTTTTCGTCGTACTATTGCACCCACAGAGCAAGTACGTGCGACCCAGTCGTGCATTTTATTTTTACTGCACGAATCCATAACTTGCCTTATAGTACCTATAATCGCAAGTAAAATAAAATGCACGACTGGGTCGCACGTACTTGCTCTGTGGGTGCAATAGTACGATGAAAACAAACTTTTCGATCAATGAGAACAACTCATTTTTGAAAAATTTGGTAAAACCTAAAATAATTTGACTTAAACTGGAAAAACCGATATACGGGAGCGTTAAGAAACCTTTAATATTTAAAATTAACACGTTATCTTTTGGGTGTTATAAATGATACAAATGTACACTTATGGCCAAATTAATAATAAAAAACTTAAAATGCAGTTTTGTTGGAAAGTATTCTATGTATGTTACATACAAGGTTTCATAAAAATCGGGTTAGCCTGTTTTGAGTAAATTAGAAAAAATGAAAAAAAATGGTCAAAATGTAGTAGCTCTTTGTATAGGAGCCACCATTTAAAAAAGAGAAACTGAAAAAAAATCAATGCCATCTGATAGGAAGCTGTAAGGAACTATACAAAACAAAGTGAATTAAATGCAACCGTTGACAACTTATGGCCATTTGAAAAAAAGCCGTTAAGAGCAGATCTCCGTTATTTGCATTTTTAGCCAAAAACTAAAAACGCAGTGCTCTTAAAAACACTAAAAGAATATAACACACGAAGTTTAATCAAAATCGTTAGAGCCGTTTTCGAGAAAATTAGAAAAAAACAAAAAAAAGTTGGCTAAAACTCAACGGCTCGTTGTATGGAAGCCACCGTTTAGAAAAGCTTCAGTGAAAAATTTACTAAACCATCCTATAGAACACTATGAAAAACTATGTCACACAAAATTTGAATTGATTCAATCAAGCCGTTGTGAACTTATCGCTATTCGAAAAAAAGCTGTTAAAACCTGATTTTCGTTACGACCATTTGAGCCAAAAACAAAAAACGCAGTTTTGTTAGAAATTCTTAAAGTTAGCTAAATTTTAAGTTTAATCAAAATCGTTAGAGCCGTTTTCGAGAAAATCCAAATTGAAAAAAACCGTTACTTGAAAGGTACAAGTTTGAGCCGGGCTAAGACGAAATAAAAAAAATCTCGACAACCGTTTTTCTTGAAACTGCTATATATCAAGTTTGAAGAAAATCCGTCAAGCCGTTTAGACTGTAGCATGACGTGAAAAAGCGCACAGACGCACATACGCACATCCGCACAGACAGACCGACGGACGGTATGGCGAAAACCACTTTTTTGGGCTTTTCTATAATCGTAATGTCATGTTTGATTAAAACCTCAATTTTTTTTTTCTGCACGAAACCAAAACTTGCCCTATTGAGCAAGTAAAAAGGTATTTATGAGTAGTTAGTTTTGGCGGGTTCTGGCGCTCGAGCGGATGCATGGTTGTGCGGAGTAAATCGGGCGGATGCGCGGATGTGCGGAGTAAATCCTCAATAGGGATGAGACAGACCGTTCTATGCTTGCTGGGAAACGTAAGATGGCTTTTTTTTTTTTGTTGGTGTTGCTTTGAATTTTTTGAAATGTTTGGTAGGTATAATAAAAATTGATTGATTTATAGCGGTATGGACTAAAAATGCATTTTTTTGTAAAGTGTCCTTTTAGATAGAATGTTTTTGGTTTGAGACAGGTATCTTTTTCTTTTTTTCATTTGAAGTAGATATTTTGTCTTTATTTTTATCGTGTGATCATAGCTAGTAAAAATATATATTTTATAAAGGTTTGAAGGAGAAAAAAACAGAGTGAATATTTTTAATGAAACAGCATCTTTATTAAAAAAAATTATACAATTTTTGTTAATCGTTTTGAGGTATAGATGTCCAAGAATTGTGTTCAGATGGGAAACCAAGCCATTTCACAAATATTTGTCCCTTTTTGGTTTTAAGTACTTTTTCTATGAGGTAGGTATCTGGAAATTTTGTTTTTTGTAATTCAAGTTCATAGAATCCTCCTTTGATGGGATGTCCTTGATAGTCCTCTAATAAATATGTAACGGGATTTGTGTGTTGAACTTTTATTATTTTGAAGATTTCAGTTGTCCAATTGGGGGTGTATCCTTTCTCAAAAACATGCTTATATTTACTTATTCTTACAAAGTCACCAATATGAAGCTTAGGTGTAATATGAATTTTGATATGATTATATGCTGTTGAAAGTATGTGTTCTTCATTTCTAGAATTAACTTCAGATGGACTCATTTTAATAGTGCGATGTCTCGTGGTATTATATGATTTAGTCAGTGAGTTTATCATGTCAATCCAACGATATGAGCCATTAGCGCTAAATTCTTTCCACATCATGTTTTTTAAGGTGCGATTGAATCGTTCAACAATGGATGCTTTAAGTGCACTAAATGTAGAGTAATGTTTGATTTTATATGTTTTCATGAGATGTTGAAAAATTTTATTATAAAATTCTTTTCCGTCATCTGTTTGCAGATTCTTTGGGGTGCGTCCTTCATTAAATATGTTTTGCATAGCTGCAGTGACATCAACTCCTGTTTTACTTTTGATAGCTATACTCCAAGCAAATTTAGAAAATGTGTCTATTACCGTAAGAAGATATCGATAATTATCATTTTCTGATGAATAGGTACCCATTTCCACCAAATCAGCTTGCCATAATTCATCAAGTCCCTTTATAATGACTCGTCTTTTTTTGAAATTTCTTCTTGCAGGTTTATGCAGCTCGTTAACAATGTTTCTCTTACTCATCTTTCAGTTGATTGAAATAAAAATGTAATGTTTTTTCTTTTTATAATAATTTTATTTATTGTAATCTTTTATATAATAACATAAGTTTTTTTATTTTTAATAGTCTATTTTCAATCATGTAGCACGCACATGTATCTGGCCCTGATTTACATTTATTAGAAGACCATGGGCAATTTATAAAGTGACACCCATGATCAGATGTTGTAGAGGATATATTTTCAAATTTCCTCAGAAAATTTATACTTGCTATGAAATACTCATAGTGTTCTTCTAGTATAGTATGTTGATTTGTTTTAAGAAATGTTAAAATTTCATCAAAAATTATAGTAGTATTTATTCCTGCCATTATTAGGTTACTGTCCTCTCACACTGATATTCAAAATAAGACTGAAATCAAAAAAACAATTTCCTCGTTAAGTTAGATAGTAATTTTTTCTTTTTTTAGTTTTTTTATTCAATCATTAGAATTACATTAGTAGGAAATAAAAATGTTGGGGCTGGGAAGTAGGAGAAAGAGATAGAATGTTGGTTCAACCAGTTTGAAATTTCACCCAAGGGTTATAAATACATATTTCTTGAATTCAAAAATATAAATATTTTTCATCTTTAGACTATAAATATTCTTCAATTTTGGCAATTAAGCTAATATTACTAATTAATTTCTTGTTTAATTCTTCAATTTTTTCATCAATATAATTTTTTGTTGCAGCATCTTCCTTCTCTTGTGGGTCCTGTAGGTTTTGTAGACGCTTCCAGTTTATATTATAGTTGCCGTTTTCTGTTTTGAGAAATCCCTCACCAGGTGTTCCCGGCATTCCTTGCAACCCAGGTGGTCCTGGCACTCCTTGCAACCCAGGTGGTCCTGATTCTCCTCGCTCCCCACGTGGACCAATTGGTCCTGTTAGACCTCTGACAGGAGTTCTATTTGAAAACCTTCCGAACTTATCTACACTCATTTTTTATTCGATAATATTAGATTCTTTTAATTCTTCGATAATTGATATAATTTCATTGGAATGATTATTATGTCCTGCTTGATGTGAAGCGACAAGAAGTCTTAATCGAACTACAAGTTCATTGGGATCATCCCAGAAGATATAGTCTTTTTCTTTCTTAGATAATTGCATTAATCCATTTCCAGTATGTGAAACTGGAGTAGTAGTATCTGTTAGCAGTTTGCTTATAATTTCTTTATATTTACTTCCACGATTTCCTAAAACTTGTTTTGTAGAGTCATGAGAACGTCTATATGCATTGGTATCTTCCAATATATCCTTATATATTTTTAAGTCTTTCTCATTGTATATTTTTTGACAGGGTTTTTTCTTGAATATAAGTTCATATAAGCCGTTTGAACCTTCATAGATTTTATTTTTTATTTGTATATTTTTTCCAAGAATCTTAAACTCTCCATCCCCGATGAACCACTTGCCATTCTTTTCGTGAATACCATATATATTGTCAAAAGCACTAGACTCATTCAAAAATAAATCTAAATACTTCTGTGATATTTCATCGAATGCAGTTTCTTCTATTTGGTCGGTTAAATGACGAGCTTTGTAACGATCACGTACTCGTTGTCTGCTTTCTCTAAAATGCTTGCTTTTGGGTGTTGCTGAATAGTTTTTTGGAGTAATACTACTGATGCTTGCAGCAGGTGTAGCAAAATCATCATCAAAATTCTGTTTTGATTTAGTTACAGGGGTTTCAAAATAATTTTGCTGTTCATTTGATTTCTCAACTAACTCTTTCAGAGGATTGGTGATTGGTTTAAAGGTTTCCTCCAATTGAGTTTCGAATGCTTCTCTTCCATTCCTTAGAGCTTTATATTTCTTTCGTAGAGCATCAGTAGTTTTAATGAGTTCACTTGTCAATTCCTTATTTAAATTCATCATAATGAAGCTGTGTTGTTCTTACAACAGACTGTAAATAGGCTTCTTATATTATGAAAGAGTCTTTCAATAGGTTTGAAATTTATTTTAATGTTGAATGTACTGCTTCTGATTGATGAACATCGATTTTTAAACCGAGTTGAGCGACTTCGTACTTCTACGGACTGTGCGTTGAACTGCTTCGAGCTGCTCTCATAGAACATAACTCTACGTATGTTGTAAACGATATGGAGAAGTGCTTATTATTGTTTTCATTTATGAACTGCTTTTATACTGCTTTTGACCTGTTTTTTACTGCTTTTTACTGCTTTAAAACAGATTTTTACTGCTTTTGACCTGTTTTTTACTGCTTTCGAACTGCTTTTTACTGCTTTTTACTGCTTTCGAACTGCTTTTTACTGCTTTTTACTGCTTTCGAACTGCTTTTTACTGCTTTTATACTGCTTTTTACTGCTTTCGAACTGCTTTTGAACTGCTTTTTACTGTTTTTTACTGCTTTCGAACTGCTTTTTACTGCTTTTATACTGCTTTTTACTGCTTTCGAACTGCTTTTTACTGCTTTTATACTGCTTTTTACTGCTTTCGAACTGCTTTTGAACTGCTTTTTACTGTTTTTTACTGCTTTCGAACTGCTTTTTACTGCTTTTGACCTGTTTTTTACTGCTTTTTACTGCTTTAAAACAGATTTTTACTGCTTTTGACCTGTTTTTTACTGCTTTCGAACTGCTTTTTACTGCTTTCGAACTGCTTTTTACTGCTTTCGAACTGCTTTTTACTGCTTTTATACTGCTTTTTACTGCTTTCGAACTGCTTTTGAACTGCTTTTTACTGTTTTTTACTGCTTTCGAACTGCTTTTTACTGCTTTTATACTGCTTTTTACTGCTTTCGAACTGCTTTTTACTGCTTTTATACTGCTTTTTACTGCTTTCGAACTGCTTTATACTGCTTTTATACTGCTTTTTACTGCTTTCGAACTGCTTTTGAACAGCTTTTTACTGTTTTTTACTGCTTTTATACTGCTTTTTACTGCTTTTTACTGCTTTGAAATATATTAAATGCCATGTCAGAATTCACATGATCATTATGAATATGTTTCAAGTTCATATCGTCCTGTTTGAAAACAATTAAAAAATTTGCATTGTCGCGTATAAGATGTTTTGGAATTCTTGTATATGTTTGACATAAATAAAAACTATCAATAAGATGATGTCGTCCCATACTAAAGTAGGTTCGTATAGTATCTTGTTTTTCACAAGCAATATCATCAAAGATAAAAACCGAATTTGGTTTTGCTTCTTCAGGTGGTATTACTTCACTATTATTGGAAAACGTAAAGAAACCCATTCCTTTGATTGGTTTCACGGCTTTTCGTAAAAACTCATACTTTGGTTGATGTAATGACTTTGAATAAATATATATGTTTTCAAATTTTAAACCGTTAGGATGCTGTAGTAAACTCATCATAGCATTTGTTTTTCCGCAATTCGAGGGACCCGTAATTAAACCTCTTATGCTATTGGGTAATAGTTGACCATGTTTTCTTGACTCATTACTTTTAGTCAAATCAAAATTTTGAATTGGTAAAAGTTGTTGTTGTTTCACGAATCGCATGATGAAAGGTACTAAACAATTTCCTTTAAATGTGAAGGTTTTATTACAAAATTGTCATAACATTGTAAGCCGTCCTATTGAGTACATAACTTTATTTCTATAAAAATGTTGGATTTTTCAAAAAAACTTATCAGTCAACAAAGCACCGTGAAAGGAGACGGTTTGGTAAACTCTATAATCAACAAATTACCTCTTGAACTACATCTTCCTGGTTATCAATATTGTGGACCTGGAACAAATCTAGAAAAACGATTAGCAAGAGGAGATCCAGGAATTAACTTGCTTGATCAGGCATGCAAGCAACACGATATATCTTATTCTAAATTTAAAAATACATCTGAACGTCATACAGCAGATAAAATCTTAACTGAGAAAGCTTGGAAGCGAGCGACATCTAAGGACACTGGGTTAAGTGAACGAGCAAATGCTGTACTAGTTACCAATCTAATGAAAGCTAAACTAAAATTAGGTATGGGTTGCTCAAACAGTAATGCAAAAACGAAATCAAAAAACAAAAAACAGAAAATCCAGAAGAGCATCACTTTTAGTAGAACAATTAAAAGTCTTGGAAAAACTATTCAAAGAAAAAAACCACATAGTCTGGAAAGAGCTATCAAAATAGCATTGTCAGCTGCTAAGAAAACAATTCATAAAAATGGTCACAAAATTAAAACACCAAGAGTTATTTCAGTACCGAAAATTGGTGGTGTTATACCATTTCTTGTTCCTCTCTTTGCAGGGCTTTCAGCTCTCGGAGCTTTATCTGGAGGTGCTGCCGGTATTGCTAAGGCTGTCAACGATGCTAATAATGCTAAAAAAGATTTAGATGAGAAAAAACGTCATAATCGAAAATTGGAAGCTATTTCAATGGGTAACGGGCTACATTTAAAACCTTATAGAAAAGGACTCGGACTTTATTTGCATCCGCATTCAAAAAACTTATAAAGTCGTTACCCAAACGTGCCTTGAATGAGTTGGATTTGAGAGCTTTTGCCATGAGGTTTATACCTCATTTTCGGGGAGTTTTCATGCGTGATAATTTACCGAAAAGTAAACCATTAAGAAACGAATGTGCAATAGTGAATTTAGATTCCTCAAATGGACCAGGAACACATTGGGTAGCGTATTATAAGAAAGGCAGTCACATTGAATATTTCGATAGTTTTGGAAACCTTCAACCACCGAAAGAATTAATTGATTATTTAGGCGATAAGATTAAATATAATTATATTAAGTATCAAGATTATAACGCAGTAAATTGTGGCCATTTATGTTTAAAGTTTTTATATGACTACTATTATGAATAAATAACATACATTTTGTAAAATTATTTTCATTGTCTTTTTTATTGTCATGGCGTTAACACTTACACTGAGCGGAAATACTTCTTATTTGACAGCAGAATATTTTCCACCTTTAAAGTTGGATCGGGACTATGTTTGCGGTTTGATAGATTTTCAATCATATAACTCCATACCTAATGTTGATGAACGAAACAATTTGCTGCATATTGGAGCACATGTTATTGAAATTCCAACAGGCTCATATGAAATCGATGACATTTATTCTTTTATTAACTATAAATTAAATGAAATGAATTTTCCTATCTCCATGAAAATTGAAGCTAATAATAATACATTACAATGTGAAGTGGATAGTACAGAGACTGTACATTTTGAGAAAGATCGATCTATTGGAAAATTATTGGGGTTCAGTAAACGATCTTTGAAAGCTGATTTATTGCATACTTCAGATTTACCTGTTGACATAAACAAAGTGAATGTCATACGAATTGAGTGTAATATTATTTCTGGTTCATATTTTAATAACAAACCAATGCATACAATACATGAATTTTCACCAGAAGTAGGACCTGGATATAAAATCATTGAAGTTCCAAGAAATGTCATTTATTTACCAGTGAACGTCAAAGAGTTAAGTTCTATTTCATTGAAGCTTGTTGACCAGGACGGAGATTTAATTAATTTTAGAGGAGAAACAATAACCATACGTTTACATTTAAAACCATTAGGTGATTCATAATGTTGATTTATAATAATATAATCAACCGCAAAAGTGACGATTCGGTTAGTTCTACAAGAGCAGCAAAACTGACAAGACCAAAGCTCACATCTGAAAATAAATCTTATCTTCAGTCTTTAGGATTTGTTTTAAAATAAAAATATAAAATAATAAAAAATAAAATAAAAAAAAAATAAACATGAGTGATATATTGAATATATCCCAAACACCTGGTTATGATAATAGCATTTCCAAATTTGAATATCACAGCTACTCTCCGTTCTTACAGTCTTACAATACAAGCGACGAAATACGTATTTCTATTCAACAACAAGACGTGTGTATTTTACCTAGCGAAAGTTATATTTACATTGAAGGAACCCTCAAAAAATTAGACGGAAGTAATTCTGATTCAGCTAAATTATGCAATAATGCTATGGCCTTTCTTTTTGAGGAAATTCATTATGAATTGAATGATGTGGATATTGAATACAATAAAAATGTGGGTATCACAACAACATTAAAAAACTATATATCTTTGAATGAGAATGAAAGCAGATATCTTCAAAATGCATCATGGTATGGAAAAGACATCATTTTGACCTCATCTGGTACTTTCAACTTTTGCGTACCACTTAAAAGTTTGTTAGGATTTGCTGAAGATTACAAAAGGATTATAGCAAACGCAAGACATGAATTGATTTTAATACGTACTCGAACTGATGAGAATGCTTTTGTTTCGTCGGAAGATGTACAAATTAAAATCCTGAAAATGCAATGGAGAGTTCCTCACATCACTTTGGCCGATGCTGAAAAGCTAACCTTACTTAAACAAATACAATCAAAACCCATTCAAATGCATTTTGGAAACTGGGAAATGTATGAATATCCAACACTACCAGCTGCAACCGATCATATATGGACCATTAAAACTTCGAGTCAACTTGAAAAACCTAGATATATTATAATTGGACTACAAACAAACAGAAAAAATCAAAAAGATAAGGATGCTAGCAAATTTGATCACTGCACGTTGAGAAACGTTAAGATACATTTGAACTCTGAGTCATATCCGCGTGAAGATTTGAATGTTGATTTTACCACTGACCGATACGCTGTTCTCTATGATATGTACAGCCGATTTCAACAATCCTTTTACAGCAAACAATCGCAACCACTCTTATCACGTGAAGAATATAAGGAAACTGCTCCAATTATTGTAATTGATTGTTCCAGACAAAACGAGTCCATCAAGTCGGCTCCTGTAGATGTAAAACTTGAAATCAAAACAAACGTAGCTGTACCAGCAAATACTTCAATATATTGCATGATCATACATGATCGTATTATTGAGTACAGTCCCCTAACTGGAGAAGTTCGAAAACATACATGATTTATGAGAAACACCTGCAAGCTGTTAGAAAAAGAATATGTTTTTCTAGGAATAAAAGCACATAAAAAATATTATGAATGAAGGAAAACAAAACACGTATAAACTTGTCCTAAGAAGGTAAAAAAAAAGGAGAACGAAAAAAAAATCAATTTTCCAGAAATAGAAACACTTAAAACATGAAAAAGAAGAAACAAACTAATAAACTTTCCCCCTAAGAAGCTAAAAAAAGAGAGAACAAAAAAAATAAAATCCGTATAAATTCAACTGTTTGAGATGAAATTTTATTAGTATAAACTGAAAAATCAATATTATTAAACCATGTCTCAAGAATTTGAAAAAGAAATTCAAGAAATTGAAGTTGGAAGCAGTTTTAATACTGTGATTAATATGAAAAACTTAGAGCAAAATCATTGCTATCCAATAATAAGCATGAGAAGGATCCAAACTAAATTCGGAACGCAATTAGTTGTCGATCTGGGTACAAACGATGTAAGTAATTTTTTTTTTTTTTTTTTTTTTAAATTTTCTATCAAATTTTGAATATGACTTTTCTTTCATAGGTATTCCTTCCACTCCGCTACAACAAATTAACTGAAAAGGCAGTTGAAATGATCAATATGAAAACAGGATCATACTGTATCATATACAAAGGTCCAATGGGAAGATCTGTTAAACTAGAAATAAGAAAAATTAGCGAATAAGAGCGAAATAAATACAAAATTTGGTTTTTTCTTTTGAAATATAAAATTACTTTTTTATTAGCCAATGTTTAAATGTTTAAATATGTTTAAATGAATAAAAACAGTTTTTTATATAAAATATTTTTTGTTTTTTGTTTTTTTTTTGTTTTCTTATTTAATTTTTTTTTAACTCTAAAAAGGAAAAGGTGGATCTCCAAATAATGAACCATGGAATGGAACTCCAAATGCCGGTTCAGAAAAAGGCGGAGCTCCTGATTCATCATATCCTTGTTGAAAATCGTCTGTTTCAAGAAGATATGTGGGTGGCGGTGCTTGAAGTAGCCTTCTTGAGGTTGGTGGTGCTACATATATCCACCTTGGGGCTGGTGGTACTTCTTCCTCTTCCTCTTCCTCCATCTCTGATAAAATTTCCACCATTGGTCTTGGGAATGGTGATGACGTATCTTCTTCTCGCAAGAACTCCACTTCGTCTTCGTCTTCATCTTCGCCTTCATCATCGGTTTCATCTTGCTCTTCCTCCATCTCTTCCTGATACTCCATCATTGGCATTGGGAATGGTGATGACGTATCTTCTTCTCTCAAGAACTCCACTTCGTTTTCAGGGTCATCTTCCTCCATATCTTCCAGGAACTCCACTTCGTCTTCGGGGTGATCTTCCTCCATCTCTTCCAGGAACTCCACTTCGTCTTCGTCTTCATCTTCGGTTTCATCATCGGTTTCATCTTCATCTTCTGATGAAGAAGTTGATGCTGGTCTTGGTGTGGGTTGAACCCTTTGGATAGGCCTGCTATATGATGAAACCGAAGATGATGCTGGTCTTGGAAATGATCGTGCGGTAAATATCGGTCTTTGGGCTGTAGGTACTTCTTCCTCTCCATCTTTGATGGGCTTCCATGCCATCCTAGGTGTGGGTTGAACCCTCTCAATAGGTCTCCCATCCTCGGCTTTAATGGCCGCTAGAATTTCTTCTAATTCTTTTAAATTTGATGGTAAAATGCTCATCATTCTATTTAATTATAATTGTAACTAATTCTAACGATGACCATCTCATCATCTTTTATACACAAAATTTGTATAGAATACTACTACTACTACTACGAACAAAGACTTTGAAAAACACTGTCAAAATCAAATCTAGTTCTTATTGGCTCGAATAGTATATAAAACAATAATATAAGATAACGCCCACGAAAAATATCCTTTGAAGATTCAGAGCAATATACATGAAAACGATTTTACTATATGTGATGTGGGTGTGTGTTGAGGATCGATCGCTTAAATTCAAAAGGATGTTTTGGTACCTGTTTTTTTATTTTTTTTTATTAGGTAGAAATAATATAGAGACTCCTTTTTTATGTTACTTTAACGCTGACATATATTTTTATTTTGAAGATAAAAATACGATTCTTATTGCGATTTGAAAAAAAAAAAAAATTTATTTTTATATTTTTTTATTACCTTGAGTTGAAATGATTTTCACTTTTAAATATGTGGTATATTTTTATGGCCCCAAGCATATGTGCTTTTACCATCTTCACATATAAACCTCTTTGTATCATTACAACTCAAGGTTTTTTTATTTATCATTTGTGTGTACATCAAATGTTGCTTACTTCTAAATATATACATAGTTCTATAAATATCTCGTTTCTTAATTAAACAATTTCTATAGTCTCTTAATTCTAAATTATTAGTAATATATTTTTTTATTCCCTTGGCTTTTTTTGTCACTTCACCGGTATCAATCCCAAAACAATATAATTTAGCCCTTAGTCCTACAAAATCAGTCATAATCCTCGAATTATTTTCATCTTTAAAAAGCCCTATCACCTTGCCATTATTTAAAGGGAAATTATGAATGTTGTTCACCGGATACTCAGAAGTGTCAAACCTAGATCTCTCAGGATTAATTACATCATCATAGATTTTAGCATAAAAGTCGTCTGTAAATATGGAATAGATAAAAGAGTCTGTATCCATATAGTTCATACGAATTTTATTACTAAATTTTGGCTTCATGTAATCATAATGAAAATCATACATTAACCACTTTGAGAGTTCTAAAACGGTAAAACCTAAATAAATTGGTTTATCTAGTTTAACACTTCCTTTCTTCATCTCAATAGCACACATATTCGGTGTAAATATGCTACTACTATGAAAATTGGGGTGCGCAATCAGCTTTCTTGCTGAAAATTGGTTTCTATGCGCACTCCATTCTGAAACAATCTTCACATTTCTACGCTTTTCAACATTTTCCATGGTTTTACCATAGACGCTATTGTTCATTAATTTGAAAAAGTCTTTCTCGAACTTATTCCTGGCAACTTTTCTTTTTTCGGTGTTCAGAGAAATATACTTTTGGAGCCAGTTCGACTGACTAAACTTCATGACTCTATGTACTTTTCTTAAAATTAATCCATGTGAAATACATTGCTGTAAATTTCTTAAATTAGTTTTGAAATTTTTCCTTGAATTCAAGTGAGCAACTAACTTGGGAATTTTACACCCTGGGGTGGTTATATTTTCAGGACAAAATGGAAGATCATTATGGGAGTCATGAATACTCGATGGATAATCTAAATCTACTTCCAATACATATCCAACATTATCACCTTTAATGTTGGAGATGTATTCAGATGTATAAATCTGAGGATTATCCCACTGAAAATTACCATATGGTAAGGGTTGTGACATAGCCCATCCGTATAAGTTATTAGCATCAATATACATTAAGTATTCCGATTCTAGGTTTGGGTTATAGCTAGATATGTATTTATTATTAGCCACAGCATTTCTGTGACTACATTGACACAAACCACCTCTAATTCCAGTTTTAAAAAAATTGTACATATCGACATCAGTTAAAAGCTCCAACTTGATATTAGTTGTTTTGAGCATAGCGTCCCATGATAACCCAGGAGCTGTAAAATAATGACAAGGATCAAGTTCGTAGATTGAAATACAAAGTTTCCTAAAACTTTCAAATATATCTGCTAATAAAAGCACATCACTCTTAAGATAGAGAACCATATAATCTTCAAGTTTTTTACACTTAAAGTGATCCCATACATTAAGAGCATGTTTATAGTCCTCAACTAAACATTCTTCATCAATCATCTAATATATAAAAATAAGTTGCCTTATGTTCGGGCTCGATAAACTCGAGAATGGCTGGGCCGAATTTTTCCATATTTTTTTATAAAGGGAGCTATCTTATTAAGGAAGGTCTTTTTGTGAAATTTGGTCAAAATTCGGTAAAGGGCAAATCGCAAAATGCATTTTTAGTGCATTTAGTCATATTGATAACAACATTTTTTGTTAGGTCTTCTGAGTATGTCGACAAAGGTTTCCGGCCAAACTTCGGTAAAATAATTTGCCACAACTGCAGTTTTATTGCATTCTGTCAAAATACTAACAAATCTTTTGGTAGCATCTTCTGAGGATGCCTGCAAAGGTTTCTGTGAAGTTTGGTCAAAATTCTGTAAAGCGGTAGCGTGGTTCTTTTTGATCTAGCATTTTCGTCGACACATAAAGTATTTTTTCCGTAATTATAGAAAATTATTTTTATTTTCAATGTGTCAATTTAATTTTAATAAAATTGGAATAAGTTTGTAATCTGCGATTTTGGACAAATCATCGGGATGAAATGACTGAGGAAATATTACATCGAATGGGAAATATTTATTCAAACCAGAACTTGGATTTGAGCTACGATTCGATCTGAAAATAAAATAACATTAGCGCTTGCGTTGTCTGGGATTGCGCAAACTTTGTTAGACGGTGGTCGAACAGCTCACTCTGCATTAAAATTGCCATTGAACATGCAAGTAAATGAATTTCAAACATGTAACATTTCAAAAACATCTGGAATGGCAAAGGTTTTACAGCAATGTAAAATAATCATTTGGGATAAAAGCACGATTGTTCACAAGAAATTATAGCAAGCCCTTAATCGAACGTTAAAAGATTAACGAGGAAATCAACGTTTATTTGGTGGTGTATTGATATTGTTAGCAGGGGAATTTAGGCAAACATTTTTCCAATTTTTTATCACGGACAACTTTATGTTGGACGTTGGCAAGTGGGTAAACCGTCTTTATTGTTTATTTATGCATTAAATGCGAAAATAAAAAAAATTGTTTATCAAAAAGCTCTTGAGTAATGCAAATGGTTCATTTAAATTTTTTTTAAATTAATTAATAAATTATATAAGAAAAATGATTGAATTGAGTTTAAGGTTGCATGATACACAACAATTTTTTTTCTGCTCCGGAGCGTAAATGAAGAGTGAGGATGGTTTCCCAACTAGGAAACACGCCACATTATAATCGCTGACGGCAAATCAGTTGAAGGAAAGGAAATTCGCGGAATTTGGAATTCTTCTCCTTTGAACAGTCCTTTCAAAATCCTTGCCACTACCACATTGTTCATCAGCTTCTTCACAATCAGTTGGGTTCCATTGCACAGTTTCGGGGCATAAAGGTTTTGTAGCATTAAGATGACAGATCCAACTTTAAAACTCAAATGATGAGGCGGCATGCCAGGCAAATCCAATGAACACTTGCGTATTCACACTCAATGGAATGGTTTGCACATACCGAAAAAAAACGATGCCTTGAGACATGAGATTTATTCATACGCCGCTGTTGGTTTCAGAATCACGGGAAGTGATTTCGGAAATCCGCTTGCTATATCACCACTTTTGCCATGACTGATTGCTTTGAAATGCTGCAAACAGGATTTTCTTTGATTCGCCGGTTTAACGAAAGCTTCAGTGATCAGTGTGCTGTTCTTTTACCTTCCAACAGTGTTGCAGCAATTATTGTAGATGCGAGAGCTAACGCAATTCCACTTTGAGCACGTATTTCTGCTAATATTAATTAAATCAAGAACATTTTTCCAGTTCCGCCGGGCGCATCAACAAATAAAATGCACGACTGGGTCTAATGCTCTAATGTGTAACAGTTGTCTAGGGGCTTGAGATTTTGATAAAATAAAATTTTCAAAATTCTTAAATAAATACTTAAACTAATTTGAGCTGAAAAAAAGTACACCATTTTATTTCGTGGATAAATTTGAATTTATGAGAGTAAATTTATAAAAATCTGTGGAGCGGTTTTTAAAAAAAAAGTTTTTTTTGAAAAAAAATTTCAAAAAAAATTCAAACACGCCATTTCATAGGTATTCAGCAAATACATTTATTTATAATTTTTAGAAAAAAAATTTAATAAGCAGTTTTCAAATTATTAATTTAAAATTTTTTTTTTTAGATGCTTTTAAAAATACAAAAAAATATTTTTCAAAAATATTGGTATGCAGTACAAATTGAGCTTCCTACAACTATATATGTGTGAAATTTCGAAAGAATCGATTCAGTCGTTTTCGAGATAGTCGAAAACAAAAAAACGGTCCTATGGAAAGTACCGTTCTTAGACATTTTTTTAAAATTTTTTTTCAGCCATATATTGGTCGTACCTAAATAGCAACACTGATTTTTTTAAATCGAAATCGTTACAGCCGTTTTCGAGAAGAATAAGCTTTAACGTAACGTTATTTTTTGAGCTAAAAAAAATTTCAATTTCCCCTCTGTACAATACCTAAAATAAAATGCACGACTGGGTCGCACGAACTTGCTCTAATGAGTGACGGTGGTTTATGGGCTTGAGATTTTGATAAAAATAAAATTTTCAAAATTCTTAAATAAATACTTAAACTAATTTGAGCTGAAAAAAAAGTACGCCATTTTATTTCTTGGATAAATTTGAATTTATGAGAATAAATTTAGAAAAATGTGTGGAGCGGTTTTTGAGAAAAAAAAGTTTTTTTTTGAAAAAATTTTCAAAAAAAATTTAAAAGCACCAGTTCATAGTTATTCAGCAAATACATTTATTTAAAATTTTTAGAAAAAAAATTAATAAGCAGTTTTCAAAATATTAATTTTTTTAATTTTATTTTCTAAAATGCTTTTAAAAATACAAACAAATATTTTTCAAAAATATTGGTATACAATACAAATTGAGCTACCTACAGCTATATTTGTGTGAAATTTCGAAAGAATAGGTTGAGTCGTTTTCGAGATAGTCCAAAGCAAAAAAAACGGTCCTATGGAAAGTACCGTTCTTAGATATTTTTTAAAACTTTTTTTTCAGCCATATGATTGGTCCTACCTAAAAAACGACACTGATTTTTTTAAATAAAAATCGTTAGAGCCGTTTTTGAGAAAAATAAGCTTTAAAATAACGGTTGTATGGCAGGTACCGTTATTTTTTGAGCTAAACAAAAAATTTCAATTTCCTCTCTGTACAATACCTAAAAAAGTCTATATACCAAGTTTGAAGCAATTCGGCTCACCCGTTTGGGCTGTAGGTCTACATACAGACAGACAGACAGACATACAGACGGACAGAATTTTTAGACCATCTTTTTTCGTCTTCGCTATCATCGTAATGTCATGTTTGATTGTTATCTCAAAACTTTTTTTTTCGACGAATGCATAACTTGCCTTATAGTACCTATAATCGCAAGTAAAAATCTATATACGAAATTTGAAGCAATTCAGCCCACCCATTTGGGCTGTAGGTGTCTTTACATACAGACAGACAGACATACAGACGGACAGAATTTTTAACTTTTTTTTTTCAAGACGAATGCATAACTTGCCTTATAGTACCTAAAATCGCAAGTAAAAAACTTCTTGATTATAAATATCGATATCATTGTATTTAAAATTAAATATTTCTTAACAACACTTATGTATGTTTTAAGTTAAAAATGTGTTTCCTGTCAGTTTTTAAATATTGCAATTATATTTTCACTTGCGATTATAGGTACTAACGATTTTTTAGCTGGTTTGGTTTTGGCAACACTGGTTTTGACAGCTGACGTGTGTTTAGTACCTTGTGTCACTGTCAAACAGCTTCAGTTTTGTTTGCAATTTAACCATGGATCGTCTTACAAATGAACAACGCTTGCAAATTATTGAATTTTACTATCAAAATTCGTGCTCGGTTCGAAAGGTTCAAATTGTTCAAATTGTGTTCAGCGATGAGGCTCATTTTTGGTTGAATGGGTACGTAAATAAGCAAAATTGCCGCATTTGGAGTGAAGATCAGCCAGAAGCATTGCAACAGCTACCAATGCATCCCGAAAAAGCCACTGTTTGGTGCGGTTTATGGGCCGGCGGCATTATTGGGCCATATTTCTTCAAAGTTGATGCGAATCGCAGCGTTACTGTCAATGGTGAACGCTACCGAGCGATGATAACAAACTTTTTTTTGCCCGAAATGGAAGTTCTTGACTTGCATGATATGTGGTTTCAACAAGACGGTGCCACATGCCACACAGCACGCGAAACAATGGCGCAATTGCGAGGCGAGTTTGGTGAACAGTTAATTTCACGTTTCGGGCCGGTCATTTGGCCGCCTGGATCGTGCGATTTGACACCATTAGACTATTTTTTGTGGGGGTATGTCAAGGCTAATGTCTATAGGGACAAGCCCGCTTCGATTGACGCACTGGAAGCCAACATCCATGCATTCATTCGTGAGATACCGGCCGATATGTGTGAAAGAGTATGCCAAAATTGGACACAGCGGATGGGCTACCTGAGACGCAGCCGCGGTCAACATTTGCATGAAATTATCTTTAAACATTAAATTGCAAGGTTCAAACTATCGATTCAAATAAATATTTCATTCATTTTTTCGAATTTTTTGTGTTTTTTTTTAAAAAAAAAGTTCTAAACCTCTTAAAAAATCACCCGTTATAAGGCAAGTTATGCATTCGTCGAAAAAAAAAGTTTTAAGACAATCAAACATGACATTACGATGAAAGCGAAGACGAAAGAAGATAGTCTAAAAATTCTGTCCGTCTGTATGCCTGTCTGTCTGTCTGTCTGTCTGTCTGTCTGTCTGTCTGTATGTAGACCTACAGCCCAAACGGGTTGGCCGAATTGCTTCAAACTTGGTATATAGACTTTTTAGGTATTGTACAGAGGGGAAATTGAAATTTTTTTTTAGCTCAAAAAATAACGGTACCTGCCATGCAACCGTTACGTTAAAGCTTATTTTTCTCAAAAATGGCTCTAACGATTTCGATTTAAAAAAATCAGTGTTGCTTTTTAGGTACGATCAATCATATGGCTGAAAAAAAAATTTTAAAAAATGGCTAAAAACGGTACTTTCCATAGGACCGTTTTTTTTGCTTTCGACTATCTCGAAAACGACTCAACCGATTCTTTCGAAATTTCACACACATATAGCTGTAGGTAGCCTTATTTGTATTGCATACCAATTTTTTTGAAAAATATTTTTTTGTAATTTTAAAAGCATTTTTTTTAAAAAAATTTAAAAAATTAATATTTTGAAAACTGCTTATTAATTTTTTTTTCTAAAAATTTGAAATAAATGTATTTGCTGAATATCTATAAACTGGCGTTTTTGAATTTTTTTTAAAAATTTTTTTCAAAAAGTTTTTCAAAAAAAAATTTTTTTCTCAAAAACCGCTCCACAGATTTTTATAAATTTATTCTCATAAATTCAAATTTATACAAGAAATAAAATGGCGTACTTTTTTTTCAGCTCAAATTAGTTTAAGTATTTATTTAAGAATTTTGAAAATTTTATTTTTATTAAAATCTCAAGCCCCTAAACCACTGTCACTCATTAGAGCAAGTTCGTGCGACCCAGTCGTGCATTTATTTAAATTGTAATTCATTTTATCCATATGTAACTAAGATTTGTCTAACCGAGCGAAGCCGGGTGGGTCAGCTAGTTTTGTTATAAAATTTCGATTTCGATGGTAAAGAGGTTTCCTCAAATCGTTCCCATGAATCTAAATGATCATAAGGAAATACACCTTTTCTTTGCATTAAATTAAATGATATATTGTCTTGGAAAACACTTTTAGTATTTTTTAAATCATTAGACGATAAATTCTTTGCTAAAGATGAGATGCTCGACTGAAGAAACCTATTTGAATCTAAAAATCGTATCTCAAAAGTGTTTTTAGCATCTAAATAAATTCGTTTAGAAAGAGAAATATAATTTTCTTTGTTCAATGGAATTATTGAAATTTCTCCGTTGATATTAGAAAGACTTTTTATAAAAAGATGACAATCATACCCCGAAAAATTATGAAAGAAGACGGGGAAAAATTTTGGTATTTGGAAATTTAAATTACACTGAACGTGAGCGGGTCCTCTATACAACCCGGTGAAGTGACAATGATCTCTTGCCCTTAAATCTGAATTCTTAAAACTACTCTTACATATATGACATGTTGGCGAATGTCTTTGTCTAAAATCTTCGGCTATGGTCAACATGGGCATCGGTTTTGGGTTTTTGATGACTTCTTGATATAAATTCGTCAATTCTTCCACCAACATTTCCACAAATTTGTCTGACGAATTCTCACCTAAAATAAAAAAAATGGACAATTATTATAAATATGTTTATTGGGAAATATTATTATATTCATATTTAAATTCTTACCAACAAATGTCTTCTGTTTGTTAAACTTTTCATCAAATGTACATTTAATAAAATAAGAAAAAGCGCAGGGCACATGCTGTTGAACATCAGTTGTTGAAGAAAAATCCGGGTTGGGCTGTTGATGGTTTATCGGCTGTAAAATGGACTCGAAGTCAGCGTAAACTACAAATGGTACTTCCAACTTCTTTCCATGCTTTTCAAACTTTATTGAGGACTTATCTCCCTCTGGCATCAGTGTAACAATCTTGCAACATTCGTTTTTATGTTTTTTTAATGAATCTTCATCAGCAAAAGATTGTAGACAACCATTACAAAGATTCAACTGTTTTTTTTTTTTGTTAATTGAGAACTGATTAGTCGTGATATGTTTTTAATAAGAACATAATGAGTAAGTCCCTCCTCATTCTCACAAAAGAGCAAATTTATATGCTTACTCTGCTCCTTTTGGGTATGATAGAATGGACCAATTATTTGTATATCATTATTTGTATTAGTCATCTCATAACCAAACACATTCACACTTATCTCAGGGTTGTTTTCCTCGAATATTTTAACATCTTTTACAGCCAGAGGGAATTGCAGGTCTTTGAAGCTTACGAGTTGATTAAATGCATCTATTGTTTCATCACCAATATTATTTTTACAAGGATATGCTGTTGTTCTTTCAGGATTAGATATTCTTCCTGCGAGAGCAGCTATAATAGACCATTTAAAACAGTACTCATCGTTGTTTTGAACGTTTATGCATGCTTTTTTGTTTATTATTTTGGCCGGCAATTCAAAATAGGATGATCCTCCAACAGGTTGGTATTTATTGATGTTAATTTCGATTCTGAGAAATGAAAGCAAAGCCCATCCGCTCTCTTTTTCCTGAAATTCTTCTAATTTCACTTTTATTTCATCAATAAATTGTTGAAGCTTTGCATCTATTTCACTTTCACTCAGCACCACACGCATTTTTGTTTGAATATTTTTCACATTCGAAATCAACTCATCAGGACTATTGTTGGACTTCACGAAATCACCGAAAAGTTCAATGTTTAGCTTCAATGCGCCTAAAATGCCTATCTCATTTTCCAGCAACTCTTTGATAAGACATTTATTTTCGTCAAACAAAACATTCACATCTAAGATTGATTCATCGACAATCTTTATGCAATAAGTTTTAATTCGATTTTTGAAAGCTCCACTTATTACACTTACATTCTCAGTCAGGAGCTGCATAGCCAGTGCTCTATGTGAAGATTTTCTTTGGTGATGTGTCATTTTTCGCTCCTCGACATCCTCCTCACAGATGTAGCAATATGTAGTTTGAGGAGAATCCTCACCATCTTTTTCCGAAAGCAGCTGTTTAACTAGCGTTTTATGGGAAGCTTTTTTATTATGATCGCTAGATTCCACAACACCTTCTTCACAGATATGACAATACCCATTAGCAATTATTCTTGGTTTTTTGTTCAATATCGCCTTAGATGTTGAAGGTTGATTAGAATGTTCCCTTTTTCTAGCGCTTCTTTCATTCGCCACAACAGCTCCTGCTGAATGCACATTTTTAATATGCCTATTAAGTATGTCCTTCCTCGACATGACTTTTTCACATACGTTAGTTGTCATTTTTCGCTCCTCGACATCCTCCTCACAGCAATATGTAGTTTGAGGAGAACTCTCACCATCATTTTCCGAAAGCAGCTGTTTAACTAGCGTTTTATGGGAAGCTTTTTTATTATGATCGCTCCATTCCACAACACCTTCTTCACAGATATGACAATACCCATTAGCAATTATTCTTGGTTTTTTGTTCAATATCGCCTTAGATGTTGAAGGTTGAGGAGAATGTTCCCTTTTTCTAGCGCTTCTTTCATTCGCCACCACAGCTCCTGCTGAATGCACATTTTTAATATGCCTATTAAGTATGTCCTTCCTCGACATGACTTTTTCACATATGTTACATTTAAACATTTTTCTTTCATCACCATGGATACTGATGACGTGTCTTATCAAATTCTGCTTTTTAGTGAATGATACTCCACAATTTTCACAATTAAACATTTTTAGAAATTAGTTTTTTTAATAAAATTCAAAAAAGAAAACAGAAAAACACAAAATCGAACTTGATTTTTTAATAACTAACGAAAACAGATTTTCAAAGAAAAATTCAACGAAAGCGAACTTGATTGTCTTATTCACAAAAACAGAATGCCCTGCTACATATTCAAAATTTACCTTTTATGCATTTTTTTCTGAATGTTTAAGATTAAAAAAAAAAAACGATTAATCCTTAAAAACAAAAACAATAAAAATTCCGATATTTCTTAACCAATCAGATCTGTGTATATATTTTTCTTTATGTTTTGAGAATATTAAAAAATGAAAATGTAAAAGGACATCTCACATATTATGTAGTTACTCCATGAATGCATTTTTTTTTATTATTTTCTCCATACCGTTATAAATCAATAAATTTTTATTACTATTTTAAAAAATCATGATCCCGTCAAAGCAACCCCTAAGAAAATAACGATTTTTTTCCTATGAACTTGAATTATAAAAAACAAAATTTCCAGATACCTACCTCATAGAAAAAGTACTTAAAACCAAAAAAGGGACAAATATTTTTGAAATGGCTTGGTTTCCCATCTGAACACAATTCTTGGACATTAACAAAAACGATTAACAAAAATTGTATATTAATTTTTTTGTTGTTCCATTAAAAATATTCACTCTGTTTTTTTCTCCTTCAAACCTTAATAAAATATAAATTTTTGCTAGCTATGATCACACGATAAAAATAAAGACAAAATATCTACTTCAAATGAAGAAAAAAACATTTTATTTGTGTTTGTCTGTTTCGTTTTTGTTTATTTTATTTTATAACTATACATTTAATCCAATAAAAATATCCGTTAATAATGGGAGAGACTCAACATCGAACCCCGCTCTCACTGCCTTCAATTCTAACGCCTTCATGATGTATGCTGCTTCTATTATTTTTCTTATGTCATCATCCATGAAACTGACCTCCTGCAAAGCAATTTTCTGAAGTTCGTCGAACTCCCAGCACTGATTGCCAAAGTTATTTAACCATGCAAGAAAAATTTGTTTAACCATTATTATATTAATAAAAACAATATTTTTGTTCTAATTCTTAAATTTTCAGAAATTAACTGATGATCTGGGATAAACAAACATTGTATTTATATCAAAATCAAAAAAATATATACAGGTTAGTTTTGTGTGTTATACGCTTCATATTCAACACATACATATACATATCTGATTTTTTTTTTCAATCGTTTCGGCTCAACTTAATTCTTATCTAATTTATTGATTCATAAATATCCACCAAACAACCAAACCAAACCTGATTCCGTCAAACCAACCCCAAAAAAAATTACCTGTTTCAAATAAAAAAAAACACATCAGATCGAAAAAAGGACACTTTACAAAAATGCATTTTTAGTCCATACCGCTATAAATTAATCCATTTTTATTACCTACCTACCAAACATTTTTATAAATTCAAAGCAACACCAACAATAAAAAAAAAAAATAAAAAGATACCTATCTTAAACCAAAAACATTCATTCTAAAAGGACACTTCACATATGCACCGCAAAAATGCATTTTTAGTCCATACCGCTATAAATCAATCAATTTTTATTATACCTACCAAACATTTCAAAAAATTCAAAGCAACACCAACAAAAAAAAAAAAAGGTACCTGTCCCAAGCCATCTTACGTTTCCCAGCAAGCATAGAACGGTCTGTCTCATCCCTATTGAGGATTTACTCCGCACATCCGCGCATCCGCCCGATTTACTCCGCACAACCATGCATCCGCTCGAGCGCCAGAACCCGCCAAAACTAACTACTTTTATGAAACGAATTCAAGAACGCAATTATTTCTCTTTCTCATGCCAAATGAAATAAAATGCACGACTGGGTCGCACGTACTTGCTCTGTGGGTGCAAAAGTACGACGAAAACAAACTTTTCGATCAATAAGAACAACTCATTTTTGAAAAATTTGGTAAAAACTAAAAAAAAAAATTGGCTAAAACTGGAAAACTCGATATACGGGAGCTAACGTTAAGTAACCTTTAGTATATAAAATTTAGATGGATATATTTTATAAAATGGGCTTTAGGTCCAATGAAACAAATAAATTGTTATTGTCACGACGTTTCATTCATGTCTATGGACATCATCAGACATCAGGTGGCAACGGAATAGCTACTTGTTACATTTATATTGCACTTAAAGTAAACAATCTAAAACAACAATAAAGTGAGCTGCAAAGCAAGGCTCGACTGTACAACGTAGAATTGACAATTGACAAGTGTTATACAGTCGAGCCTTGCTTTGCAGCTCACTTTATTGTTGTTTTAGATTGTTTACTTTAAGTGCAATATAAATGTAACAAGTATTCCGTTGCCACCTGATGATGTTCATAGACATGAACGAAACGTCGTGACAATAACAATTTATTTGTTTCATTGGACCTAAAGCCCATTTTATAAAATATATCCATCCATATAAAAGGTCATCACCATCAACACATAAAATTTAGATATCGTCTTTTGGGTGATACTAATGATATAAATTTCCGCTTATGGCCAAATTAATAAAACTGATATTACCAATTTCCGTTATTATCATGTGTAGCCAAAAACTAAAAATGCAGTTTACTTTGAAGTCCTCGATATATGTTATATAAAAAGTTTCATAAAAATGGGGGGAGCCTTTTTTGAGTAAATTAGAAAAAACGAAAAAATTTGCTAAAATCTAATGGCTATTTGTATAGGAGCCACCATTTAAAACAAAGAAAATGAAAAAAAAAAATCAATGCCATCTCATAGGAACAGCGGCGGATTTACATATTCGCCGCCAGTAGGCTATTCAAATTTTGCCGCCCCTACTGACCTCTGCAATTCACTATCATAATGATATTATTTACATGTTTTTAATGTTTTACTTCGAAAATCAAAGCCGATCGTTTTGAGGTACCAGGAAGCCGTTCCGACTATTTTCAATAAGACGTCCGTGTATATGTGTAACTTATATTTGATGTCTGATATCTTAAGAACAAACGGAGCGATTGAGATTTCTGACACGGCGTTCGAAAGGGTCTATTCAGAATTGGAGCTGAAAAGATTTTGAAGTCAATCAGTCGAGCGGTTTCGAAGATAGTCAAAAAATAAGAATTTCGAAAAAAACTATCTTCAAGAGCTCAAAAACATAAAAACTAATTTTTGTGGACACGAAGAGCTCAAAAACGTGCAAGCTTGGAGCTTGCAATTATTAAAAAGTTTCAGAACTGGTGCAGGGTTTACCGCTTTTCTAATTACTTTTAATTTTTTAAGATAACTTTGACAATTTTCATTCAAACGATTTTTGTCCTAATATAAAAAAATTTGTGATCGAAAAACTACGTTAAATGCCGCCAAGCGGATCAAAATTTGAATTCAAAAAGCTTGATAATCCCAAGTGCCTACATTTTCGAGCGCTCCGAGCCCAAAAGTAGCGGGAAGCTTCAGTTATGGCCTGCAGGGTCAATCGCTTTTCAGATAGTTGTCAATGAGATTGCAACTTTATGATTTGTGCATAATCGTCTGCATTAGATACATCAGCTTGTTCTCGTTATTAGCATGATCTTGCACTAAAGGTTCCTCTTGTTTTTTTCTTAATCTTGGTTTCTAACCTAAGAAAAGCTCAATTAGCTACTACTTATAAGGTGGGATAAGGTATGCCTTAAAACTACTTACACAATATGAACACATCATGTAAGAATAGTTAGTAAATGTTTTTATTTTACTTATAGTTAAAAAAAAAAGGAAAAATATCCCTATCAAATTTTTTTTAATCCGGTGCCTTTTTGAGCGATTTTAATAACGTATGAAATCTTGTTCATTAGCTCTGATTCTATTCACAAAAAGGCTAATGCGTTTAGTTTCTCTTGACTTAAAGTAGATCGAAGATAATTTTTTACCCGCTTTAAGCAAGAAAAGCTTCTTTCACCGGAACGATTTGTCGCTGGTGTACTTAAAGCCATGCGAAGTGCAATATCCAAAATTGGATAAATGCTCTCCAAATTCTGTTTTCGCAGGAACAAAGATAGACTTTTTAATGATCCAGAATCTGGTTTTATCAAAAGATTTTCAGAAGAAAGGTGGTATTGGAAGTGTGCGCAGTTTCTAAGTCATTAGAATAAATTTTTTCCAATAAAATGGATTTTTCCTTCAAATTCGATGGTCAACTCACTAATTTTGGTTAGGAATGAAAACTTTTCATTAAATCCGCTGCAGATCTTCTGCCGTTTTTCTAACTCGGAAACGAGTCAATCTATGAGGACGAGAAACGTGTTAACCCTGAAATGTTTTTTTTTTTTTTCTGTGGAGCTCTAACATACACAGTTCTTCGTGAGTACCTATAATTTATTTATTTTTTTCTAGAACGCAAACAAATATTGCACTAACTTAATAAATTTGAAATTTAAATAAAAAAAAATAAATTTCAAATTTATTAAGTTAATGCTCGAATGAAATTAAATGCGACAATTTTTGTTGTTGTATTTCTTTTTCATTTTTACAATTTGTATTTTCATTTTGAATAATTTTCATCAATATTTGGCCACGAGCATGCAATTTTTAGGGGTTTGCTGTATATAAGGCTCCCTAAAAATATATAATTCACAGTGCAGTTTTGCACTGAAAATTATATATTGTGTCGATTTTATCGAACAGTGTTGTGTGTCATAAGCTACGAGCACACGGCATATAAAAGCCGCAAATGTTTGCGACTCTGACGTCAATTTTACGTCATCATTTGCGATTCTTGGTCGCACATCGTCTGAACACCCCTTTGGGACAGTCCGCATATGCTCGCAAACCATGTGCGGATGATGTGCGACAACCAAGTCGCACATTAGTTTGCGACTTTTTTGCATATCGTGTGAACACTCTTGCAAATTAATTGTGACAATTTGCAGCCATGTGCGAGCATTTGCGGTCGTCCCAATCATTTGCAACTACACGAAAACAGGACATCGCAAATGCATTGATATGCGAGTAAAATATCAGCTGACATTCTCTGTTTTATAAGGAGAATATTGGAAAAAAAAATAATAAAAAGACAAATTTCGATAAAAAATTACTATTAAAATGGGTAGTTGTAGTTGATGAAAGTTTATTATTGTTTTCGGTTTCCGTTCGTTGCCACCAGAGATCGCAAGTGATTTTTCTAGATGTCAATATAAAAGGTATTATTGTGAACTGTCGAATAACATGATCATTATAAAGTCCTTGTCCCGTTAAAGTAAAATGAGTGAATCGAATTTTAATTTAAATTTCGTGCAGCCTTCAGAATCAAAGCCGCGAAGCGCGAGAAAGTCAGAGTGTGGGAAAAGAAAGGTTCAGCACAACTGGACCAATGAAGAAATTCAGCGTTTGATTGCTGCAGTGGAGACACGTCCCAGACTTTGGGATGCTGGTTCGGCAGAGTACAAGCTTTCAAAACTTGATGGCTGGCGTGAGGTTATCGAGGAGCTTGGCTTCGATATAAGCGTCAACGAAGCCAAATCCAAGTGGGGTTGTCTACGAGTCACGTTCAAAGCAAATTTATCAAAAATTCGCTTGAAGAAATCAGGGCAGGGTGCTGAACCACCTAGTGTATCATGGCAATTTTGTAACCAAATGATGTTCATGGAGGCTAATGACGCACAAAGATCCTTCTCATTTTTATCATTTCATCATTTTCTAGCATATCGAATGCCAAAATAGCAATAGAAGCCCACTTTTTTTCGACATTTTGAATAATTAAAGCACTTTTTAATATTCGAGATCATAGCTACGTCAAGAATCCCAAGCCAAATACACAAAACACAAAGTTTCACAAATGTTCGCAAACCTGCATATGACTGGAAATTGATGATATGCGGATATTGTTCCACATCGTGTGAACACCTCGCATATAGACCAAAACATTTGCGATCAGATTTGCGAACACATGATGTGCGACGCCTTGATCGCAAATGCATTTGCGACTTTTGGGACAGAATTTGCATATCGTGTGAACACCCCTATATGCACGTTTGCGAGCACTGATGTGGGTATAAGATTTGCGATATGTTTGCGAGTTTTTACGTGACGTCAGAATCGCAAACGTTTGCGGGTTTTCATATGCCGTCTGCTTGTAGCTTTAGAAGAGTATGAACGGCATCTAACTGATGAGCCCACCGTTTATACTTGGGCGAAACGCACAACAAGGCCACGGAACTTTTTTATTTAAATTTCAAATTTTCGTTACGACCATTTGAGCCAAAAACAAAAACTCAGTTTTGTTAGAAATGCTTAAAGTAAGCTAAATTTTGAGTTTAATCAAAATCGTTAGAGCCGTTTTCGAGAAAATCCAAATTGAAAAAAACCGTTACTTGAAAGGTACCAGTTTGAGCCGGGCTAAAACGAAATAAAAAAAACCTCGACAACCGTTTTCCTTCAAACTACTATATATCAAGTTTGAAGAAAATCCGTCAAGCGGTTTAGGTTGTAGCATGACGTGAAAAAGCGCACAGACGCACAGACAGACCGACGGACGGTATGGCGAAAACCACTTTTTTGGGCTTCACTATCATTGTAATGTCATGTTTGATTGAAACCTCGATTTTTTTTTCTGCACGAAACCAATACTTGCCCTATTGAGCAAGTAAAAATTTATGAATCGAATTCAAGAACGCAATTATTTCTCTTTCTCATGCCAAATGAAAAACCCGAACAAAAATTGTTTTTAAATGTAAAATACATCTCTCGGTCATTTTAATTTTATTTATTATTTATTTCTTTTTTTTTATAAATCGAAGTGCTTTGAAAGCATCTAACTTTTGACGCTTATATTTTTGCTCAGCTTTTAGCTCAGTCTGCCCCATCTATTGATTTGGAGCTCGTAGAGCGCACTCTAAACACACACTGAAGGAAAAAAGAAACACTTATTTTTTTTTGACAACTCAGGTTCTGCTGCGAACTAAAAAAGAAAAACGCCTATTAATATCAATTTGAAATTATTTACATACAGTACGTTCTCGATTAACGCAACTCTCGATTCACGCAACTCCTCGATTTTCGCAACAGCTGCATTTATATCATTGTTGACGCAGTAATCGCAACTCTTCAAAAAAAAAAAATGACTCAATAAGTGCAACTTTTGTTTTTATATACATATGCAAGCCCGAGGTTGAGATTCCTGTTCTTAAAATAAGGACTGAAACTGCAATACCAGCTTTCACCAGGGCACTTCGCCCCTATTGAACAAATATTGAGTCTCCGAAAACTGCAAGAAATGGCTATTTTAAAAAATCTTAAAATCCAAAAAATCCAAATTTTAAAAAGAAAATAATTATTGCTATAAAGAGAACTAAAGATAATCCCCCCTATCATGGTATCCGTTCGGAGAATCCTCCGATCGGAGAAAAGTTTAGATCGGAGCATTAATTGTGTTCATGGTATCCGAATCGGAAGAGAAATAAAAATATACATGACATACACAAACAAAAAATAATATCTTAATATCTTAATGAATTAACTTATTTTATAAGTGCTGTTTTTTCAATTTTCGCTTTGCATCTAGAATTTAGCTTAAACAAAATTTACTCGGTAGGTAATTGCAACAACCTCGGTCATTGCAACCACCCTTGTTTTAATTAGTTGCGATAATCGAAAATGCACTGCATTACATTGACATTGCTATTTGCTATTTTTAGCAAATAAAAAATATCAAAACAATTATTTTCATATCATTTTGATATTAAAAAAATATCAATTTGATATACATATTTAATATTAAATGGATATGATGTAATATCACAAACCCAGTATTTTATATAGGTAGGGTGTTTTTTTATTCTAAATTTAACACTTTTTAATAGGTATCAAAATGATATTTTTCAAACACAAATGATAAGAGGACCACATCAATATTGATAATTTTAATGTTAGCTGAAAATTGTAACGAAAAATTATCAATTTTAAATTATATTTATTATCAATTTTTTTTGTTCGGTGTATCTTAAAAAATCATTAAGTCTAAATTTTCAAACAAAAGAACTTCTTTTTAATTATGAAGAAATCTGCTACCCCACGAAGTAGGTATGTTTGTATGTATCTAAAAATATGTTTATACACAATTATAGTTGCTTCATAAATAAATCCACATCTACACACCGCATTTCCATCGTCACATTGACGCCATTGAATAATTACAAATAGAAGTAGACACCGTGGAAATCGACCACCACCCTTCTGCGATAGCGTTGCTGTCGCCGCGCCGGTTCTAGTGACATCTGTCCAATAAGTTTTGTACAATTTGAACAGCTAATACAACATCAAAAAGAAAAAAAAATATCCCAAATAAAAGGATATTGCATTGTATACATAAACTATAGTACTACCACAGTAGGAATAGGTGCACTACCGACTGGGAAGCAGTGCGTGGAGTGTGATTGTTTATGTTGAATCCGCAGTCATGAATTTTTTTTTTTTTTTAGAGAAAAGAAATATGATGGGTGTGATGCGATTGTTTACACTTCTTGTGTAATTGAATTGAGAGGTCAAGCTGACACAGCATAACTGTAGTGCAGAGCGATCGATTGGATTCGATCGTTGTTTTTTTTTTTTTTTTCATTTAAGTCGAGAACTCCAGAAAAAAAAAATGATGATAATTGATTCTTATATTTATTCTTCAAACGCTACAACGGACGTTGGATTTTGATTAAGATGAAACAATCTCAGTATTTAAGATATGGGGGAGGCAAAAAGTTAATTAAGGAAATCGATATGAAGTTAAGTTAGTATGGAATTGGTATGAATATGGGGATTATTAAGAAAAGTAGGTATAAAATGTATGTCTTGGAATTTTTCAGTGGTTGAATCCGCAGACATGAATTTTTTTTTTTTTTTTTTTGTATCTCAAATTCTCAAGACAAAAGAAAGATGATGAGTGTGATGGGGGTTGTTTACACTTCTTGTGTAATTGAGTTGAGAGATTAAGCTGACACAGCAGAACTGTGCAGAGCGATCGATTGGATTCGATCGTTGTTTTTGTTTTTCATTTAAGTCGAGAACTCTTGTGAGTTTTCCTTTCCTTGAAATAACATAACTTTAATTAAGAAAAGTAATATGCGTAAGAAAAATGTGATGGTCAATGATAATTGTTCTTTAACGCTACAAAGGGTGATTTTGATGACACAATCTCAGTATTTAAGATATATGAAGATATGAAGTAAGTATGGAATTGGGATAAATATGGCAATCATTATGAAAAGAAGGTACGAGTATGATAAGTAGGATAAGAAAAAAAAAAAAAAAAAAAAAAAAAAATAAGAATTATGCACAAGTGAATCTCAAAACCGAGTTGACGAGTAACATGCAAGGAGAAGATCTGGACATTCTATATAGATCATCCGATAGAAGAACACAAAATGTCGTTCCTTTCAAAATTGAAGTCCAAAGTAAATATGGCTAAAAACCAAAAGCCCATACTGAGTTTGTCAAAACTCATTCAGAAGAAACGCTACCCTATAATCGAGTGCAAGAGGGTAAACGGAAAATATGGCGAGCAGATCATGCTCGAATTGGAAAATTGTTCAGTTTTCCTGCCGAAACGATGCAACGCTCAGTTGGACAATGAGGATATTGCTAACATGAAGAAGTGCGCATTCGAAGTAGTAGAACCGTATGGAGACTTATCGTTTCATATTGATTTCCATCTAAAGGATATAAACAATCAGCAACTGCAGCAGCAGGAACAGCAGCCACATCAGCAACAGCAGGAACTGCAGCAACAACAGCAGCAACTGCAGCAGCAACAGCAGCAACAGCATGAACAGCAGCCACATCAGCAACAGCAGGAACTGCAGCAAGAACAGCAGCAACAGCAGGAACTGCAGCAACAACAGCAGCAACAGCAGCAACAACAGCAACAACAGCAACAACAGCAGCAACTGCAGCAGCAACAGCAGCAACAGCAGGAACTGCAGCAACAACAGCAGCAACAACAGCAGAAGCAGCAGAAACAACAGTCTCAACAACTACAAAAAAATAGGAGACAAAAGCATCATGAGGTAAACATATTACCAACACTGTATTTTGATGACGAGCATAATTTGCTCAATTCCCAAAAATATGCTTTTAAATAAATAAAGGGCATTGAAAAAAATTTAACGTCTCTTTTTTTTTTTTTTTTTCTTGGACTTTCAGCGTTTTGAAATAATGAGCGATATTGTAACTAATATCAAAAGATTTAATATGAAAGGGCGCAAAATAGAATTCGCATTAAATCCTGTTCCAGACCAAGAAGAACCTACTTCATGGATTAAGAACGCTGTTGAAGATATTTTATGCTTAGCCATCAAAGATCTTAGTCCCAACGATAAGGTGGGTGTGACTTTTACTGGTAAAAGCTTCGTAAGCAACCGCGGTAGTGGGTGGATTAATTATAAGAATTGCTCAGAATTGAGTTTTTCTGATATATGGGACATGATATCAAAAATTTTCCAGAGCAACTCCGAAGGAATAAGCACAGATAACTTTTGCTTGTCGGTTACTTCGGTGCAGATGCCAGTTGGGGAGGGAAGAAATCCATCAAAGATGTACAACACTTTCGACGAAGAATGCATCAAACGAAAAGGAATTGTGTACATAAAAAATACAGATAATTTATGCCTTCCACGTGCTTTGGTTGTAGCAATGGCATATGTAGACAAAGAAGTAGATGTTGACAAAATAAGGAGAGACATTTTAAAAGTTCAAACAAAGAGAACAATACAACTTTTAAGTGATTCAGAAATAATTGTACCAGCACATGGTTCTGGAATAGAAGAATTGAAAGCTTTTCAAAATCATTTAAAAGACTACAAAATAACTGTGTATGAATACGGGAGTAAAGGTAGGAAAATTATGTTTGAAGGGTTTTCTAATTCAAATGAAAAAAAAATAAATTTACTATACTTCAACAACCATTTTAATGTGATTACTTCCCTAACCGCCGCATTTTGCTGCTCGTTCTATTGTGAAATTTGCCATATACCATACAACACAAAAAATAATCATCATGGATGCATCAAACAGTGTTCTGAATGTCAGCGGTCACCAATATGTTCAGAGACAAAACTACAAATCGTATGTTCAGATTGTAATCGTAGTTTTAAGGGGGCTAACTGCTATGACAACCACAAAATGTCTAGTTCATCAGGAAAACTGTCTATTTGTGATCAAATAAAAAGATGTCTTCTTTGCCTGAAATCCTATGGAGGAGGTCGAGATCACATTTGTGGAGAATTCTTTTGCAAATATTGCAAAGTACATGTGCCAAAAGACCATTTTTGTTACATTCGTCCTGACACGAAGACACCTAATCTCAAAGATTTATTATATATATTTTATGATTTTGAGTGTCGGCAAGAAAAGATTATTGGAAAAAAAGATGAAGAGGAAACAAACATTGTTACAAAACAACATGAACCAAATTTGTGTGTATTTCAACACAAGTGTGATCATTGCATAGATCATGAAGATTTATATTTTTGTCAACGTTGTAAGTTATCAATCAATGTTTTAAAAGGAGACATGGTCACATCAACATTTCTTCAGCATGTGCTTGAAATAAGAAAACAATTTAAAAAAGTAATTGTGATAGCTCATAATGGTCAGGCGTATGACCATCAGTTTATCCTAAATTACGTTTTAAGAAAAACACAATTAAGCCCTGAACTTATTATGCGAGGTACAAAAATATTAAACATGCAGCTTGGAAACGTCAAATTCATCGACTCAATAAATTACTTTCCTATGGCTTTGTCGAAACTCCCGAAAGCCTTTGATTTGGCTCCGGTTCTCAAAAAGGGTTACTTTCCGTATTTATTTAATACAAAGGAAAATGAACACTATAATGGTAAACTACCAGCAGTAGAGTTTTATAATCCTGATGCGATGAAAACTGAAGATCGTGATAACTTTTTAAAATGGTATTCGGAGCATAGAAATGATTGTTTTGACATGCATCATGAAATTGTAGAATACTGCAAGAGTGACGTAAAAATATTAACAGGAGCTTGCTTAAAATTTAGAAAATTATTTCTTAAACAAAGCAATGTTGAACCATTTTTGGAAGCGATAACTATTGCATCAGCGTGTAATCTTCTATTCAGACGAAACTTTCTGAAACCTGACACTATAGGATTAATACCTAAGAATGGATACAGATGTATTGATAACCAATCTGTTCAAGCAATACAGTGGATGATTTGGGAAGAAAAAAAAAGAAACATTAACATAAAGCACGCATATAATGGTAGAGAAGAACTTATAAACGGAGTAAAGGTTGATGGTTTTTGTAAAGAAACAAAGCAAATTTTTGAATTCCACGGCTGCTACATTCATGGACATCCTCTATGTTTGAAACATAAACGCGATGAACCTTTGCATGAAAATGAAACAGATACACTAAATCAACGGTATGAAAGAACAATAGCTAAAACTGAGCGATTAAGAAAGTTTAATTACGAAGTCATTGAAATGTGGTCTTGTGAATTTCACCATCTTATTAAGAAGTTTAATAAAGAAGAATTAAATTTCATTGAAACTCATAAATTAATTCAAAATTCTCCTCTGAATCCTCGTGATGCTTTTTATGGTGGACGAACCGGGAATTCATTTAATTATTTTAAATGTAAGTCAGGTGAAAAGATTCATTATATAGATATTTGTTCTCTTTACCCATGGGTCTGTAAAACCGGAAAATTTCCTATTGGTCATCCTAAAATCCATGTATACGGAAGTGCTAATAATTGTTCACCAACAAAACTAGAACACGTAAATGGTATTGTCAAATGCAAAATTCTACCCCCAGAACACCTACTTCACCCGGTATTACCAATTAAGCAAAATAAAAAACTCATGTTTTCATTGTGCAAAAGCTGTAGTGATGAAAAAAATCTAGACCAGATGTGTACTCATTCCAACGAGCAAAGAGCATTAATTGGAACCTGGGTAATTGACGAAGTCTTGAAAGCAGTTCAAAAAGGATATATTATAATTACTATTTTCGAAATATGGGAATATGATGTTGCGGAATATAACTTAGAAACGAATTCTGATGGTCTTTTTACTTCCATGATGAACAAATTTCTAAAGATTAAACAAGAAGCATCAGGATGGCCAAGTAAATGTTCATCTCATGAAGAAAAGGTTAAATACATAGATGATTTTCTTGCAAAGGAAAATATTAAGCTGGAATATTCAGAAATTTGCAAAAATTCGGGGAAGAGATCGCTGGCTAAGCTGATATTGAATTCATTTTGGGGGAAATTTGGACAGCATGAAAATCAAATTCAAACAATCGTTTTGAACACCCCTTCAACATTATTTCATCTACTTACACATCCATCAGTTGAGGTGTCGCATATTCTCCCCGTAAATGAAGAAAACATTGTTGTTAACTTTGAAATGAAAGAAGAAGCAGCCGACTCCCTATCGACAGTTAATGTTTGTATTGCTGCTTATACAACTACCTTAGCTCGTCTTAAACTCTACAGCTATCTAGAGAGTTTAGAGGAAAGAGTTCTCTACTATGACACAGATTCAGTTATATATGTAAGTCGGCCAGGGGATTTCCTTCCACCTACTGGGAAATTTATCGGTGATATGACAGATGAACTAGAAAGTTACGGCGTTGGAAGTTATATAACGGAGTTTGTAAGTGGAGGCCCTAAAAATTATTCTTTTAAAGTATTTAGTACAAGAGATAATACTGAACACGTTGTCTGCAAGGTAAAAGGCATTTTCCTGAATTATGAATCATCACAAAAAATTAACTTTGATTCAATTAAGAATGCTGTACTGAATTCTTCTTCATCAGATAATGAAAACAGTATAATAATAACATCAAATAATATTCGGAGAACTCAAGAGCATGAAGTTATCACCATACCAGAAATAAAAACGTATAGGGCAAAAGCAGAAAAACGTCGTTTTTTGGAAGACCATAGTTCCTTACCTTACGGTTATAAAAGGCAATCCTTATATGAAAATAATGTTTCTAAAAACTTGTGAAATAAAAGAAAATTTAAGTTTACAAAAATAAAAAAAATGTATTTTATTTACTTCGCATTACACTCATTCAAGAACATACTTAAAAGAAAAACATTTTGAAGTGCACAACATTTTACATGGTTTTCACATTGTATTTGATTGGGATAAATACTTCTGAGTTTTTTTAAATTTGGGCAGCTAAAAAAATCTTCTACGTTTTTGACTTCTACATTTTCATTAGCAAGTAAGTTTCTAAGCCATTTTGCTTTGTCGATGCCTTTAACGTAGACAGTACCATTTTGAATTTTTCTTCGTAGGAATATTTTTACTTTTGCAAAACTGATATACCCTCCATTCCAACATAATCCATGATAATTGTTATATAACCAGTGGGCTTGTCTTCTGAGTGATGTAGATAATAGACTCAAATTGCACGGGGGTGTAACAATAAAATGATGATGATGATGATCTCCTTCATACAATATAGCTAGTTCTTTCAAAATGAACTCTTTATTCAATCCTCCAATGCCTTGGAAATCTACAATATAGGTATTCATAATTAAGATAATGTGTGTGTGTTCGCGATAAATTCACACTACGTTCTGACAAAGTTTTAAATTATGACATTCAATTTAAGTCAGTTTGTGAACTTCACCAGTAATAGGGTTATATTCAATTAAACGATCATGAAGTATCAGACAAAATAGAGATGTGAAAGCTGGAATTGTAACCGATGTTTTTAGTTCAATTTTTACATCTACAGGGCCTGTTTTAATAACTTCATTTTGACGTGAGCAATCAATAACTATAATAGGAGCAATATCTTTAAAATCTTTCCGTGATAAGAGCGGTTGTGATTGTTTATTATAGTATGATTCTTGAAATTTACAATACATTTCATAGAGAACAGCATACCGATCTTCTGTATATTTAAGATTTAAATCTTCACGAGGATACGATTCGGAGTTTAAATGCACCTTTACATTGGATACGTCACAATGATCAAATTTACTTGCATCTTTAGAACGTTGATTTTTTCTATTAGTTTGTAGAGCGAGAATTACATATCTTGGTTTTTCAAGTTGAGTTGAAGTTTTTACTGTCCATACAAGATCAGTAGTGGCTGGCAGTGTCGGATATTCATAGAGCTCCCAATTTCTAAAGTGTATTTGAATAGGTTTTGATTGAATTTGTTTCAATAGGGTAAGTTTATTTGAATCGGACAATGTTATGTGTGGAACTCTCCAGTGTACTTTAGAAATCGATAACTTTAAATTTTCATTTTCATCTGAATTAGATAAATAAATATTCTCATTGGTTCGAGATCGAACTAGAATTAATTCATGCTTTGCGTTTGTTATAATTTTTTTATAGTCTTCTGCAAACCCCATCAGAGATTTTAGAGGCATACAAAAATTGAAAACATCTTTTGCTGGAATTGTAGCATTTCCAGTCCATGATCCATTTTCTAACCGCTTACTTTCGTTACTAGTCGAAGATATATAATTTTTCAATGACGTTGTAACGCCAACGTTTTTATTGTTTTCAATTTCTATTCCATTGAGCTCATAATGTATTTCTTCAAATAAATATGCCATGGCATTATTTGTTAATCCTGTTGTAGTGGAAAATGTGTTATCAGGTTTTGTAAGACTTCCTTCAATATAGATATAGCTTTCACTAGGTAAAATACACAAGTCTTGATTCTGTATTGCAATACGTATTTCATCGCTTGTATTAAATGACTGAACAAAGGGTGAATAACTGTGATACTCGAACTTTGTTATACTATTATCATGGACAGGTCCATCAGATATATTTAATATATCGTTCATATTGTTTTTGTTTGTATTATCTTAACTCAAAGCCTAAGCCTTGAAGAAAAGCTTTATTTTCAGTTGTTAATGTTGGTCTTAAGGGTTTTACTGTCGGAGGAGAACTAATCAAGTGATAGCTTCTGGTATTTGTTTTATAATTATTATTATTATTATTATAGATTAACATAATTCAGATTTTGGAATTAAATGCAAGCGCACTGTTATACGTTCTCCTCTAAAATTTATTAAGTCTCCGTCTTGGTCTACGAGTTTCAGCGTCAGAGAACTGATTCGTTTGACATTCACAGGTAAATAGATAACATTTGTTGGAACTTCTATTATCTTATACCCTGATCCTGTCTCCGGTGAAAATTCATGTATAGTATGTACAGGAGTATTATTCAAATAAGACCCAGTTATTATATTACACTCAATCCTGATGACATTTACCTTATTTATGTCTACAGGTAAATCCGACGTGTGCATTTCACTGGCAGAAAGAACAGTGTTGCTGAATCCGAGTAGTTTTCCAATGGTTCTCTCTTTATTGAAAAATATTTGTTCTGAAGATTTGATTGTAGTCAGCATTGTATTGAAATTTGCTTCTATAGTACAACTAATAGTTGAGTTTAATGATAATAATTTGTCGGTAATATAGTCAGCAATATTTTCAATTTCGTACGATCCTTCAGGAATTTCAATTGCATGCTCCCCTATATGTTACGTTCGTCAACATTTGGTATGGAGTTATAAGTTTGAAAATCAATCATTCCACAAATATAGACCTTATCAAGGTCCAAAGGTGGAAAATATTCTGCTGATAGTTGGGAAGTTCTCCCGCTTAAAGTAAGTGTCATTGCCATGACGACAAGAAACAGACTAAATGATTAACTTATTTATTTATTTATTTATTTATTTAATTATTTATTGCTTTGAAAATAACAATCGTATAGGAATATTAAACATAAATGACCACAGTTAAACGAATCATAATTTTGATGTTTGGTATAATTATAGCCAATTTTGTCCCCCAAATAATTAATTATTTCGATAGGAGGTTGCAAATTACCAAAACTATCAAAATATTCAATATGTTTGTCTTTTTTATAATACGCTACCCAATGTGTTCCGAGGCCAATTGATGAATCTAGATTAACAATTCCACACTCATTTTTAAAAGGCTTAGTCTTCGGTAGACTATCTCGCATAAAGACTCCTCGAAAATGAGGGATGTATTTGTTTGCAAAATTTTGTATATCTATTTCATTTAATGCACGATTGGGTAGCGACTTTATAAGTTTTTTGGCTGAGGATTTAAATATAAGCCAAATCCTTTTCTGTAAGGTTTAAGGTGTAAACCATTACCAACTGCAATAGATTCCATTTTTAAATTATGCCGTTTTTTCTCTAAAAGATCCTTTTTAGCATTGTTTACATCGTTGACAGCTTTGATTACACCGGCAGTACCTCCCGTCAGAGCTCCAAGAGCCGAAAGGCCAGCAAATAGAGGTACAAGGAATGGAATTGCCTCTCCAATTTTTGGTACTGAAATAACTCTAGGGGTTTTAATCTTCCCTCTTTTCTTTTCTACGGTTTTCATTGCAGATGTTAAGGCTATTTTGCTAGCATTTTCTAAATTGAAAGGTTTCTTTCGTTTGAGTTGTGTTCCAATCAGTTGTCTCAAATTATTGAAGGTAAACTGTTTAATTTTGTTTTTTTTAGTTGTACCAGTGCCAGTGTCAGTTTTCCCCTTCCGCTTTTGTCTGGTTAAGTTAGAACAACCCATTCCAAGTTTTACTTTTGTTTTCATAAGATTAGTTACCAGAAGTGCATTTGTTCGTTCAGATAAGCTAGCGTCTTTAGATTTTACACGTTGCCAAGCTTTTTCAGTTAAAATTCTATCGGCTTTGTGACGATCAGGTGTATTTTTGTTTTTGGAATATGATATATCATGCTCTTTGCACGCTTGATCTAATATATTTATTCCTGAATCTCCTCGAGCTAACCGTTCTTGGAGTTTTGTTCCAGGTCCACAAAACTGATAACCAGGCAAATGTAATTCAAAGGGTAGTTTGTTTATAACTGTGTTCAATAAACCTTCACCTTTCGCTAACTTTTGTTTACTGATGAAATTTTTCGAATAGTCAATCATTTTTATTTGATCATCCTTGCTATAGAAAGATTAGAAACTAAATGGTATTTTTTTAAATAAATACTCTACATATATAGGATTCTATTTTAGTATTTGCCACTATGCGCTTCATTACACAACAATATAAATTACCTGTGCGAAACTTAGAAGTTACATCAAATCTTAAAATAAATAAAAAACATGGAAAGCTTTTCCCCAATAGTATAAGATGCCTAATTACCGGTCCATCGAACTGTGGAAAAACAAATACTATGTTGAGTTTGCTATTACATCCAAACGGATTAAGATTTAAAAATATATATATATACTCAAAATCTCTACATCAACCAAAATATGAGTTCCTAAGACAAGTAATAAAACCTATAAAGAAATTGGGTTTTTTTACATTTTCAAACAACTGCGATGTTATTTTACCAGAAAAGGCTAAGCGAGATTCTGTGTTTATTTTTGATGACATTGCTTGTGAAAAGCAGGACACAATACGAATCTACTTTAGTATGGGACGACATCATCAATTAGATAGTTTTTACTTGTGTCAAACCTATACACGAATACCAAAACATTTAATTCGAGACAATGCAAATTTTCTAATCATCTTTAAACAAGACGAAATGAATTTAAGACACATTTACAATGATCACGTTAATTCGGATATGAAATTTAATACATTCCAAAATGCATGTGCAGAATGTTGGAACACAAAGTACGGTTTTTTGGTAGTTGACAAAGAGAGCCCTTTGAATGACGGTCGATATAGAAAGGGTTTTGACTGTTTTCTCAAGTTATAAAAACCAGCAACATTTCAGTTTTTAGACCATTAACATTGTAATGATTGATGAAAACAGTACAGAGCAGTTTAGTGAAAAAGCCCTATCAGTAAATAGCAGTTCAATCCAGTTGGAGTCCCTGTTTTCAAAGGTCAAGACCAGTTACCTGCAGTTCAGTAAAGAGGTTTTACCAGTAAAAAGCAGTTCATTCCAGTTAGACTCCCACTTTTCAACGGTTAAGACCAGTAACCTTAACATTAAAATTAGATTGAACCTTATTGAACAAATATTCGAGTTGATTCATAACTTTTTCTCCATTTGTCTATGTAAAAAAAACTAATATTCTAACAATATGACGAATGTAGATGTTAAATTAACAAAAGAGCTTATTAAAACGACCGATGACCTTCGAAGAAAATTCAAAGCTCTAAAAAACAATAAGACAGTTTACGAATCTCAATTCGAGGAAACTTTCAAACCTATTACTAAGCCTCTAAATGCATTGATCAAAAAATCAACAATCAATATCAATCAAGATAAAGAAGAAGAAGAAAGTAACAATTACCAAACGCCTATAAAGAAAACAAAAATACAAAACGATTCTAAAGATGAATTCACCACTCCCAAAACTTTTAACGACACTAATGTATTGCATAGTACCCAAGAAAGACCAATAGCAGGAAGAGAAACCGATAGAATTAAACGACGTCTTTTTGCAGAACAATTACCAAATGAACAATTCGATGAAATCCCAAAAAAATATTTTGATTTGTTCATAAATAATTCGAAAAGTATTGATAAGACATACGGTATACATTCCAAAGATGGGAAATTGTTTATTGGCAATGGGGAGTTCAGTATAATTGGAGAAAATATAAGAATAAAAAATAAAACCTTTCCAGGGACAAAAGGTCTTTATGAGTTAATATTTAAGAAAATTCCGGATAAAACTATTTACACTAAGGAAGACTTGAAAAATTACGATACCATATTAAACGATACAAATGCGTATAGGAAAGCATTTGATTCACAGAAACAAGTAAAAGGCAATGGGGGTTATAAATATAAAAAAATTATACGCTCATTTTTAGGAAAGACTTCATCAAGTTTTGATGATTCATTACAATCACCTATTTCAACTACAACACCAACAGGTAGAGGATTGATGCAATTTTCAAAAAATAAAAAAGAATATATATTTTGGGATGACCCAAATGAGCTTGTAGATCGATTGAGACTTCTAGTTGGCTCACATCAAGCTGGACATAACAATCACTCAAATGAAATTATTTCTATTATTGAGGAACTTAAAGAGGCTAATATTATCAATTAAACAAAAATTAGAAATGCCAGTTGATAAATTCGGTCGTTTTTCACATAGAGCCCCACCCAGGGGACCTCGTGGAGAGCGTGGGGTATCTGGACCACCTGGTGAGGGTTTTCTTAAAACTGAAAACAGTGACTACAATATTAATTGGAAACAATTAAAAAACATTAAGGAACCTCAGGACCTAAACGATGCTACTACCAAAAATTATGTCGATGAACAAATTAAACAAATAAAAGAATATTTGAAAGATGAAATCGATAAAATTAAATTGTTAACTAAAGAAAAAAATGTTTAAGAAAAAACTAAAATAGATATATATTTATTTATATATTCATGTCAAGTTTTAAATTCGATTCAGTCAAATGTGTACCTTACACGTGACAGTGTTCAATATGTCTAACGTAAATTATAAATTAATTGTGCAAGATATCTCAAAACTTATTAAAGAAAATAAAGAAATTATCCTTGATGAACACTATGAGGAGTTTTTAAATCTTATAAGTTTTCTTAAAAATTTTGAAAATGTCAACTGGGAGAGCTCTAAGAATGGTTGTCATTTTACAAACTGTTGCTGGTCGTCAAATGAATGCCGAATTGGACCTGATACCTGTGCATGTTACATGCTTGATAATAGAATAATGAGAGTAAAGAAATTAATGTTATTATATGAAAGACTTAAATAATTTACGAAACATTTGTATTTATTTATATATATATATATATATATATATATGTATATATATTTTTATTATTATTTAATTAAACAATAAAAACATACTTTATTTGTATAAAAACTCATTACACTCTGTTCCTTCTATTATTTAATTTAAAAATGAGTAAAAGAGAAGTTGTTGAAGAGCTACATAAGCCCTCACGTAGGAATTATCCTAAAAGGCGAGTAGTTATCAAGGGTCTTGATGATTTATGGCAAGCTGACCTTGTAGAAATGCTTCCGTATTCAAACGAGAACAAAAACTATCGATATTTACTCACTGTGATTGATACATTTTCAAAATTTGCATGGACTGTTCCTATAAAAAACAAAACCGCTATAGAAGTCACAACAGCTATGGAGAACATATTCAATAATGGTCGCAGTCCAAAAAATCTACACACAGATGATGGAAAAGAATTTTTCAATAAATCTTTTCAAAACTTAATGCAAAAATATCAAATTAATCATTATTCGACGTTTACTCAACTCAAAGCTTCCATTGTGGAACGATTATTTAATCGAACATTAAAAAACCTTATGTGGAAAGAATTCAGTACTAATGGTTCGTACAAATGGATTGATATATTACCAACACTAACTGAAACTTATAATAATTCAAAACATCGTACTATCAAAATCAAACCATCTGAAGTCAATGCTGCAAACGAAAAGCATTTACTCTCTACAATTTATAGTTACGTGAAAATTCATATTACTCCTAGATTCAAGGTAGGAGACTCAGTTAGAATAAGTAAATACAAACATGTATTTGAAAAAGGATACACACCAAATTGGACAACAGAAATATTTAAAATAACAAAGATTCAGCGAACTAATCCAATTACATACTTGTTAGAAGACTATCAAGGCAACCCTATCAGAGGTGGGTTCTATGAATTAGAACTACAAAAAACCAAATTCCCTGATACATATCTAATTGAAAAAATACTTCTTAAGAAAAAAAATAAAATGTTTGTAAAATGGTTGGGATTTTCTTCCGATCACAACTCCTGGATACCTATTCGAAAATAAGAAAATAAAAAAAAAATAAAAAAAATATATATACATATATGCATATATATATATTTGATTTAACATTTACTTCAGTTTGAAAGCCTATAAAATATCTCTTTGCTTCACAATTTTAAAAATAAAAATTATTTGACAGACTCTGCATCGTCCACTCAAAATGTATTCTAAATATATACAGCGACAGTGATGGTCGTTAAAAGTGTGTCAGTAGGTACTCCATGCCGAACCATATGTCAAAGACTTTCGCCGACAAGACACACTTCAAGCACCCGAATCCAGTTATGCAATTACACAAGAAGTGTAAACAACAACACTCATCATCTTTCTTTTGTCTTGAAAATTTGAGATACAAAAAAAAAAAAAAAAAATTCATGTCTGCGGATTCAACCACTGAAAAATTCCAAGACATACATTTTATACCTACTTTTCTTAATAATCCCCATATTCATACCAATTCCATACTAACTTAACTTCATATCGATTTCCTTAATTAACTTTTTGCCTCCCCCATATCTTAAATACTGAGATTGTTTCATCTTAATCAAAATCCAACGTCCGTTGTAGCGTTTGAAGAATAAATATAAGAATCAATTATCATCATTTTTTTTTTCTGGAGTTCTCGACTTAAATGAAAAAAAAAAAAAAAACAACGATCGAATCCAATCGATCGCTCTGCACTACAGTTATGCTGTGTCAGCTTGACCTCTCAATTCAATTACACAAGAAGTGTAAACAATCGCATCACACCCATCATATTTCTTTTCTCTTAAGAATTTGAGATACAAAAAAAAAAAAAAAAAAAAAAAAAAAATTCATGACTGCGGATTCAACATAAACAATCACACTCCACGCACTGCTTCCCAGTCGGTAGTGCACCTATTCCTACTTACCACTTGAGCTGCGCCATCTATCGACGAAAAACTAAGCTCTAAAATAACATGGGAAGCAACAACAACAACTAAAATGGTGGAAATTGTTGTTGTTGCTTCCCATGGTATTTTTGAGCTTAGTTTTTCGTCGATAGATGGCGCACCTCAAGTGGGAATACTATAGTTTATATATACAATGGATATTGTATTCAATAGACTATAAGTGGCGAAGGAGAGGGCAAAGAACAAAAGGGTAGGTTGTAGATACATAGTTGCATTTGCCTTTGGATTGAAGTATAAGAGACAACACGGTTGATTTTGTCTGGCATTACAATGAAATTTTGTTCGTTTGTTGTTTTTGTTTTCATGAGCAAAATTGGTTTTTTTTTTTTTTTGTATGTGCTTTTTAGGGATGAAACTCGTTTTTATTTCACGATCGTTAGCTATTCTGCATTTGGTGCATTTAATGCTAGATCATGAGAAATGAAAAAAAAAAATTATATTATATGTGATGATAGATATATTTAAGGATTTTTTGGTAGCATTTAAGCTTTAAAAAGTTTTTTGTTTCCAAAATAGCCAGCTCAGCAAATGCTTTTTTACAAGAAATTGATTTTGGTTTATTGATTTTTTACTTGCGATTATAGGTACTATAAGGCAAGTTATGCATTCGTCGAAAAAAAAAGTTTTGAGATAACAATCAAATATGACATTACGATGATAGCGAATACGAAAAAAGATGGTCTAAAAATTCTGTCCGTCTGTATGTCTGTCTGTCTGTCTATCTGTCTGTCTGTCTGTATGTATAGAGACCCACAGCCCAAACGGGTGGGCCGAATTGCTTCAAATTTGGTATATAGACTTTTTTAGGTATTGTACAGAGGGGAAATTGAAATTTTTTTTTAGCTCAAAAAATAACGGTACCTGCCATACAACCGTTACGTTAAAGCTTATTTTTCACAAAAACGGCTCTAACGATTTCGATTTAAAAAAATCAGTGTTGCTTTTTAGGTACGGCCAATCATATGGCTGAAAAAAAAGTTTTAAAAAATGGCTAAGAACGGTACTTTCCATAGGACCGTTTTTTTTGCTTTCGACTATCTCGAAAACGACTCAACCGATTCCTTCGAAATTTCACAAACATATAGCTGTAGGTAGCTCAATTTGTATTGCATAGCAATATTTTTGAAAAATATTTTTTTGTATTTTTAAAAGCATTTTTAAAAAAAAAATTTCAAAAATTAATATTTTGAAAACTGCTTATTAAATTTTTTTCTAAGAATTTTAAATAAATGTATTTGCTGAATACCTATGAACTGGCGTTTTTGAATTTTTTTTGAAATTTTTTTTCAGAAAGTTTTTCAAAAAAAACTTTTTTTCTCAAAATCCGCTCCACAGATTTTTATAAATTTATTCTCATAAATTCAAATTTATCCAAGAAATAAAATGGCGTACTTTTTTTTCAGCTCAAATAAGTTTAAGTATTTATTTTAGAATTTTGAAAATTTTATTTTTATCAAAATCTCAAGCCCCTAAACCACTGTCACTCATTAGAGCAAGTTCGTGCGACCCAGTCGTGCATTTTATTTATTTTTGCTCTAGGTCCAAAAATAACGGCACTTGCCATACAATCTTGAAGACAAAAATTGATTTTCTCAAAAACGGCTCTAACGATTTTGATAAAACTTTCAGAATGCTATTTTTGCAAGAAAATCTATCTTTTGGTTCAAAATTTTTTTTCAAAATTTGTCTAATAACGGTACCTCTCATAGAACCAATATTTTCAAATCAAATTTTCTCGTAAACTATACATTCGATTTCAATAAAATTTTGGCCACAGAAAGTCATTCATAATTTTATTAATATGGCATTTCAAAATTTTCAAAAACTTTTTTTTTTGATGTTTTATAATTTTTTCAAAAAAATTTTTGGTTTTCGAAATATGTTGGAAACGGGTACATTGATTTTTTTTAAATTATTTTTCAAATGTAAGCTACAGATTGCCATATATTTGCATACTCAAATAAATTTCAAAATATTTTTTGAAAAAGTTTTTCAAAAATAACCTTTAAAAAAAAAAACTGGTCCAACGATTTTCAATATTTTTTTTTCCTAAATTGCCGTATAGCTTTGAAATTTTATTGCATACTTAGTTTTTCCGAGAAAACTCTTAAACTAATTTAAAAAATAAAAGAATTTTCGAAATTATTTAATTTTTTTTTAATATCCATATATGCAGCCACTATGCAAAATTGCTTATCATAAGAGCAAGTTCGTGCGACCCAGTCGTACATTTTATTTCTAAAGGAAATGAAAATGAAAATTAGTTAAATCATAATCAAAGCCTACTATGTTTTATTTACTTGTTTGATTTATTCAAAACTTTTTTTGTATTTCGTTTTCCAAGAACTAATAAATCTGAACCCCTAATGATGCCGGAAAAAACCGGAGAAACGTTGGGAAAAAATGAATTAGTTTTTTAATTAATTAATTGCATTGTTTTCATTGATCATTAAGCCCAAATATCAAATCAACAAAATTAAAACCTAATATATGATCAAATTCCATAAAACCTACATACGGAATTTATAATAATTTTCGTGGTAAAGAGAGGTAGGTAAGTAGGTATATCAATTATCTAAAGATACACTTCAAAATCGGTAGGTATAGGTATACCAACCCATGTTACTGCTATATTAGGTATTCAAAAAAAAAAATTTCAATCCAAATTTTACGGAATTGTTCATATTTAGGAAACCCGAATCGAGAAACACCAAAGCTTTTTTATTATTGCAACCCTTTAAATCACAATAAACCATTTTTGATATAAAAATTAACAATGAATCAAATTCACAACACGAAATCTGCGTATCGCAAGAATATTAACAAAATAAAATGCACGACTGGGTCGCACGTACTTGCTCTGTGGGTGTAATACTACGACGAAAACAAACTTTTCGATCAATAAGAACAACTCATTTTTGAAAAATTTGGTAAAAACTAAAAAAAATTTGGCTAAAACTGGAAGAATCGATATACGGGAGCTAACGTTAAGTAACCTTTAGTATATCAAATTTAGATGTCGTCTTTTGGGTGATATAAATATGTAACATATAAAGTTTCATAAAAATCGGGGGAGCCTTTTTTGAGTAAATTAGAAAAAACGAAAAAATTGGCCAAAATCTAATGGCTCTTTGTATAGGAGCCACCATTTAAAAAAAAGAACATGAAAAAAAATCAATGCCATCTGAAAGGAAGCGGAAAGAAACTATACCAAACAAAGTTTGAGTGAATTCGATTCAACCGTTGACAACTTATGGCCATTTGAAAAAAAGCCGTTAAGAGCAGATCTCCGTTATTTGCATTTTTAGCCAAAAACTGAAAACGCAGTTCTCTTAAAAACACTTAAAGAAAAAAACACACAAAGTTTAATCAAAATCGTTAGAGCCGTTTTCGAGCAAATTAGAAAAAACCAAAAAATGTTGGCTTAAACTTATCGGCTCGTTGTATGGAAGCCACCGTTTAGAAAAGCTTCAGTGAAAAATTTACAAAGTCATCCTATAGAAAACTATAAAAAACTATGTCAAACAAAATTTGAGTCGATTCAATCAAGCCGTTGTGAACTTATGGCTATTTGAAAAAAAGCCGTTAAAACCAGATTTTCGTTAGGACTATTTGAGCCAAAAACGAAAAACGCAGTTTTGTTAGAAATGCTTAAAGTAAGCTAAATTTTGAGTTTAATCAAAATCGTTAGAGCCGTTTTCGAGAAAATTCAAATTGAAAAAAACCGTTACTTGAAAGGTACCAGTTTGAGCCGGGCTAAAACGAAATAAAAAAAACCTCGACAACCGTTTTTCTTCAAACTACTATATATCAAGTTTGAAGAAAATCCGTCAAGCGGTTTAGGCTGTAGCATGACGTGAAAAAGCGCACATCCGCACAGACGCACAGACGCACAGACGCACAGACGCACAGACAGACCGACGGACGGTATGGTGAAAACCACTTTTTTGGGATTCTCTATCATCGTAATGTCATGTTTGATTAAAACCTCGATTTTTTTTTTCTGCACGAAACCAATACTTGCCCTATTGAGCAAGTAAAAAAGGAGTTATTGCAAAACGGCTATATTAAACACCAAATATGTAGCTTTGGTATAGCTAATTTGAAAAAAAAATTCGGTTTTGCCTTTCAAGGAACTTTTAAATCAATTTAACTTTATTTAATTTTTAAAATGCCAAAACTTGCAGACATTAAATATTATACCGAAAACAATATAACGCATCGATGTAAATGCCGAGTTTTGCAATGCAGTAGGTACTTTACAACAACAATCATTAACACATGCCAATGTGGGAGAAAATTCACAAAAAAATACTAGAATAAAGATCACGACTGGGTCGTACAAACTTGCTCTAATGTGTTGAAATGGTCTTGGGGCTTCAGATTTTCGGAAAAAGCATTGAACAAATCATACGAAGTTTTATTAATCATTTAAAAATCAATAGTTAAATCGTTTTAATGAGAAAATGAAGCAAGCCATCAGATTTCTTTTCCTTTTTTGAATTTTAAGGAAATTTTTTTTCAAAATCGTTCGACCAGCTTTTTCAAAAAAACTTTTCGAAAACATATTATAAATTTTTTTTTGAATATGTGAACATATAGCGCTTTGAAGTTCTTATCAGAAAACAAAAATTTAAAAACTTTAAACAAACCGATTTTCAAAAAACCAAAAATTAAAAAAAAAAATTTTAAACTCAAAATTTATATTTTTTGAAAAATTAAAGAATTTATATTATTTTGTTTATAAAGAAGCTCTCACATTAAAATTTTCATCGAAATCAGTTCAGTGGTTTACGAGGAAATCTGTTATGAAAACTCTGGTCCTATGGGAGGTATCGTTTCAAGACTTTTCCTGAAAATTTAATTCTAACCAAAACATAAGGTTTACTCAAAAAATACCATTCAAAAAGTTTTATCAAAATCGTACTGGCCGTTTTTGAGAAAAAATAATTTTTCATAAAAAATCTTATGGCAGGTATACCTTTATATACCTTTAGTTTTTTAGCTAGAATGCTAATTCCAAAAACACCTCTGTAGGACATCATAATACTATGTACCAAGCTTGAAGTCGTTTAGGCTGTTTGTTTCCTATACAGACAGACGGATAGACAGAATTGTCGGACTTCTCTATCATGTATATGTTATGTATATTTGATTGTCCAAAACAAAATGCATACCCTGCCACCGTTAATAAAAAGAGTGAAGTGTTGACCGAAATCAATGCACTGATTCACACAAAGAAACTAAGGTGGGCGGTAGAAGGAGTACAAAGTACAAGTCAAATTTTGGACAAAAAGAGATAAGTAGAAGTACACCATTCGACTGTAAAATTCACGGCGCATTTTCGGAAAAAGCAGTATAAGTCTATTGCACACACAAATCCCTTTAAAAGGCAGTGATCAAAGTAACATAACTGTATGAGAAAAAATTGTGAGTGCTTAAAGTAGTTTAAGTCAAGTTATACTATTATGATCGTAAACTATACATTCGATTTCAATAAAATTTTGGCCACAGAAAGTCATTCATAATTTTATTAATATGGCATTTCAAAATTTTCAAAAACTTTTTTTTTTGATGTTTTATAATTTTTTCAAAAAAATTTTTGGTTTTCGAAATATGTTGGAAACGGGTACATTGATTTTTTTTAAATTATTTTTCAAATGTAAGCTACAGATTGCCATATATTTGCATACTCAAATAAATTTCAAAATATTTTTTGAAAAAGTTTTTCAAAAATAACCTTTAAAAAAAAAACTGGTCCAACGATTTTCAATATTTTTTTTTCCTAAATTGCCGTATAGCTTTGAAATTTTATTGCATACTTAGTTTTTCCGAGAAAACTCTTAAACTAATTTAAAAAATAAAAGAATTTTCGAAATTATTTAATTTTTTTTTAATATCCATATATGCAGCCACTATGCAAAATTGCTTATCATAAGAACAAGTTCGTGCGACCCAGTCGTGCATTTTATTTCTAAAGGAAATGAAAATGAAAATTAGTTAAATCATAATCAAAGCCTACTATGTTTTATTTACTTGTTTGATTTATTCAAAACTTTTTTTGTATTTCGTTTTCCAAGAACTAATAAATCTGAACCCCTAATGATGCCGGAAAAAACCGGAGAAACGTTGGGAAAAAATGAATTAGTTTTTTAATTAATTAGTTGCATTGTTTTCATTGATCATTAAGCCCAAATATCAAATCAACAAAATTAAAACCTAATATATGATCAAATTCCATAAAACCTACATACGGAATTTATAATAATTTTCGTGGTAAAGAGAGGTAGGTAAGTAGGTATATCAATTATCTAAAGATACACTTCAAAATCGGTAGGTATAGGTATACCAACCCATGTTACTGCTATATTAGGTATTCAAAAAAAAAAATTTCAATCCAAATTTTACGGAATTGTTCATATTTAGGAAACCCGAATCGAGAAACACCAAAGCTTTTTTATTATTGCAACCCTTTAAATCACAATAAACCATTTTTGATATAAAAATTAACAATGAATCAAATTCACAACACGAAATCTGCGTATCGCAAGAATATTAACAAAAAAAAGGAGTTATTGCAAAACGGCTATATTAAACACCAAATATGTAGCTTTGGTATAGCTAATTTGAAAAAAAAAATTCGGTTTTGCCTTTCAAGGAACTTTTAAATCAATTTAACTTTATTTAATTTTTAAAATGCCAAAACTTGCAGACATTAAATATTATACCGAAAACAATATAACGCATCGATGTAAATGCCGAGTTTTGCAATGCAGTAGGTACTTTACAACAACAATCATTAACACATGCCAATGTGGGAGAAAATTCACAAAAAATTACTAGAATAAAGATCACGACTGGGTCGTACAAACTTGCTCTAATGTGTTGAAATGGTCTTGGGGCTTCAGATTTTCGGAAAAAGCATTGAACAAATCATACGAAGTTTTATTAATCATTTAAAAATCAATAGTTAAATCGTTTTAATGAGAAAATGAAGCAAGCCATCAGATTTCTTTTCCTTTTTTGAATTTTAAGGAAATTTTTTTTCAAAATCGTTCGACCAGCTTTTTCAAAAAAACTTTTCGAAAACATATTATACATTTTTTTTGAATATGTGAACATATAGCGCTTTGAAGTTCTTATCAGAAAACAAAAATTTAAAAACTTTAAACAAACCGATTTTCAAAAAACCAAAAATTAAAAAAAAAAATTTTAAACTCAAAATTTATATTTTTTGAAAAATTAAAGAATTTATATTATTTTGTTTATAAAGAAGCTCTCACATTAAAATTTTCATCGAAATCAGTTCAGTGGTTTACGAGGAAATCTGTTATGAAAACTCTGGTCCTATGGGAGGTATCGTTTCAAGACTTTTCCTGAAAATTTAATTCTAACCAAAACATAAGGTTTACTCAAAAAATACCATTCAAAAAGTTTTATCAAAATCGTACTGGCCGTTTTTGAGAAAAAATAATTTTTCATAAAAAATCTTATGGCAGGTATACCTTTATATACCTTTAGTTTTTTAGCTAGAATGCTAATTCCAAAAACACCTCTGTAGGACATCATAATACTATGTACCAAGCTTGAAGTCGTTTAGGCTGTTTGTTTCCTATACAGACAGACGGATAGACAGAATTGTCGGACTTCTCTATCATGTATATGTTATGTATATTTGTATATTATATAATTACTAGAATAAAGATCACGACTGGGTCGTACAAACTTGCTCTAATGTGTTGAAATGGTCTTGGGGCTTCAGATTTTCGGAAAAAGCATTGAACAAATCATACGAAGTTTTATTAATCATTTAAAAATCAATAGTTAAATCGTTTTAATGAGAAAATGAAGCAAGCCATCAGATTTCTTTTCCATTTTTGAATTTTAAGGAAATTTTTTTTCAAAATCGTTCGACCAGCTTTTTCAAAAAAACTTTTCGAAAACATATTATAAATTTTTTTTGAATATGTGAACATATAGCGCTTTGAAGTTCTTATCAGAAAACAAAAATTTAAAAACTTTAAACAAACCGATTTTCAAAAAACCAAAAATTAAAAAAAAAATTTTAAACTCAAAATTTATATTTTTTGAAAAATTAAAGAATTTATATTATTTTGTTTATAAAGAAGCTCTCACATTAAAATTTTCATCGAAATCAGTTCAGTGGTTTACGAGGAAATCTGTTATGAAAACTCTGGTCCTATGGGAGGTATCGTTTCAAGACTTTTCCTGAAAATTTAATTCTAACCAAAACATAAGGTTTACTCAAAAAATACCATTCAAAAAGTTTTATCAAAATCGTACTGGCCGTTTTTGAGAAAAAATAATTTTTCATAAAAAATCTTATGGCAGGTATACCTTTATATACCTTTAGTTTTTTAGCTAGAATGCTAATTCCAAAAACACCTCTGTAGGACATCATAATACTATGTACCAAGCTTGAAGTCGTTTAGGCTGTTTGTTTCCTATACAGACAGACGGATAGACAGAATTGTCGGACTTCTCTATCATGTATATGTTATGTATATTTGATTGTCCAAAACAAAATGCATACCCTGCCACCGTTAATAAAAAGAGTGAAGTGTTGACCAAAATCAATGCACTGATTCACACAAAGAAACTAAGGTAGGCGGTAGAAGGAGTACAAAGTACAAGTCAAATTTTGGACAAAAAGAGATAAGTAGAAGTACACCATTCGACTGTAAAATTCACGGCGCATTTTCGGAAAAAGCAGTATAAGTCTATTGCACACACAAATCCCTTTAAAAGGCAGTGATCAAAGTAACATAACTGTATGAGAAAAAATTGTGAGTGCTTAAAGTAGTTTAAGTCAAGTTATACTATTATGATCAAATAATGGGTATTTGTTTTTTGACTTGACAGCTAATATTTCCTTGACTTGTATTAAAATGGCCAAATAATTCGGTAATGCAAGTGTAAAGATGTCCGATCGTTATATCTGGAAGTTAGAGAACTTGCTCTGTCGGGCGTCAGTTCCCAAAGTTCAACTTCCCACAATATTTTTAGCGAGTTGCTGAATAAAAACAAAGTGGTTGGTTGGGCTTCAGAATAAGAAGTGAAGTATTATAATTTTATTTGCTCTATTTATACAAGATTCGTTTGCCTTGTTTGGTATCCAACCATACTTCGATAAAAGACAAAATGCAGTATCAGCGGTTGACCATTTGTATACACTTTAAGTGGTTTTTGGGCTAGCTTGCTTATGATGCATAATTTTATTCATAAGCCAGCGACCCTACAAAATAAACAAAAATACACATGCACTATGAAGTGTCAAATGTATTTTTGTTTACTGTGTATTTCTCTCACAGCTCGTGCCCAGCAAGTGCCGGTTGAACCATATGATATGATATGATATACATGCATAATGAATATAGATACTTATTGTGACTCGAAGTGAGTTCGGCGCATGCGATGGGAAATCGAGTATCAAGTATCGAAGCAAGGTTGAATACCTCATTAATTGTTTTGCGGCAATTAGTAAAGTGATTGCTGGTGCGATCCCTTCACACCACCCTTCCTGGGAGAAAAGGAGAAATCATGACTTTTTATGATTTCTTCTTTTTATGCGACACTTTGTACAATGAGGGATCTTGTTTTATTTTATTCTATATGCTAATGACATTATATGATGATTTTTACTTGCTCTATAGGGCAAGTATTGGTTTCGTGCAGAAAAAAAAAATCGAGGTTTTAATCAAACATGACATTACGATGATAGAGAAGCCCAAAAAAGTGGTTTTCGCCATACCGTCCGTCGGTCTGTCTGTGCGTCTGTGCGTCTGTGCGGATGTGCGGATGTGCGGATGTGCGGATGTGCGGATGTGCGCTTTTTCACGTCATGCTACAGCCTAAACGGCTTGACGGATTTTCTTCAAACTTGGTATATAGCAGTTTGAAGAAAAACCATTGTCGAGGTTTTTTTTATTTTGTTTTAGCCCAGCTCAAACTGGTACCTTTCAAGTAACGGTTTTTTTCAATTTGGATTTTCTCGAAAACGGCTCTAACGATTTTGATTAAATTTATAATTTAGCTTACTTTAAGCATTTCTAACAAAACTGCGTTTTTTGTTTTTGCCTCAAATGGTCGTAACGAAAATCAGGTTTTAACGGCTTTTTTCAAATAGCCATAAGTTCACAACGGCTTGATTGAATCAACTAAAACTTTGTTTGACACAGTTTTTAATAGTGTTCTATAGGATGGTTTAGTAAATTTTTCACTGAAGCCTTTCTAAACGGTGGCTTCCATACAACGAGCCGTTGAGTTTTAGCCAACTTTTTTTGGTTTTTTCTAATTTTCTCGAAAATGGCTCTAACGATTTTGATTAAACTTTGTGTGTTATATTCTTTTAGTGTTTTTAAGAGAACTGCGTTTTTAGTTTTTGGCTAAAAATGCAAATAACGGAGATCTGCTCTTAACGGCTTTTTTTCAAATGGCCATAAGTTGTCAACGGTTGGATCGAATTCACTCAAACTTTGTTTGGTATAGTTCCTTACAGTATCCTATCAGATGGCATTGATTTTTTTTCAGTTTCTCTTTTTTAAATGGTGGCTCCTATACAAAGAGCCACTTGATTTTGGCCAATTTTTTCATTTTTTCTAATTTACTCAAAAAAGGCTAGCCCGATTTTTATGAAACTTTGTATGTAACATACATAGAATACTTCAAACAAAACTGCATTTTTAGTTTTTGGCTATACATGATAATAGCGGAAATTGCTTTTAACAGTATTATTAATTAGGCCATAACCCATAAGTGGACATTTGTATCATTTATAACACCCAAAAGATAACGTCTTAATTTTAAATATTAAAGGTTTCTTAACGTTACCTCCCGTATATCGAGTTTTCCAGTTTTAGCCAAATTTTTTTGGTTTTTACCAAATTTTTCAAAAATGAATTGTTCTTATTGATCGAAAAGTTTGTTTTCATCGTACTATTGCACCAACAGAGCAAGTACGTGCGACCCAGTCGTGCATTTTATTTTTTTTTTTTTTAATACATTAAAGTGTTTAATTTATTATTATTAATTATTTTGTTTTTGTTTTCATATATTTTCATAATCTTTTCATCGATTCTAATATTTACTTATTTTTTTTTTTTTTTTTATGGTTTATGCTTTTCTCTTTACATACAATAATTGATTTTTACTCTCTTAAGTCTTAACTACATAATTTTTACTTGCTCAATAGGGCAAGTATTGGTTTCGTGCAGAAAAAAAAAATCGAGGTTTTAATCAAACATGACATTACGATGATAGAGAATCCCAAAAAAGTGGTTTTCGCCATACCGTCCGTCGGTCTGTCTGTGCGTCTGTGCGTCTGTGCGTCTGTGCGGATGTGCGCTTTTTCACGTCATGCTACAGCCTAAACCGCTTGACGGATTTTCTTCAAACTTGATATATAGTAGTTTGAAGAAAAACGGTTGTCGAGGTTTTTTTTGTTTCGTTTTAGCCCGGCTCAAACTGGTACCTTTCAAGTAACGGTTTTTTTCAATTTGAATTTTCTCGAAAACGGCTCTAACGATTTTGATTAAACTCAAAATTTAGCTTACTTTAAGCATTTCTAACAAAACTGCGTTTTTCGTTTTTGGCTCAAATAGTCCTAACGAAAATCAGGTTTTAACGGCTTTTTTTCAAATAGCCATAAGTTCACAACGGCTTGATTGAATCGACTCAAATTTTGTTTGACATAGTTTTTTATAGTTTTCTATAGGATGACTTTGTAAATTTTTCACTGAAGCTTTTCTAAACGGTGGCTTCCATACAACGAGCCGATAAGTTTAAGCCAACATTTTTTGGTTTTTTCTAATTTGCTCGAAAACGGCTCTAACGATTTTGATTAAACTTTGTGTGTTTTTTTCTTTTAGTGTTTTTAAGAGAACTGCGTTTTCAGTTTTTGGTTAAAAATGCAAATAACGGAGATCTGCTCTTAACGGCTTTTTTTCAAATGGCCATAAGTTGTCAACGGTTGAATCGAATTCACTCAAACTTTGTTTGGTATAGTTTCTTTCCGCTTCCTTTCAGATGGCATTGATTTTTTTTCATGTTCTTTTTTTTAAATGGTGGCTCCTATACAAAGAGCCATTAGATTTTGGCCAATTTTTTCGTTTTTTCTAATTTACTCAAAAAAGGCTCCCCCGATTTTTATGAAACTTTATATGTTACATATTTATATCACCCAAAAGACGACATCTAAATTTGATATACTAAAGGTTACTTAACGTTAGCTCCCGTATATCGATTCTTCCAGTTTTAGCCAAATTTTTTTTAGTTTTTACCAAATTTTTCAAAAATGAGTTGTTCTTATTGATCGAAAAGTTTGTTTTCGTCGTAGTATTACACCCACAGAGCAAGTACGTGCGACCCAGTCGTGCATTTTATTTTCAGCTCAAATTAGTTTAAGTATTTATTTAAGAATTTTGAAAATTTTATTTGTATCAAAATCTCAAGCCCATAAACCACTGTCACTCATTAGAGCAAGTTCGTGCGACCCAGTCGTGCATTTTATTTTTTTAGCTCAAAAAATAACGGTACCTGCCATACAACCGTTATTTTAAAACTTATTTTTCTCAAAAACGGCTCTAACGATTTTTATTTAAAAAAATCAGTGTTGCTTTTTAGGTACGACCAATCATATGGCTGAAAAAAAAAGTTTTAAAAAATGGCTAAGAACGGTACTTTCCATAGGACCGTTTTTTTTGCTTTCGACTAACTCGAAAAGGACTAAGCCGATTCTTTCGAAATTTCACACACATATAGCTGTAGGTAGCTCAATTTGTATTGCATACCAATATTTTTGAAAAATTTTTTTTTGTATTTTTAAAAGCATTTTTTTAAAAAAAATTTAAAAAATTAATATTTTGAAAACTGCTTATTAAATATTTTTCTAAAAATTTTAAATAAATGTATTTGCTGAATACCTATGAACTGGCGTTTTTGAATTTTTTTTGAAAATTTTTTTCAAAAAGTTTTTCAAAAAAAACATTTTTTCTCAAAAACCGCTCCACAGATTTTTATAAATTTATTCTCATAAATTCAAATTTATAAAAGAAATAAAATGGCTTACTTTTTTTCAGCTCAAATTAGTTTAAGTATTTATTTAAGTATTTTGAAAAATATATTTTTATCAAAATCTCAAGCCCCAATACCACTGTCACACATTAGAGCAAGTTCGTGCGACCCAGTCGTGCATTTTATTTTACTTGCTCTATAGGGCAAGTATTGGTTTCGTGCAGAAAAAAAAAATCGAGGTTTTAATCAAACATGACATTACGATGATAGAGAAGCCCAAAAAAGTGGTTTTCGCCATACCGTCCGTCGGTCTGTCTGTGCGTCTGTGCGTCTGTGCGTCTGTGCGGATGTGCGCTTTTTCACGTCATGCTACAGCCTAAACCGCTTGACGGATTTTCTTCAAACTTGGTATATAGCAGTTTGAAGAAAAACGATTGTCGAGGTTTTTTTTGTTTCGTTTTAGCCCGGCTCAAACTGGTACCTTTCAAGTAACGGTTTTTTTCAATTTGGATTTTCTCGAAAACGGCTCTAACGATTTTGATTAAATTTATAATTTGGCTTACTTTAAGCATTTCTTACAAAACTGCGTTTTTTGTTTTTGGCTCAAATGGTCGTAACGAAAATCAGGTTTTAACGGCTTTTTTTCAAATAGCCATAAGTTCACAACGGCTTGATTGAATCAACTAAAACTTTGTTTGACACAGTTTTTAATAGTGTTCTATAGGATGGTTTAGTAAATTTTTCACTGAAGCCTTTCTAAACGGTGGCTTCCATACAACGAACCGTTGAGTTTTAGCCAACTTTTTTTGGTTTTTTCTAATTTTCGCGAAAATGGCTCTAACGATTTTGATTAAACTTTGTGTGTTATATTCTTTTAGTGTTTTTAAGAGAACTGCGTTTTTAGTTTTTGGCTAAAAATGTAAATAACGGAGATCTGCTCTTAACGGCTTTTTTTCAAATGACCATAAGTTGTCAACGGTTGCATCGAATTCACTCAAACTTTGTTTCGTATAGTTCCTTACAGCTTCCTATCAGATGGCATTGATTTTTTTTCATTTTCTCTTTTTTAAATGGTGGCTCCAATACAAAGAGCCACTAGATTTTGGCCATTTTTTTCATTTTTTCTAATTTACTCAAAAAAGGCTACCCTGATTTTTATGAAACTTTTTATGTAACATACATAGAATACTTCAAACAAAACTGCATTTTTAGTTTTTTGCTATACATGATAATAGCGGAAATTGCTTTTAACAGTATTATTAATTTGGCCATAAGTGGGCATTTGTATCATTTGTAACACCCAAAAGATAACGTCTTATTTTAAATATTAAAGGTTTCTTAACGTTAGCTCCCATATATCGAGTTTTCCAGTTTTAGCGAAATTTGTTTGGTTTTTACCAAATTTTTCAAAAATGAATTGTTCTTATTGATCGAAAAGTTTGTTTTCATCGTACTATTGCACCAACAGAGCAAGTACGTGCGACCCAGTCGTGCATTTTATTTTTTTTTGTGTTTCACCATTGAATTGTTTTTGTGTATTAAATTGCTTATCAATAGCCACATTAATTTGAATTGTTTTAGCCTAATACTTATTAAAGATATTTGTAGATATAGTGTAAGTATAAATATTTATTTTTTTTTAACGAATTGTATATTCTTATGATAAGATACATATATAATGTTTTTTTTACTTGCTCAATAGGGCAAGTATTGGTTTCGTGCAGAAAAAAAAAATCGAGGTTTTAATCAAACATGACATTACGATGATAGAGAATCCCAAAAAAGTGGTTTTCGCCATACCGTCCGTCGGTCTGTGCGTCTGTGCGTCTGTGCGGATGTGCGCTTTTTCACGTCATGCTACAGCCTAAACCGCTTGACGGATTTTCTTCAAACTTGATATATAGTAGTTTGAAGAAAAACGGTTGTCGAGGTTTTTTTTATTTCGTTTTAGCCCGGCTCAAACTGGTACCTTTCAAGTAACGGTTTTTTTCAATTTGAATTTTCTCGAAAACGGCTCTAACGATTTTGATTAAACTCAAAATTTAGCTTACTTTAAGCATTTCTAACAAAACTGCGTTTTTCGTTTTTGGCTCAAATAGTCCTAACGAAAATCAGGTTTTAACGGCTTTTTTTCAAATAGCCATAAGTTCACAACGGCTTGATTGAATCGACTCAAATTTTGTTTGACATAGTTTTTTATAGTTTTCTATAGGATGACTTTGTAAATTTTTCACTGAAGCTTTTCTAAACGGTGGCTTCCATACAACGAGCCGATAAGTTTAAGCCAACATTTTTTGGTTTTTTCTAATTTGCTCGAAAACGGCTCTAACGATTTTGATTAAACTTTGTGTGTTTTTTTCTTTTAGTGTTTTTAAGAGAACTGCGTTTTCAGTTTTTGGCTAAAAATGCAAATAACGGAGATCTGCTCTTAACGGCTTTTTTTCAAATGGCCATAAGTTGTCAACGGTTGAATCGAATTCACTCAAACTTTGTTTGGTATAGTTTCTTTCCGCTTCCTTTCAGATGGCATTGATTTTTTTTCATGTTCTTTTTTTTAAATGGTGGCTCCTATACAAAGAGCCATTAGATTTTGGCCAATTTTTTCGTTTTTTCTAATTTACTCAAAAAAGGCTCCCCCGATTTTTATGAAACTTTATATGTTACATATTTATATCACCCAAAAGACGACATCTAAATTTGATATACTAAAGGTTACTTAACGTTAGCTCCCGTATATCGATTCTTCCAGTTTTAGCCAAATTTTTTTTAGTTTTTACCAAATTTTTCAAAAATGAGTTGTTCTTATTGATCGAAAAGTTTGTTTTCGTCGTAGTATTACACCCACAGAGCAAGTACGTGCGACCCAGTCGTGCATTTTATTTTTACTTGCTCTATAGGGCAAGTATTGGTTTCGTGCAGAAAAAAAAAATCGAGGTTTTAATCAAACATGACATTACGATTATAGAGAAGCCCAAAAAAGTGGTTTTCGCCATACCGTCCGTCGGTCTGTCTGTGCGTCTGTGCGTCTGTGCGGATGTGCGGATGTGCGGATGTGCGGATGTGCGGATGTGCGCTTTTTCACGTCATGCTACAGCCTAAACGGCTTGACGGATTTTCTTCAAACTTGGTATATAGCAGTTTGAAGAAAAACGGTTGTCGAGGTTTTTTTTATTTTGTTTTAGCCCGGCTCAAACTGGTACCTTTCAAGTAACGGTTTTTTTCAATTTGGATTTTCTCGAAAACGGCTCTAACGATTTTGATTAAATTTAAAATTTAGCTAACTTTAAGCATTTCTAACAAAACTGCGTTTTTTGTTTTTGCCTCAAATGGTCGTAACGAAAATCAGGTTTTAACGGCTTTTTTTCAAATAGCCATAAGTTCTCAACGGCTTGATTGAATCAACTCAAACTTTGTTTGACATAGTTTTTTATAGTGTTCTATAGGATGGTTTAGTAAATTTTTCACTGAAGCCTTTCTAAACGGTGGCTTCCATACAACGAGCCGTTGAGTTTTAGCCAACTTTTTTTGGTTTTTTCTAATTTTCTCGAAAATGGCTCTAACGATTTTGGTTAAACTTTGTGTGTTATATTCTTTTAGTGTTTTGAAGAGAACTGCGTTTTTAGTTTTTGGCTAAAAATGCAAATAACGGAGATCTGCTCTTAACGGCTTTTTTTCAAATGGCCATAAGTTGTCAACGGTTGCATCGAATTCACTCAAACTTTGTTTGGTATAGTTCCCAACAGCTTCCTATCAGATGGCATTGATTTTTTTTCATTTTCTCTTTTTTAAATGGTGGCTCCAATACAAAGAGCCACTAGATTTTGGCCAATTTTTTCATTTTTTCTAATTTACTCAAAAAAGGCTCCCCCGATTTTTATGAAACTTTTTATGTAACATACATAGAATACTTCAAACAAAACTGCATTTTTAGTTTTTGGCTATACATGATAATAGCGGAAATTGCTTTTAACAGTATTATTAATCTGGCCATAAGTGGACATTTGTATCATTTATAACACCCAAAAGATAACGTCTTATTTTAAATATTAAAGGTTTCTTAACGTTAGCTCCCGTATATCGAGTTTTCCAGTTTTAGCCAATTTTTTTTGGTTTTTACCAAATTTTTCAAAAATGAATTTTTCTTATTGATCGAAAAGTTTGTTTTCATCAGACTATTGCACCAACAGAGCAAGTACGTGCGACCCAGTCGTGCATTTTATTTTTACTAGTTACGTTATTATGAGATAGATACTAATTTTATCTAATTGTTATTAAAGTTATTTAAGTTAATCTAGTTATGCAATCTTAAGTCTATGCCGGCCTTAATTTATTTTAACATATATTACAAGTTTATTTACACATGATATCATCGTAATTTTTACTTTTTTTTATTTATTCATACAAGTTATTATTTACGGACTCACTTTCTCGTTTTTTTTTTATAAGCTTTATACAATCTTGTTTATCATCTTTCTATCAATTTACAGATTTTTTTTTCTTTGATCAGTAATATTTAAATTAATGTTAAATATACATAAAAAGGCTTTAATCTGTTTTTATGAACTGTTATCTTTTTGTTTTCATATTTTATATCACAGTTTACACCATTTTGAGACAAAACTTCTTATGGACCTACGTAGATTGGATCAAGTTTCTTTCTATTTTCGTTTCTAAGTAAAACTAAACTTCCTATTTCAAAATTTGAGCTCTTTGCACGTTCCTCGAAGTCAAATCTATTTTTTCTAGCTATATTTTTGCCTATCAGAGTTTCTCGAGCATCTTTATGAGCGATTTGTAATTTATGTTTTAAATCAATTACATAATCGTCATAGTTGTACACAGGTTCTACCTGTTTAACTAGATTTGATGGTAAGTTACACTGTTTTCCGAATATTAGTTCGAAAGGTGTATATCCGGTTTCTGAGTGTACTGATGTGTTATAACAGAAAACGTAGTATGGTAGCCATGAACTCCAATCGGTTTGTTTTTCTGAAACGTAACTTCTCAGATATGCTCCTAAAACTTTATGAGAGTTCTCTAAAGCTCCTATGCTCTCATGGTGATACGCTGTGGATTGCAACTGTTCTATTTTTAATAACTTAAATTTTTTTTGGAAAACCTGATTTAAAAATTCGGTTCCCTGATCTGAGGCTATTGTATGTGGTACTCCGTATCTTAAGATAAAACCTTCTACTAGAGCTTTTGTCACTGTACTTGCTTCTTTATTTGAAATGGGTATTGCCTCGATGAATTTGGTTAATTCATCTTATATAGTTAAGATATATTTAAATCCATCTTCTAATTCTTCTAGAGGTCCTACTAGATCTAAAAATAGTTTTTCAAAACCAGATTCGGCTGTCGATGTGATAGTCATTGGTTGCTTTTTTGGCTGAATATATTTATTTCGTTGACAAATTGGGCAATGCTTTACGTATGTCGTCACATCGTTTTGCATGCCTGTCCAAAAGTATTTTCTTTTTACATTTTGTAGCATGCGGTTTATTCCTGCATGTCCGCTGGTTGGAATAATGTGGTAGTCATTAAGTATTAATTTCTTTTTACAATCTATTTCTAATTCTAACAATCTAAGTACTTCGTATCAAAATAATGAAGTGATATCTCCCATTATATCAGGCCTTAAAGTTGTAGAAGGACAAAAAACATTATTTGTTTCCAAGCTCGACCCCTCAACAAACGCCCTTGATATTAAATACTATTTATTGAGTAAACTAGGATTCTCATTCGTCTCAAACGTGGAAAAAATTTTACATCGTAATTACTCTAAGTATTCATCGTTTAAAATACGAGTACCTGATTCAATATTCCACGTACTTAATTCATCATCGTTCTGGCCGACTGGAGCTATAATTCATAAATTTATAAATAAACAGAATAACCGACATATTTCTCCAACCCCTTTTCGTCAGAATTAACACGCTGAATCAACGACAAAGCAGCTCAATCAGATATTAGTGTACTATCAAAATGTAAATGGACTACGGACTAAGACCAACATGGTTTATAAAAACATAAACAATCTTCCTCACGATGTCATTATACTGACTGAAACTTGGCTCAATAGTTCTATTCTTGACACAGAGCTTTTCAATACCTCCTACCAAATCTTCAGACGTGATCGTCACAACACAGACGATTCTAGCGTTGTGGGAGGTGGAATCCTTGTAGCGGTGAAACATTCTCTCATTTCCTACTTAATTAATGACTTTCGGCTTACCAACATTGAAGTCCTGTGCGTGAAAATCAAATTGCAGACTGGGCATCTATTCATTATCTCGGCCTACATACCCCCTAGTTCTAACAACGACTTATACGAAAAACTTAACGAGTGTATAGAAAGTATATATGCCCTACTGGAACCAGAAGATGAATTCTTGGTCGTAGGTGACTTTAACCTGCCACTTCTAGAATGGATTATAAATGACGATGATAATAACTACAATCCGGTGAATGCATCAAGCCCTAATGAGATTTCATTAATCGATGGTATGTGGTATGTCGGCTAGTGGGTTGAGCCAATTCAATGGAGTGAAGAATCACTCTGGTAGAACATTGGATCTAGTATTTTTCTCCGATACCATTAACGTCGATGCTGCTGTATTTGCCTCTGCTGTAACATTAATAGATGAAGATCGACATCATCCAGCTTTAGATATTTCTTTACATTTGAATATTATGTTCTCCATATAATAACTTTATAAACAAACTTGAATTCAACTTTTGTAAGTGTAATTTTGCTGAGCTTTCTAATCTATTATGTACTATTCAATGGGATCAATTGTTTCTTAACTGCAACATTAATGACATGTGTAGCATCTTTTATAACACACTTTTTGATTGTTTCTACAAGACTGTACCGCTTAAAAAAGCACGTAGCGATTCTAATGTTCCACCATGGTTTGATCTCCATCTCAAAAACTTAAAAAACAAAAGAAATAAAGCTTGAGTAAGATTTAACAAAACTAGAACAGATGAAGAATATAGAACCTTCTTAAATTCTAAGCAACTTTTTCAAGAATACTCTAACACTTTATATGAAAATTATATTCGTAAAACTGAATGTGAGCTTAAATCTAATCCGAAAAGATTTTGGAAATTCGTGAATAGTAAAAGGAAGACAAGTGGTTACCCCAGATCTATGTCTAACTTAACATCAACTAGCCATGAGCCTGAGGTTATTGCAAATATGTTTGCAAATTACTTCAAAGATGCCTTCGATGACAATAATTCTAACGATACTTACTTTTCTTCTTCTGCGGTAAATTTCCCTCATCTCAATTCAATTAATTTTGATATTAGCGAAGAAACGATTATACAAAGTATCATGAAACTTGACGAGTGTTTTAGTCCTGGCCCTGATGGCGTACCATCCTCTATATTAATAAAATGTGTCACTTTTTTGACGTACCCGTTATGTGTTCTCTTTAACGAATCTTTAAAAAGCTCGCTTTTTCCAAACGTCTGGAAAAGCGCATTCATTACACCTGTGCACAAGAAAGGACCTAAAAATAATATATTGAACTATCGACCTATAGCAAAATTATCTGTAATTCCGAAATTGTTTGAGTCAATTGTTTGTAATGTCCTTTCATTGCACTGTAGTTCAATAATATGTGCAAGTCAACATGGTTTTGTCAAGAAAAAATCCACAGTTACAAATTTATTCAACTTTACGTCCTTTTGCTTAGATGTTTTTGAAGAACGTGGACAAGTTGATTGTATATTTACTGATTTTAGTAAAGCCTTTGACAAGTTGAGTCATAAATTGCTTATTATGAAATTAAGTAAACAAGGCTTCAATGATAGTTTCTTGAATTGGATTTCATCGTATTTAAAAAATAGATATTATAATGTTGTTTTTCTTAATGAGCACTCAAATCAATTTGTTGTTAATTCTGGTGTCCCTCAGGGCAGCCATTTAGGTCCAATCTTATTTGTTTTATTCATAAATGACTTGGTCTCGATCATAAAGAATTCGTCCGTCCTTATTTATGCCGATGACATTAAGCTTTACAAAAGTATAAGATCACCTTCTGACTGCTTACTTTTGCAAGAAGATCTTTTAACATTTAGGGAATGGTGCAATACTAATTGTCTCGTCTTAAATGTCGACAAGTGTAAAACCATGACTTTTACACGAAAAATGAACCCGTTTATTTTTAATTATACGTTTGATTCATGTCCTTTAAGCAGAGTCTCCGTATTTTCTGACTTGGGAGTAATTTTAGACCCTAAACTTACCTTCTATGATCACTTGAATCATATAATTAAAAAAGCTAGCAGCGTCTTAGGTTTCATAAAGAGATTTTGACGGGAATTTCAAGATCCATATATCCTTAAGCTTTTGTTTGTTTCATTTGTAAGACCGATTCTTGAATACGGTTGTGTAGTATGGTCACCTCATTACTCCGTTTTCATTCAGAGACGGTTCTTACGTTTCTGTCTTCGCTTTCTTCCTTGGTCACAAGGAAATATACTTCCCCCCTATCCTCAAAGGCTTGCCTTAATAAACCTTCCTTCACTTACAAAACATAGACAATATCTCCAACTTTGTTTTATTACTGGAATAATAAATGGTTCGATATCATCTCCGTCTGTCCTAAGTAAGATAAATTTCAGTTTTAGTCGAACGAGCTTGAGATTGCAACTACCTTTAAACATTATATTTAGAAGATCAAACTATGGTGCAAATAGCCCTCTTAATCAACTGATTAAAATTTTTAATAAATATTATTTTCTTTTAATTTCTGTAGATGACAATCTCAAATGTGTTAAATTTAAAACTATGTTCTTCAACACATTAGATTAAATAATTTAAATTTAGATTATAAGTTTTATAAATGTTCACGTTAGCAATTAAAGAATTTTTGTAAATAAAACCAAATCAGTAATTTCTATATTTTTTTCTATAATGTGCACTTTAATATTACTTTCTTTAAATATTTCTCCTAATAATTTTTTCAGTTCATTAATATTGCTCTCTTTGCGGCCGCATGTGAGCTTCTTTATTTCATTTTTAGTAATATCATTGAGTTTATATATGTACATAGAGGAACCACCTCGTTGAAAACAGAATAGTGCGTTACTTCGTCACTTAGGTGGCGTTATGATTTAGCATAAGCACGAACCATTTTTGGATTCCATGTGGAATGTGGATATATTATCGACAAGCAGATGTGGACTGCTATCCTGCATCCTCCCTTAACGATCAACATGTGTGTATCTTACCAACACAAAACAACAATAATGGGCTGGAGTTGAAATTGATAGGTACATTTGTTTTTGTGTGAATTCCTGTTTTTTTTTTTTTTTGGTTCCCTGTTATTTGTGCTGATATTTTTGTCTGGTTGCTATATCCAGAAAGCCTTTAAAGGATTGGCACAAAACTCACACACACAATTAAAAAAAATTGGTATACCTGCGACCTGTGAGCTCACAGTCACGTGAGGCGAGTCTGTCCATGTCCCTTCAGCCCGCACAATGCTTGTTTTTTATACAAATATGTATGAGGCTGTGTATGCATTTACGTTTTTGCTATCTCGACTAAAAGAAAATACCGCAAGGAATAGGTATGGGTATTCCATAAAAATATACAATCTCGGTCAAGAAATGGATAAACAAAAATGCAGAAAGTGAAAACTAATTTCACTTTGCAATTAGGTACATTATGTATATTGATCGTAATTAATTTTATAAAAATTGTTCAAAATAGAGGAAAACCATTTTGAGAAACTTTGCAATGAAAAAAAATTGCTTTGAAATGAGGATTTTTGTAATAAAATATTTGAAACTTTCGTTGAAATTGGTCCAAACCAAGTGTTTAGCTTGTACCATGCAAATGAAGAGACGGGTTCTATACAGGGTGATTCACGAGCGTTGTGCCAAAAAGCTGGAGCGTGTAGGTTGGGTTGAGACAAGAAAAAAATCGTATGGGAGGGGGGTCTATTTCCCTCCGTTTAGCCGGGAGGGGCAATTTTCTAAAAACATGACTTAAATTTGAAAAAAAATTATTAAAAAATAACGGTAGCTCTTACAATGCCATGCTTTATCTTTTTGTAAGGCCAAAAACTTGTTTTTTTATTGTAATTTTAAATGAAGTTTTTTTATTGAACCGTTTTCAAAATATTAATTTTCAAACTCAAAATTTGGAAAAAAAATTAAAAAAAAATTATTTTAAAACAAATTTTTTTCAAAATTTTACGTAATGAAGTATTATTTTTGTACTCCAAATTCAATGCTCCTTTTAATTTTAAATCCAATACTGAAAACCGTATGGCTCTATGACTTTTTTTGCCAAGCTATTCAAAAGTAACCGAACCTACTTCTTCACAAAAACACGAAAAAAAATGGCTAAATGATACCTTGTGCCATCCAGTATGGCTAGATTTTCTTGTTTTTGTGAAGATGTAGGTTCGGTTATTTTTCAATATCTTGGCAACAAAAAGTCATAAAACCAAACGATTTTCAGTGTTAAATTTAAAATTCATTGAAGTATTGAATTCTGAGAACAAAAATAATACGTAATTACGTAAAATTTTGAAAAAAATTAGTTTTAAAATTATTTTTTCTAATTTTTTTTCCAAATTAATATTTTGAAAACGATTCAATAAAAAAACTTCATTTAAAATTACAATAAAAAAAACAAGTTTTTGGCTTTACAAAAAGATATAGTATGGCATTGTAAGAGCTACCGTTATTTTTTAATAATTTTTTTTTCAAATTTAAGTCATGTTTTTAGAAAATTGCCCCTCCCGGCTAAACGGAGGGGAATAGACCCCCCCTCCTATACGATTTTTTTCTTGTCTCAACCCAACCTATACGCTCTAACTTATTGGCACAACGCTCCTGAATCACCCTGTATATAATCAGATATAGGTACCTACTATTGTATGTACCTTATCTGTCTATATGCTTAATTCACTCGAAAATATGAATCTAGCATACCTACTTATGTTATTATACCTACATATGTTAAAAAAAAATTAAATCCTTCCGAATTTGTATAAAGTTCAAGTTTCAATTTCTACCCTTAAGTTTATGCTCTTATAGTGACTTAAGCACACATTGAATCGCAATCTACGCAAAATAAATAAACAGCAGCAAATCATGACCTTAAACCAAATATGAACGAGTATCTAGGTACCTACAATTTGCAAAAGTAATAAAAAAAATACTAACCCCTCGAAATCACATTCATTTTTTGTTTTGCTTTTTTCACAAGTCAATGGGTTCCACAAAAAAATATAAAATCTTGATTTGGTGTACCTGGTGCCACCTAGTGACGTAGTAACGTAATGTTTCGTGATTCCTCTATGTATATAAACTCAATGGTAATATATATCTTTTTAATACAATTCAATCCGCAGAGTTTATGCACATCCCTCGACAATATTTTGCCAAATGCTGTCGATTGGGTTGTAGTGCAGTCCTTGGACTTTTTTAGGAGTAAACAATTCTCTTTTGGGATATACGCTAAAACTTTATTTGGACCAAGAATTATGTCCATAGCTATCCTTGAAATTAATTAAATCTTCCTCAAAGTTGTCAACAATCTTCAGCTCTATGATTTTAAGTCCATGTTCTGGTAATTTCAACAGTTCGGTTATGAGCAGTTCATCATTTTTCGTGTTTTCTATATTATTTCTTTGATTGAGCTCTCGTTACAACACAGATACATAATTGCTTTAAATCATCGGAGTCTATTTTTATGCGACTCAGTGCGTCAGCTGTACAGTTATCCTTACCTGGAGAATATTCTATATGGAAGTTGTATTCTTCTAGCAGTAGTCTAAATTTTTTTAGTCTGCTACTAGGTTCTTTAAGTGAGAACAAGTACACTAAAGGTCTATGGTCTGTTAAGATTTTGAATTTTCTTCCGAATAGGTAGGGACGATAGTGTTTAACTGCCCATACAATAGCAAGTAATTCTTTCTCAATTGTACTATAGTTTTTTTCTGCTTTATTAAGAGTTTTGCTTGCATAGGCAATTGGTCTATCGTCGAAATTAGATAAAACAGCTCCTAGAGCGAAACCTGAGGCATCCGTTCGTAGGATGAATTCTTCGTTAAAATTTGGAAATTGTAAAATTTTAGGACTTGTAAGGATTTCTTTAAGCAAAGTTAAAATTTTTCGCAATCTTTATTAAAATGAAATTCGATATCTTTTTTCAGTAATCGGTTTAGTGGGATGGAAATGGTAGCGAAATTAGGGATAAATTTACGATAGTAATTGGCGAATGCAACGAATCTTCTTACTTCATCGGCGTTGGTGGGTTTTGGGTAATTTTTCATTGCGGAAGATTTATTGGGATCGGGTAGGATACCATTATCAGAAATAACCTGGCCTTTGAACAACACTTCCTTTCGCAAGAAAGAGCATTTTCCAGGGTGTATTTTCAGATTTACTTCTCTTAGACGTTCAAACACTTTTATTAAATTTTTATTGTGGTCTATTAAACTTTTACCAAAAACTATAAGATCATCAAGATAAACAAAACATCGTGAGTATGTTAATCCTGACATCGCTATGGACATCATTCTTGAAAATTTACTGGATGAGATCTTTAAACCCATAGGTAGTCGTTTTAACTGGTAGTGACCATCTTCTGTTGAGAACGGTGTGATTGGTCTGCTATCGGCATCCAACTCCATTTGATAGTATCCTTGGCTTAAATTCAAGGAGAGTCATTCCAATAAGTATGCCACTGCCTCCTCCACTTCAAGAAGTAGTTATTACTACTATCAACAACTCTAGTGCAGATATCGATTCACCGGCCGGCGGTTGCGGTTCCCACTGCTTTAGAAAGCACTACCCCATCTTGCTCTGAGCCGAAAAGTGTTTCAAGTTGTTCTAATACTAATACTAATACTAATACTAATACTAATACTAATACTAATACTAATACTAATACCAATAATATCAAAGATTCTGAACCTCCCAAAAAAATAGAATCTGTTCCTAAGCCAAAATTAGTATTTGTATCCCGACTTGACCCTGAACTCCAACCCAATGACATAATTCAACATCTTGTTGTTAATAACTGCATCTCGAGTGCGTCAGCTACAAAATGCAATAAAATCAGTAAGCCTGACAGTTTTGTGTCATCGTTCAGGATAACTACTCCTCCAGCATTTTTCGGTCCTCTCTGCGACAATAAGTTTTGGCCTCCCGGTACACTTGTCAAAGAATTTGTAGTTCGATCAAAAAATCTCAATAATCGAGTTGCTAAAGTATCGGCTCCAAAAAACTTAATAGGATTACCCTCTTCTACCAAAATGTAAGAGGGATACGCAGCAAAACTGCTGAAGTTTTTAAAAACTCTCAAGCTTTTCCACATGATATCTTTGCTTTCACAGAAACATGGCTCAATAGTTCATTCTTGGACACAGAAATTTTCGACGCTGAGTTTTCTGTTTTTAGAAAGGACCGTCATGTGGATAGGCCGAAGGAAGTGGGCGGTGGTGTATTGATTGCTGTTCGTAATTGCATCTCATCTTCCCTTGTCTCTTTACCCTTTAATTTTTCAATTGAACTCATTTGTGTTAAGGTTTCTTTTCAATCAAATGATCTTTTTATTATTAATGTTTATATTCCACCGAAAAGTTCTGCGTCAGTTTTTGCCGAGCTATCGTTAATTCTTGATCATATGATTGATATTGCCAGTTCAAATAGCAACATTTTACTGTTGGGTGACTTCAATTTACCTAATATTACGTGGACCCCTTCTGAAGACGAGTCCTATTTAGAAGCTGCCTTGACTTCTTCGCAACAGGAACTTCTTCTTTTGGACAACATAACCTCTACTGACTTACAGCAAGTAAGCTGTATTAATAATTGTAGAAATCGAATTCTCGATTTAGTCTTTTCTTCTGACGCTGTTAGTACGGTAGTGGTAGAATCTACCTCTGCCATTTCTAACGTAGACTCCTACCATCCCCCATTGGATATATTTTTTGATATGAGCAGCAATTTACTTAATAACAGTAATGCCGAAGACTCTTCTTATTCACTTGATTTCCGTAAAGCTGACTTTCAATTACTTTACGACAATTTGAGTGCTTCTAATATTTCGAATATTCATGTTTGCTCTAACATTGACGACGCTGTTACTCAATTCTACGAAATTTTCAATAGCTGCTTGATAAATTCAATTCCTCTTAAGATATCTAAAAATATCAACTCCAGCCATCCGTGGTACACGAAAGAGCTTAAATCTCTACGCAACAAACGGAATAAGGCTTGGAAGTCTTACATTAAAAGTCTTTCAATTTCTGATCAAAATGTGTTCCTTGCACTTTTTGAAGAGTTTAATTTACTTTCCAGAAACCTATATGCAGCATATGTGAAGGAAATGGAAATTTCGTTGAAGATTGATCCAAAGAAATTTTGGAAGTTTGTAAATTTAAAGAAGAAGTCTGATGGGTATCCAGTGAACTTTGTTTACAAAGATTCCGCTTTGACAAGCTCACCTGAGATATGCAATGCGTTTGCAAAGCATTTCAGTAAGTACTTTATTGAAAATCCCGTCAATATAGACTTTGATTTCTTTGACTACTCCCGTGATTTCCCCCAAGCCACTTTTAACAACATCCAAATTGATAATGATAAAGTTTTGTATTATCTTTCATTGCTGAAAGATGATTACTCTCCCGGTCCTGATGGCATTCCTCCTATAATATTAAAAAAATGTTCCTCCGTTTTAGCTTCTCCCTTGCAATTCCTTTTCAAGCTATCCCTTAAATCCGGTAAATTTCCTCAAGTATGGAAAGATTCATTCATTACTCCCGTCTTCAAAAAGGGTACTAAGTCCGATATCACCAACTACAGACCGATTTCTAAACTGTCTTCTATTCCAAAGCTTTTCGAACAAGTAGTTTGTGATAGCTTAACGTTTTTCTGCAAACATTTAATCTGCCATCAACAACACGGCTTCATGCAGAAGCGGTCTACTGTCACAAACTTACTAACCTTTATGAACAAGTGCTCAAAGGCATTAGAGAGTGGACAGGAGCTGGATTGTATCTACACAGATTTCTCAAAAGCTTTTGACCAACTCTCACATGAAATCATCATTTTCAAATTGAAAGCTTTAGGTTTCCCTGTAGGATTTGTTAATTGGATATATTCATATCTCCGAAACAGATCATATATAGTTAAGTTCAGAAATTCGTTTTCTAACCCTTTCCCAGCAAAATCAGGAGTCCCACAAGGCAGCCATCTTGGTCCGTTACTGTTTATACTAGCTATTAATGACGTAACTTCGTGTATTCATTCTAGTGAGATCCTTGTTTTCGCTTATGATATGAAAATTTTCAAATCTATTACCTCAGCTAATGACCGCATAGAATTGCAAGCCGACATCGACAGATTTGCTATCTGGTGTAGCAAGAATTGTTTAAGCCTGAATCCAGCGAAATGTCAGACAATGACATTTTCAAGGAAACGGGTACCAAGTACACACGGCTATTACATTTCACAACAAGTTTTGCATCGCGTTTTTAGTTTTAGCTTTTTCTTCACTATTTAATGTGTCAAAATTTATTTCGTTTATTATTTTGTTAACTCGAGAGTTTATTGATTTATCTGTCTGGTTGTAACGTAAAATGTAGTGTTCTGAGGCTGGTGAGGACAATGGTTCGGCCCATTTGAGAGTGACTGTTGTATCCCGTGCATTTAAAATTCTTATTGGTGTTTTCCCGTTTATGGCAGTAGATAATGATCCTGCCATAAAAACGTTTTCGCATAATTGTTGCGGATAGAATATTCGAGCTTCGGTGTATTTTGTGTTTAGCCAATAGGTTGCTTCGCATCTTGGGGCTATTGAGATGGTATTTATATTTTCTTGGGAGCATATGGGCAGATGAATAATGTTACTCCCCTCTTTGATTTTTAACAGAAATGTCTCTAAGTCAAGTATGGCGTTAAATTCTAACAGAAAGTTTGCTCCAATAATACCTTCAACGGGAATTGGGAAATTGTCGGGTACCACGTGAAATTCGTATGGAACTATACGGTTTTCTAAATGGATTGGGATATTACATGTTCCTATTGTTTCTAAATCTCCTGAAATAACTAGAATTTTTGTGCTGTTATGTTTTAATATGGGTATATTTAAATTTACTGAACTCACTTTTACCACACAAATTGAAGCTCCTGTGTCTAATAAAAAGTTTTTATTTTGATCGTAATTTAGTTTTAACTTTACGTAAATGCCGTGCAAATGGCATTTGGCATTGGTGGAGTAGTTAATTCCCTCCCGATGGGGCGGCTAGCCCCTCGGTGGGTTGCTCGTTTCCCAATGCTAATACTCTATGACTATTAATGTTATTACTATTGGATGGGTTACTCCTAACGGGGTTTCCATTTTGACGTGTATTATTATTACTAGAAAAATTGCCTACATTGTTCCTCGTATTAAAATTATTCTGATTACTTTGTATATTTCTACTAGGGATGCTTCTATTTGTGTTAAAACGTTGATTATTTTGTAGTGCAGGGTTTCTGTTATAATTTTGGGAAAGCGCTTGATGGTAATTATTATTATATTATGTCTTGAAAAATTGGGAGAGTAGTTATTACTACGAAAAAAATTCTGTCTGGAATAATTTTGGTTGGGATAATTAGTAGTATTATAACCTGGTCGATAGGAATTATGGAAATATCCTCGACTTTGATTTCGGTTTTGGGGTTGGGAATAATTTTAATTATTGGCATACCTGACAGTTTCCGTTATTGGTACAGAACTTGGAGCTAGCTCTAACAAATGGTTTATAGCATCCTGCATTGTTGTATGTCTTGCACTATCAAGAATTATTTTGTACCTATCGTTAACTCCTTGTTTGAGAAAGGCTAATCCTCTATGTTCATTTGCTTTGGTAAGTGTTTCCCGAGCTCCTTCCCCTTGCATACTGATTTCTAGTTCGGTCATTTTGGCTATCAGTAGTAGGAATAGGTGCACTTCAGACTGGGAATTTTTCAGTGGTGCGTGAAATGAGTGTGATTGTTTATGTTGAGTCCGCAGTCATGAATTTTTTTTTTTTTTGTGTCTGTCTCAAATTCTTAAGACAAAATTGTTTACACTTCTTGTGTAATTGAATTGAGAGATTAAACCTGACATAGTATAACTGTGCAGAGCGATCGATTGGATTCGATCGTTTTTTTTTTTCATTTAAGTCCAGAACTCCAGAAAAATTTTTTTTTTTTTTACGAATGCATAACTTGCCTTATAGTACCTATAATCGCAAGTAAAAATGATGATAATTGATTCTTTTATTTATTCTTCAAACGCTACAACAGACGTTGGATTTTAATTAAGATGAAACAATCTCAGTATTTAAGATATGGGGGAGGCAAAAAGTGAATTAAGGAAATCGATATGAAGTTAAGTTAGTATGGAATTGGTATGAATATGGGAATTATTAAGAAAAGTAGGTATGAAAAGTATGTCTTGGAATTTTTCAAATGGTTCGTGAAATGAATGTGATTGCTTATGTTGAATCCGCAGTCATGCATTTTTTTTTCTGTGTCTCAAATTCTTAAGACAACAGAACGATTGATTGGATTCGAGTGCTTGAAGTGTGTCTTGTCGGCGAAAGTCTTTGAGATATGGTTAGGCATGGAGTACCTACTGACACACTTTTAACGACCATCACTGTCGCTGTATATATTTAGAATACATTTGAGTGGACGATGCAAAGTCTGTTAAATAATTTTTGTTTTTTGATATTGTGAAGCAAAGAGATATTTTATAGGCTTTCAAACTGGAGTAAATGTTAAATCAAATATATTTTTTTTTATTTTCTTATTTTTTGAATAGGTATCCAGGAGTTGTGATCGGAAGAAAATCCCAACCATTTTACAAACATTTTATTTTTTTTCTTAAGAAGTATTTTTTCAATTAGATATGTATCGGGGAATTTGGTTTTTTGTAGTTCTAATTCATAGAACCCACCTCTGATAGGGTTGCCTTCACAGTCTTCTAACAAGTATGTAATTGGATTAGTTCGCTGAATCTTTGTTATTTTAAATATTTCTGTTGTCCAATTTGGTGTGTATCCTTTTTCAAATACATGTTTCTATTTACTTATTCTAACTGAGTCTCCTACCTTGAATCTAGGAGTAATATGAATTTTCACGTAACTATAAATTGTAGAGAGCAAATGCTTTTCGTTTGCAGCATTGACTTCAGATGGTTTGATTTTGATAGTACGATGTTTTGAATTATTATAAGTTTCAGTTAGTGTTGGTAATATATCAATCCATTTGTACGAGCCATTAGTACTGAATTCTTTCCACATAAGGTTTTTTAATGTTCGATTAAATCGTTCCACAATGGAAGCTTTGAGTTGAGTAAACGTCGAATAATGATTAATTTGATATTTTTGCATTAAGTTTTGAAAAGATTTATTGAAAAATTCTTTTCCATCATCTGTGTGTAGATTTTTTGGACTGCGACCTTTATTGAATATGTTCTCCATAGCTGTTGTGACTTCTATAGCGGTTTTGTTTTTTATAGGAACAGTCCATGCAAATTTTGAAAATGTATCAATCACAGTGAGTAAATATCGATAGTTTTTGTTCTCGTCTGAATACGGGAGCATTTCTACAAGGTCAGCTTGCCATAAATCATCAAGACCCTTGATAACTACTCGCCTTTTAGGATAATTCCTACGTGAGGGCTTATGTAGCTCTTCCACTACTTCTCTTTTACTCATTTTTAAATTAAATAATAGAAACAACAGGGTGTTATGAGTTTTTATACAAATAAAGTATGTTTTTATTGTTTAATTAAATGATAATAAATATATATATACATATATATATATTCGTAAATTATTTAAGTCTTTCATATAATAACATTAATTTCTTTACTCTCATTATTCTATTATCAAGCATGTAACATGCACAGGTATCAGGTCCAATTCGGCATTCATTTGACGACCAGCAACAGTTTGTAAAATGACAACCATTCTTAGAGTTCTCCCAGTTGACATTTTCAAAATTTTTGAGAAAACTTATAAGATTTAAAAACTCCTCATAGTGTTCATCAAGGATAATTTCTTTATTTTCTTTAAGAAGTTTTGAGATATCTTGCACAATTAATTTATAATTTACGTTAGACATATTGAACACTGTCACGTGTAAGGTACACATTTGACTGAATCGAATTTAAAACTTGACATGAAGATATATAAATATATGTATATATTTAAGTTTTTTCTTTAACATTTTTTTCTTTAGTTAACAATGTAATTTTATCGATTTCATCTTTCAAATATTCTTTTATTGCTTAATTTTTTCATCGACATAATTTTTGGTAGTGGCATCGTTTAGGTCCTCAGGTTCCTTAATGTTTTTTAATTGTTTCCAATTAATATTGTAGTCACTGTTTTCAGTTTTAAGAAAACCCTCACCAGGTGGTCCAAATACCCCACGCTCTCCACGGGGTCCCCTGGGTGGGGCTTTATGTGAAAAACGACCGAATTTATCAACTGGCATTTCTAATTTTTGTTTAATTGATAATATTAGCCTCTTTAAGTTCTTCAATAATAGAAATAATTTCATTTGAGTGATTGTTATGTCCAGCTTGATGCGAACCAACTAGAAGTCTCAATCGCTCTACAAGCTCATTCGGGTCATCCCAAAATATATATTCTTTTTTATTTTTTGAAAATTGCATTAATCCTCTACCTGTTGGTGTTGTAGTTGAAATAGGTGATTGTAATGAATCATCAAAACTTGATGAAGTCTTTCCTAAAAATGAGCGTATAATTTTTTTATATTTATAACCCCCATTGCCTTTTACTTGTTTCTGTGAATCAAATGCTTTCCTATACGCATTTGTATCGTTTAATATGGTATCGTAATTTTTCAAGTCTACCTTAGTGTAAATAGTTTTATCTGGAATTTTCTTAAATATTAACTCATAAAGACCTTTTGTCCCAGGAAAGGTTTAATTTTTTATTCTTATATTTTCTCCAATAATACTGAACTCCCCATTGCCAATAAACAATTTCCCATCTTTGGAATGTATACCGTATGTCTTATCAATACTTTTCGAATTATTTATGAACAAATCAAAATATTTTTTTGGGATTTCATCGAATTGTTCATCTGGTAATTGTTCTGCAAAAAGACGTCGTTTAATTCTATCGGTTTCTCTTCCACCTATTGGTCTTTCTTGGGTACTATACAATACATTAGTGTCGTCAAAAGTTTTGGGAGTGGTGAATTCATCTTTAGAATCGTTTTGTATTTTTGTTTTCTTTATAGGCGTTTGGTAATAGTTACTTTCTTCTTCTTTGTCTTGATTGGTATTGATTGTTGATTTTTTGATCAATGCATTTAGAGGCTTAGTAATAGGCTTGAAAGTTTCCTCGAATTGAGATTCGTAAAATGTCTTATTGTTCTTTAGAGCTTTGAATTTTCTTCGAAGGTCATCGGTCGTTTTAATAAGCTCTTTTGTTAATTTAACATCTACATTCGTCATATTGTTAGAATATTAGTTTCTTTTACATAGACAAATGGAGAAAAAGTTATGAATCAGCTCGAATATTTGTTCAATAAGTTTCAATCTAATTTTAATGTTAAGGTTACTGGTCTAAACCGTTGAAAAATGGGAGTCTAGCTGGACTGAACTGCTTTTTACTGGTAAAACCTCTTCACTGAACTGCAGGTAACTGGTCTTGACCTTTGAAAACTGGGACTCCAACTGGATGGAACTGCTATTTACTGATAGGGCTTTTTCACTAAACTGCTCTGTACTGTTTTCATCAATCATTACAATGTTAATGGTCTAAATACTGAAATGTTGGCGGTTTTTATAACTTGAGAAAACAGTCAAAACCCTTTCTATATCGACCGTCATTCAAAGCGCTCTCTTTGTCAACTACCAAAAAACCGTACTTTGTGTTCCAACATTGTGCACATGCATTCTGGAATGTAATAAATTTCATATCCGAATTAACGTGATCATTGTAAATGTGTCTTAAATTCATATCGTCCTGTTTAAAGATGATTAGAAAATTTGCATTGTCTCGAATTAAATGTTTTGGTATTCGGGTATAGGTTTGACACAAGTAAAAACTATCTAATTGATGATGTCGTCCCATACTAAAGTAGATTCGTATTGTGTCCTGCTTTTCACAAGCAATGTCATCAAAAATAAACACAGAATCTCGCTTAGCCTTTTCTGGTAAAATAACATCGCAGTTGTTTGAAAATGTAAAAAAACCCAATTTCTTTATAGGTTTTATTACTTGTTTTAGGAACTCATATTTTGGTTGATGTAGAGATTTTGAGTATACATATATATATATTTTTAAATCTTAATCCGTTTGGATGTAATAGCAAACTCAACATAGTATTTGTTTTTCCACAGTTTGATGGACCAGTAATTAGACATCTTATACTATTGGGGAAAAGCTTTCCATGTTTTTTATTTATTTTAAGATTTGATGTAACTTCTAAGTTTCGCACAGGTAATTTATATTGTTGTGTAATGAAGCGCATAGTGCCAATTACTAAAATAGAATCCTATATATGTAGAGTATTTATTTAAAAAAATACCATTTAGTTTCTAATCTTTCTATAGCAAGGATGATCAAATAAAAATGATTGACTATTCGAAAAATTTCATCAGTAAACAAAAGTTAGCGAAAGGTGAAGGTTTATTGAACACAGTTATAAACAAACTACCCTTTGAATTACATTTGCCTGGTTATCAGTTTTGTGGACCTGGAACAAAACTCCAAGAACGGTTAGCTCGAGGAGATTCAGGAATAAATATATTAGATCAAGCGTGCAAAGAGCCTGATATATCATATTCCAAAAACAAAAATACACCTGATCGTCACAAAGCCGATAGAATTTTAACTGAAAAAGCTTGGCAACGTGTAAAATCTAAAGACGCTAGCTTATCTGAACGAACAAATGCACTTCTGGTAACTAATCTTATGAAAACAAAAGTAAAACTTGGAATGGGTTGTTCTAACTTAACCAGACAAAAGCGGAAGGGGAAAACTGACGCTGGCACTGGTACAACTAAAAAAAAACAAAATTAAACAGTTTACCTTCAATAACTTGAGACAACTTATTGGAACACAACTCAAACGAAAGAAACCTTTCAATTTAGAAAATGCTAGCAAAATAGCCTTATCTTCTGCAATGAAAACCGTAGAAAAGAAAAGAGGGAAGATTAAAACCCCTAGAGTTATTTCAGTACCAAAAATTGGAGAGGCAATTCCATTCCTTGTACCTCTATTTGCTGGCCTTTCGGCTCTTGGAGCTCTGACGGGAGGTGCTGCCGGTGTAATCAAAGCTGTCAACGATGTAAACAATGCTAAAAAGGATCTTTTAGAGAAAAAAATTTAAAAATGGAATCTATTGCAGTTGGTCATGGTTTACACCTTAAACCTTACAGAAAAGGATTTGGCTTATATTTAAATCCTCAGCCAAAAAACTTATAAGTCGCTTCCCAATCGTGCATTAAATGAAATAGATATACAAAATTTTGCAAGCAAATGCATCCCTCATTTTCGAGGAGTCTTTATGCGAGATAGTCTACCGAAGACTAAGCCTTTTAAAAATGAGTGTGGAATTGTTAATCTAGATTCATCAATTGGCCTCGGAACACATTGGGTAGCGTATTATAAGAAAGACAAACATATTGAATATTTTGATAGTTTGGTAATTTGCAACCTCCTATCGAAATAATTAATTATTTGGGGGACAAAATTGGCTATAATTATACCAAACATCAAAATTATGATTCGTTTAACTGTGGTCATTTATGTTTAATATTCCTATACGATTGTTATTTTCAAAATAAATAAATAAATAAATAAGTTAATCATTTAGTCTATTTCTTATCGTCATGGCAATGACACTTACTTTAAGCGGGAGAACTTCCCAACTATTAGCAGAATATTTTCCACCTTTGGACCTTTTCAAGGTCTATGTTTGTGGATTGATTGATTTTCAAACTTATAACTCCATACCAAATGTTGACGAACGTAACAATGTATTCCATATAGGGGAGCATGCAATTGAAATTCCTGAAGGATCGTACGAAATTGAAAATATTGCTGACTATATTACCGACAAATTATTATCATTAAACTCAACTATTAGTTGTACTATAGAAGCAAATTTCAATACAATGCTGACTGCAATCAAATCTTCAGAACAAATATTTTTCAATAAAGAGAGAACCATTGGAAAACTACTCGGGTTCAGCAACACTGTTCTTTCTGCCAGTGAATTGCACACGTCGGATTTACCTGTAGACATAAATAAGGTAAATGTCATCAGGATTGAGTGTAATATAATAACTGGGTCTTATTTGAATAATACTCCTGTACATACTATACATGAATTTTCACCGGAGACAGGATCAGGGTATAAGATAATAGAAGTTCCAAAAAATGTTATCTATTTACCTGTGAATGTCAAACGAATCAGTTCTCTGACGCTCAAACTCGTAGACCAAGACGGAGACTTAATAAATTTTAGAGGAGAACGTATAACAGTGCGCTTGCATTTAATTCCAAAATCTGAATAATGTTAATCTATAATAATAATAATTATAAAACAAATACCAGAAGCTTTCACTTGATTAGTTCTCCTCCGACAGTAAATTTAATTTTGGTGGGGGCAAACACCCCCATTTATTCGGCTTAAAACAAGCTACAAATGAACTTAATCTAACTTAAAACTAGGTTACTTATAGCTATGGGCGGGAATTTAGGTGGTTAAGGAGAAGAATTTTCAGATTCGAAGTACTTAAGTTGAAATCGAAACTGTCAACATTCATATTTGTTTCGTGAAGCATACGGGTTAGGGGTTCGTTTGAGCCATAGGAAGTACGGTGATAGGGAAGATAGAAAAGACGTGGGTTTCTGAGATTGCGTGGATTAGTATTAAACGAAATGGAATTATAGAGTGTTGGACAGTCAACAGAACCAGAAACAAGTCGGTGAATGAAGAGGATATCGGCAATAATTCTTCGATCTTCAAGAGTGTTAAGATTAATGAGTTGAAGACGATCATTATAGGGGGGAAGTATGAGAGGGTTTTGCCAAGGTAAACCACGGAGGGCAAAACGGAGGAACCTTCTTTGAATGCTTTCAATTCTAGAGATATGGACACGTTGAAATGGAGACCAAACTTGAGAAGCATATTCAAGTAATGGTCTAACGAAGGTTATGTATAAGGAGCGGGTGACATAAGGATTAGTAAATTCTTTAGACCATCGTTTAACAAATCCAAGAGCTGAGTTGGATTTATGGATTAATTCATCTATGTGAGAGAGGAAGTTAAGCTCTCGATCGCACAACACACCAAGATCCCTGATTGAATTTACGATAGGTATAGATTGGTTGGAAAGGTAATAGTTACGGGAAGGCAGTACTGAGCGCTTACGAGAAAAGGTTATGGACTGGCATTTGCCTACATTCAACTCCATACAGTTTTTTTGACACCAAATTGAGAAATTATCTAGATCAAATTGTAATTGGGTTGAATGAATTGCTGAAGATATCGTTTTGAAAAACTTAGTATCGTCAGCATACAATGATATGTTAGAATGCTTTATGACAATTTCAATATCATTTATGGCAAGGATGAAAAGAAGGGGGCCTAAGTGACTACCTTGTGGGACACCCGAAGTGGCAATAAATGGGTTAGAAAGTGAATTCCTGAAACGCACTCTGTAGGAGCGTTGGCTAAGGTAAGAGGACAACCATTTTAAGGAGATAGGTTCAAACCCAAGGGCTGTTAATTTAAAGAGTATGAGGCGATGAGAAATTTTATCAAAGGCCTTACTAAAATCAGTGGTAATTACATCAACTTCCATTCCTGATTCAAGTGCAGAGAGAGAAAAAGACACAAATTCAATAAGATTGGTGGTCGTGGATTTATACTTGAGAAATCCATGTTGCCTGGGGGATATTAGAGACCTGCAGCGGAAGCTGATAACTTCATAAATGAGACATTCGAACATTTTTGGAATATAAGAAAGTTTTGCAATGGGACGGTAATTTTTAACATCATTCTTAGCGCCTTTTTTGTGAATCGGTGTTACAAATGATGTTTTCCATATTAAGGGAAATTCGCCTAGAGACAGAGATAAATTAAAGATTTGAGAAAGTGGAAGGGAGAGTGATTGAGAACATCTTTTTAGAAGAATTGCTGGAATGTTATCAGGCCCAACAGAAAATTCTTCACTCAGCTGACTTAATTTATTTTCAATAAGAGTTTCATCAATAGAAAGAGGAAAAAAAGGCCCAGTGGAAAAGTTTTGAAGGTACCTGAAATAAGTCTCGTCAGGTTGAAAAGACTCATCAGTGAAGGATTGTTTGAAAAATTTGGCAAACAAGTCAGATATCTCTTGGGGGTCATTTGATTTTTCACTTTCCAGGTAGAGGGAGGGAGGAAAACCATCCGACTTTCTCTTATAGTTGACGAACTGGAAAAATGACTTGGGATCATTTATTAGGTTGGATTGAGTTTCATTCAAATAGCGTACATAAAGGATATTGAAAAGTTCATTGAATTGGAGATAAATTCCAAGATAATTGGAATAGTCCGAGACAGATCGAGAACGAAGAAAACGTTCCCATAGCTTATTTCTCCTGTTTCTTAAAGAACGCAACTTCCGATTATACCAAGGCGGAGACGATGGTGATGTTCTACGCATTGACGTTGGTACATTGAGCGAAATAGATTTATACAATTCTCTATAGAATGTATTAGTTGCATCATTGATAGAATTATTTGTGAAATTGAAGGATACATTACTAAGGTACTCATTTATTCCTCTAAAATTGGCTTTGTGAAAGTCGAAAGATGGAGCAGAATTATCGGAGTTTATGATGGGACACTCTTTAAAAAGAGAAAGAAAAAGAGGGGGATGATAACTGTCAATCTTTGAAAGGGGAATATTCCAAAGAGACACACTAGAGTTGTCTGGGTCTGTTGAGAAGATTAAATCGAGTTGTCTATTCATAAAGTTGGTGATACCACTTACTTGGAAGAGGCTTGAATCAGTAAGCCGATCAATAAATAGGCATTCTTTTGAAGCAGTTTGATCCGAGGTAATGAAATGTGATAAATCTTCAGATGCAATCCATTTTAAATGTGGAAGATTAAAATCACCAAAAAGAAGAATATCATCATGGGGGTCACTATTAATTAAGATTTGATCAACTGCATCTATAGCTAGTTGATATGATTCAATGGGCTGTCCAGGTAAAATGTAGCAACACATTACAAAGACAGATTTTTGGGGAAGTTTAATCTTTATTGATATATAATCAATATTAGATGAGGAAGAGACTGATTGAAGCGATGAATCTAGGGTATTTTTAACGGCAATTAGCACACCTCGACAAGGGAAAACATTGGGCTCTTTGTTAAGGTCATCGCGAAAAACATTAAAGGAAGGTGGGAACAATTCTTGGCTGTTGATACTTGGAGTTAAGTTGGTCTCGGTTAGAACATAGATGTCGAAAGGAAGAGCGTGAGATTGCTGTAAGACCTTATGGGTTTTCGAGCGAAGGCCTCTAACATTTTGATAATAAAAAGTTAGAGGAAGTTTAGAAGGTAAATTAGGGACGAAAAAATTTGTTGTGGTCCGCCCTGGTCCTTTGAAGATGAGATATTCTGTTGGAGCTGACAAATGAAGCATATGTAGAGAGGTCATTATCCACATCGAACGAGGTGAGATTTAGTTTCTCATGAAAGCGGACAAAGATTTTTTTTAGTTCAGTATGATCGGTGGGAAGCCCTTCTTGATTAATAGAAACTATTAAATTAGTCCTTGTCACACCATTAACGCAGACATTATCTTTGTCGTGAAGATAAGCAAGGTAGAGGCGAACATTGGAATAGATTCGTTGCTCACGGAGGCGGGAGAGAACATAACGTCCATCATCGTTTTGATCAACGAGATGTTTAGTAAGCTTAGCAGTAGGGGGAAAAAGAGGATCAATGAAAGACGCTGACCTTGGGGATGGTTGAGAATCAAGAGGGGTAGGAATATGGGGATGAGTTCCAGGATAAGATTTGGATTGCGATAAGGGAGAAGTAGAGGAAGAAGGATTGAGTGTATGAGAATGAATAGGAGGAGCAGAGCAAGCGGCAGTCAAATGATCATGTGGATGAGTTGCAGGATAAGATTTGGATTGAGATAAGTGAGAAGTAGAGGAAGAAGGATTAAGAGTATGAGAGTGAATAAAATTTGGATACAATGTTTTAGGTGGAGCAGAGCAAGTGGCAGTCAAGTGATCTGATGAGACTTGTGATTCAGGAATGTTAAATGATACTCTTTTAGTGTAAGGGTGACTGAAGTTAGTTTTTAGTTGCGTAGATGGTTTCGTTGTAGAGGAAGAGCGATTTCGTGACTGATTTTTTCTGAAACGAGAGGAGTTTGAGAAGTTAGGGAATAGGTTGGTCTTAAAACTCCAATTGTTTTGGGATTTAGGTTTAACATAATCAACCCATTTCTTAAAAATAAGGAAATCTAATTTGAGAGGGGATCCATCGGGGTTGGTTAGGATCCAAGCAAATTTTGTGGGGATAGTTAACTTAATTTTGAATGGGTATTTAGTTTTAATAGTTTCGGAATGTAGGATGGGAATGTTGAGTTTAGAAAATAAATTATTTAAATATTTTTTATTTGCAGCATTAGAAGAACCTCTGACAAATAGGGTTGTTTGATTTTGGTTATTCTTGGACAATTTTTGAATCCTATCATTCCAATCCGTTAATGTCCATGTAGTTCCAAGACGCTCAAATGTTGGTTCTTTGGTGGGCGGCGAATTTTGGAAGCCGCTTAGAGATGCAAGAGGTGTTGAATCGATGTTATTTGGTAGATTTTCAATGGCAGGAAGCTGCATTAATTCGTCAAGAAGAGAAACATTATTATTTGTTATATGCGCGGAGGGGTTATCCGGTACAGTGTTATTGGCACATAACACCTTGACAACGTCAGTAAGTTCTTCAACACTTTCTCTGACCGTTGTAAGTTCCACTGCGAAATCGGAAATGCATTTGACTGCATCATTCACGAGGGAGTAATTAAATGTCTCTACAGGGGAACGAGATGTTGCTTGTAAATTAATGTCCAGGTCAGATCGAATAGAAATTAAGTCATGGCGAAGGGCATCAATTGAAATTTGCGGATTCGATTTTTTTACATGGGAGAACACATCTTTTAAATGAACTTTTATTTCATTCATAGAGGAATGTAGTTCAGCTATAGATCTGTTGATCTCATTAAATTGTTTTTCTGCCAACTCCGAATTTATTTTTATATTATGCCTTAGGTTGATGGCCATAGTATGAGTTTCATCAGACAATTTAATGAGTTCATCAATTTTCCACAGTTCATCAGAAAATCGGGAACACTTTTCACTTGTTTCGCTTATCGATGACGCAAGAGTTTCATTATTGCACTTTATTGCCAATAGTATGTGGGACAGTGATATCTCCCTACATTCGTCACAATAAAAAACAAACCGCGAAGATATTTCGTTAACGTAGGCCTGCATACGTTTGCTTATACCTGCACAAGTAGGGTGGTAAAGCTTGCCGCACAAACCACCACACACAATGCGGTCAACATTAACTGCGTTTTCACAAACACGGCAATTTGACATTTTTTTTTTTTTTAATTGTTTTGTTCGCGGCAAAAAAAAAAATGTGTAACTTTTATTTAAGTTTTTTTTTTGTATGTATTTTTTGGGCTTATTTTGTTTTTTGGGGTTTTACAGAGAAACAGGGCCAGACGGAGACGGTGAGGTAAGAGGGAAAAAAAGTAAACAGTCAAACACGGAGCGAAAATAAAATGCGACTGCACTCTTGAACGGTTCAACGCGCAAACCCTTAAGACCAACATTAACAACTGAAAATAAAGCTTTTCTTCAAAGCTTAGGCTTTGAGTTAAGATAGTACAATAATAAAAACAATATGAACGATATATTAAATATATCTGATGGACCTGTCCATGATAATAGTATAACAAAGTTCGAGTATCACAGTTATTCACCCTTTGTTCAGTCATTTAACACAAGCGATGAAATACGTATTGCAATACAGAATCAAGACTTGTGTATTTTACCTAGTGAAAGCTATATCTATATTGAAGGAAGTCTTACAAAACCTGATAACACATTTTCCACTACAACAGGATTAACAAATAATGCCATGGCATATTTATTTGAAGAAATACATTATGAGCTCAATGGAATAGAAATTGAAAACAATAAAAACGTTGGCGTTACAACGTCATTGAAAAATTATATATCTTCGACTAGTAATGAAAGTAAGCGGTTAGAAAATGGATCATGGACTGGAAATGCTACAATTCCAGCAAAAGATGTTTTCAATTTTTGTATGCCTCTAAAATCTCTGATGGGGTTTGCAGAAGACTATAAAAAAATTATAACAAACGCAAAGCATGAATTAATTCTAGTTCGATCTCGAACCAATGAGAATATTTATCTATCTAATTCAGATGAGAATGAAAATTTAAAGTTATCGATTTCTAAAGTACACTGGAGAGTTCCACATATAACATTGTCCGATTCAAATAAACTTACCCTATTGAAACAAATTCAATCAAAACCAATTCAAATACACTTTAGAAATTGGGAGCTCTATGAATACCCGACACTGTCAGCCACTACTGATCTTGTATGGACAGTAAAAACTTCAACTCAACTTGAAAAACCAAGATATGTAATTCTCGCTCTACAAACTAATAGAAAAAATCAACGTTCTAAAGATGCAAGTAAATTTGATCATTGTGACGTATCCAATGTAAAGGTGCATTTAAACTCCGAATCGTATCCTCGTGAAGATTTAAATCTTAAATACACAGAAGATCGGTATGCTGTTCTCTATGAAATGTATTGTAAATTTCAAGAATCATACTATAATAAACAATCACAACCGCTCTTATCACGAAAAGATTTTAAAGATATTGCTCCTACTATAGTTATTGATTGCTCACGTCAAAATGAAGTTATTAAAACAGGCCCTATAGATGTAAAAATTGAACTAAAAACATCGGTTACAATTCCAGCTTTCACATCTCTATTTTGTCTGATACTTCATGATCGTTTAATTGAATATAACCCTATTACTGGAGAAGTTCACAAACTGACTTAAATTGAATGTCATAATTTAAGACTTTGTCAGAACGTAGTGTGAATTTATCGCGAACACACACATTATCTTAATTATGAATACCTATATTGTAGATTTCCAAGGTATTGGAGGATTGAATATAGAGTTCATTTTGAAAGAACTTGCTATACTGTATGAAGGACATCATCATCATCATCATTTTATTGTTACACCCCGTGCAATTTGAGTCTATTATCTACATCACTCAGAAGACAAGCCCACTGGTTATATAATAATTATCATGGATTATGTTGGAATGGAGGGTATATCAGTTTTACAAAAGTAAAAATATTCCTACGAAGAAAAATTCAAAATGGTACTGTCTACGTTAAAGGCATCGACAAAGCAAAATGGCTTAGAAACTTACTTGCTAATGAAAATGTAGAAGTCAAAAACGTAGAAGATTTTTTTAGCTGTCCAAATTTAAAAAAACTCAGAAGTATTTATCCTAATCAAATAAAATGTGAAAGCCATGTAAAATGTTGTGCACTTCAAAATGTTTTTCTTTTAAGTATGTTCTTGAATGAGTGTAATGCGAAGTAAATAAAGTAAATTTTTTATTTTTGTAAACTTAAATTTTCTTTTATTTCACAAGTTTTTAGAAACATTATTTTCATATAAGGATTGCCTTTTATAACCATGGTCTTCCAAAAAACGACGTTTTTCTGCTTTTTCCCTATACGTTTTTATTTCTGGTATGGTGATAACTTCATGCTCTTGAGTTCTCCGAATATTATTTGATGTTATTATTATACTGTTTTCATTATCTGATGAAGAAGAATTCAGTACAGCATTCTTAATTGAATCAAAGTTAATTTTTTGTGATGATTCATAATTCAGGAAAATGCCTTTTACCTTGCAGACAACGTGTTCAGTATTATCTCTTGTACTAAATACTTTAAAAGAATAATTTTTAGGGCCTCCACTTACAAACTCCGTTATATAACTTCCAATGCCGTAACTTTCTAGTTCATCTGTCATATCACCGATAAATTTCCCAGTAGGTGGAAGGAAATCCCCTGGTCGACTAACATATATAACTGAATCTGTTTCATAGTAGAGAATTCTTTCCTCTAAACTCTCTAGATAGCTGTAGAGTTTAAGACGAGCTAAGGTAGTTGTATAAGCAGCAATACAAACATTAACTGTCGATAGGGAGTCGGCTGCTTTTTCTTTCATTTCAAAGTTAACAACAATGTTTTCTTCATTTACGGGGAGAATATGCGACACCTCCACTGATGGATGTGTAAGTAAATGAAATAATAATTGAAGGGGTGTTCAAAAAAATTGTTTGAATTTGATTTTCATGCTGTCCAAATTTTCCCCAAAATGAATTCAATATAAGCTTAGCCAGCGATCTTTTGTCCGAATTTTTGCAAATTTCTGAATATTCCAGCTTAATATTTTCCTTTGCAAGAAAATCATCTATGTATTTAACCTTTTCTTCGTGAGATGAACATTCACTTGGCCATCCTGATGCTTCTTGTTTAATCTTTAGAAATTTGTTCATCATGGAAGTAAAAAGACCGACAGAATTCGTTTCTAAGTTATATTCCGCAACACCATATTCCCATATTTCGAAAATAGTAATTATAATATATCCTTTTTGAACTGCTTTCAAGACTTCGTCAATTACCCAGGTTCCAATTAATGCTCTTTGCTCGTTGGAATGAGTACACATCTGGTCTTGATTTTTTTCATCACTACAGCTTTTGCACAATGAAAACATGAGTTTTTTATTTTGCTTAATTGGTAATACCGGGTGAAGTAGGTGTTCTGGGGGTAGAATTTTGCATTTGACAATACCATTTACGTGTTCTAGTTTTTTTGGTGAACAATAATTAGCACTTCCGTATACATGCATTTTAGGATGACCAATAGGAAATTTTCCGGTTTTACAGACCCATGGGTAAAGAGAACAAATATCTATATAATGAATCTTTTCACCTGACTTACATTTAAAATAATTAAATGAATTCCCAGTTCGTCCACCATAAAAAGCATCACGAGGATTCAGCGGAGAATTTTGAATTAATTCATGGCTTTCAATGAAATTTAATTCTTCTTTATTAAACTTCTTAATAAGATGGTGAAACTCACAAGACCACATTTCAATGACTTCGTAATTAAACTTTCTTAATCGCTCAGTTTTAGCTATTGTTCTTTCATACCGTTGATTTAGTGTATCTGTTTCATTTTCATGCAAAGGTTCATCGCGTTTATGTTTCAAACATAGAGGATGACCATGAATGTAGCAGCCGTGGAATTCAAAAATTTGCTTTGTTTCTTTACAAAAACCATCAACCTTTACCCCGTTTATAAGTTCTTCTCTCCCATTATATGCGTGCTTTATGTTAATGTTTCTTTTTTTTTCTTCCCAAATCATCCACTGTATTGCTTGAACAGATTGGTTATCAATACATCTGTATCCATTCTTAGGTATTAATCCTATAGTGTCAGGTTTCAGAAAGTTTCGTCTGAAAAGAAGATTACACGCTGATGCAATAGTTATCGCTCCCAAAAATGGTTCAACATTGCTTTGTTTAAGAAATAATTTTCTAAATTTTAAACAAGCTCCTGTTAATATTTTGACGTCACTCTTGCAGTATTCTACAATTTCATGATGCATGTCAAAACTATCATTTCTATGCTCCGAATACCATTTTAAAAAGTTATCACGATTTTCAGTTTTCATCGCATCAGGATTATAAAACTCTACTGCTGGAAGTTTAATTGTAGTGTTCATTATACCCTATTCCATAGAATGGGTATATTGTATTTGGTGTGGAGTTTGTAACATAGAGAAATAATACCGTTAGGTATAGAAAAGTATATATATTCTGACTCAGAATCAAAAGCCTAGTCGATTTAGCCATGTCCGTCCGTCCGTCCGTCCGTCCGTCCGTCCGTCCGTCCGTCCGTATGTATACTCTCTAGAGGTAGCAATTTTTGAGCTAGAAAGCTGAAATTTGGTATATATAATCTTTGGTTCAAGAGTAAGGCTAAGTTCTTGAACCGGTAAAATCCGCCCACAAACACGCCCACAATCGCCATTTTTGTTGAACAACCTCAATTTAATAAAATTAAATTATGTTTTTTTGTACAGTTACGATAAAAGCATAACGCTAAAATTTTGCACACGTAAGCTTTAGATAAACTTTCTTCCAATCAAATAAAAATATTTCAGTTTGGGCGTGGCTTACGCCTATTTTTCATACAAAACCATCAATATTGTTTTTATAAAATAACAATTGTTATATTAAAGCGAAAAACATTAAATTTTGTAAGTCTTACTGGCACATAAACATCTTGTGGCACATAAACATCTTGTGAAATGTGTATGAAAAGTGGGCTGACGCCCACTTTTCATTAGAAACTATAAAAAAATTGTTTTTGTAAATAAACGGTATTTATAATTAATCCGCAAGCCAAAATTTTGCGTCTCTTAATAGAAACGAAAAGGTTTGTGTATGAAAAGAAATTTTTGAATTTTGGGCGTGGCCTACGCCTACTTTTCATAAAAGAACGAAAAACGTAGCCTTAAGAATTTAAGGCATTTCCAATGTTTAATTTTAACCTTTTTCCTTCCGTTCGTTATTTGAGAAATATATCTCTACATTTTCTTTAGTAAATTTTTTCAATACGCCCACTTTTAAAGGCGTGATTTTGGTAAAATACCTTTGTTCAGGTAAGATTGTTTAAGAACTACTCCATTCAGCTGTAGTCTTACACATATGCCTAAATACTGAAAAAAGTGCAGTTAATGCTTCAAATTTTTAAGACACGCCCACTTTTAAGGGGCGTTTCCGTCAAAAGTCGTATAATGCATTAATTTTTTTAACGTTTTTTAACTATCGGTCGCAGTTTTGAAGTAAACAGATGAACACTTGGATTTATATTCCTTGGTTACGTAGCAGAGTGTGGTCCAATAATTGTTAAAAACACCCATAATCGCTATTTCCATTCCAAATCTAATTTTTAAAAATTTAAGTTTTGTCTTGTTTTGTTCAAATCTATCTGCAAGAATAAAATTGAATGTCACTGAGCTCATAACAATTGCCTTGGCAATAAAACGTTTTAACTTTGGGCGTGGCGCACTCCTTTTTTTATTGCGCCAGCACTAATTGAACATCACACCGCATAAATTTAATGTTATTGAATTTTTTTCTGTCTACTAAAGAAGAATTTTTTTTCTGAAACATCGGCTGTTTGCGGGAGGCAGACGCATGCACATACAAAAATATGGGGAATAGGGTATCCAACAGTTCGTTGCAAACGTACTGTAGCTCTCGCTTATGTTTTTCCTTTGTATTGAATAAATACGGAAAGTAACCTTTTTTGAGAACCGGAGCCAAATCAAAAGCTTTCGGGAGTTTTGATAAAGCCATAGGAAAGTAATTTATTGAGTCGATGAATTTGACGTTTCCAAGCTGCATGTTTAATATTTTTGTACCTCGCATAATTAGTTCAGGGCTTAATTGTGTTTTTTTTAAAACGTAATTTAGGATAAACTGATGGTCATACGCCTGACCATTATGAGCTATCACAATTACTTTTTTAAATTGTTTTCTCATTTCAAGCACATGCTGAAGAAATGTTGATGTGACCATGTCTCCTTTTAAAACATTGATTGATAACTTACAACGTTGACAAAAATATAAACCTCCATGATCTATACAATGATCACACTTGTGTTGAAATACACACAAATTTGGTTCAGTTGTTTTGTAACAATATTTGTTTCCTCTTCATCTTTTTTTCCAATAATCTTTTCTTGCCGACACTCAAGATCATAAAATATATATAATAAATCTTTAAGATTAGGTGTCTTCGTGTCAGGGCGAATGTAACAAAAATGGTCTTTTGGCACATGTACTTTGCAATATTTGCAAAAGAATTCTCCACAAATGTGATCTCGTCCTCCTCCATAGGATTTCAGGCAAAGAAGACATCTTTTTATTTGATCACAAATAGACAGTTTTCCTGATGAACCAGACATTTTGTGGTTGTCATAGCAGTAAGTCCCCTTAAAACTACGATTACAATCTGAACATACAATTTGCAGTTTTGTCTCTGAACATATTGGTGACCGCTGACATTGAGAACACTGTTTGATGCATCCATGATGATTATTTTTTGTGTTGTATGGTAAATGGCAAATTTCACAATAGAATGAGCAGCAAAATGCGGCGGTTAGGGAAGTAATCACATTAAAATGGTTGTTGAAGTATAGTAAATTTATTTTTTTCTCATCGGAATTGGAAAACCCTTCGTACATTATTTTCCTACCTTTAGTCCCGTATTCATACACAGTTATTTTGTAGTCTTTTAAATGATTTTGAAAAGCTTTCAATTCTTCTATTCCAGAACCATGTGCTGGTACATTTATTTCGGAATCATATAAAAGTTTTATTGTTCTCTTTGTTTGAACTTTTAAAATATCTCTTCTTATTTTATCAGTATCTACTTCCTTATCTGCATATGCCTTTGCTACAACCAAAGCACGTGGAAGGCATAAATTATCTGTATTTTTTATGTACACAATTCCTTTTCGTTTGATGCATTCTTCGTCGAAAGTGTTGTACATCTTTGATGGATTTCTTCCCTCCCCAACTGGCATCTGCACCGAAGTAACCGATAGGCAAAAGTTATCTGTGCTTATTCCTTCGGAGTTGCTCTGGAAAATTTTCGATATCATGTCCCATATATCAGAAAAACTCAATTCTGAGCAATTCTTATAATTAATCCACCCACTACCGCGGTTGCTTACGAAGCTTTTACCAGTAAAAGTCACATCCACCTTATCGTTGGGACTAAGATCTTTGATGGCTAAACATAAAATATCTTCAACTGCGTTCTTAATCCATGAAGTAGGTTCTTCTTGGTCTGGAACAGGATTAAATGCGAATTCTATTTTGCGCCCTTTCATATTAAATCTTTTGATATTAGTTACAATATCGCTCATTATTTCAAAACGCTGAAAGTGACGTTAAATTTTTTTCAACGCCATTTATTTATTTAGAAGCATATTTTTGGGAATTGAGCAAATTATGCTCGTCATCAAAATACAGTGTTGGTAATATGTTTACCTCATGATGCTTTTGTCTCCTATTTTTTTGTGGTTGTTGAGGCTGTTGTTTCTGCTGCTTCTGCTGTTGTTGCTGCTGTTGTTGTTGCTGCAGTTGCTGCTGCTGTTGTTGCTGCAGTTCCTGCTGTTGCTGCTGTTGCTGCTGCAGTTCCTGCTGTTGTTGCTGCAGTTCCTGCGGTTGCTGCTGTTGCTGCTGCAGTTGCTGCTGTTGTTGCTGTTGTTGCTGTTGTTGCTGCAGTTGTTGCTGTTGTTGCTGTTGTTGCTGTTGTTGCTGTTGTTGCTGTTGTTGCTGCAGTTGCTTTTGTTCCTCCTGTTGCTGCTGTTGTTGCTGCAGTTCCTGCTGTTGCTGATGTGACTGCTGTTCCTGATGTGGCTGCTGCAGTTGCTGATTGTTTTCATCCTTTAGATGAAAATCAACATGAAATGATAATTCTCCATAAGGCTCTACTACTTCGAAGGAACATTGCCTCATATTAGCAATGTCCTCGTTGTCCAACTGAGAGTTGCACCGTTTCGGTAAGAAAACAGAACAACTCTCCAGTTCTAGCATGATTGCTCGCCATATTTTCCATTTACCCTCTTGCATTCGATTATAGGGTAGCGTTTTTTCTGAATGAGTTTTGCCAAACTCAATATTGGTTTGTGCAGTTTGTGCATATTAACTCTGGCCTTAAGTTTGTTAATGAACGACATTTTATTTAACTTTAAAGAGTAGTGTTCCTATCGGATGCTCTTCTTGAATTGTCCAGATTTTGTCCTTGCATCGTACTCGTGAACTCGGTTTTCGAGACTCACTTGTGCACAATTCTTAATTTTTTTTTTTTTTTTTTTTTTATTCACTCGTACCTACTTTTCATAATGATTGCCATATTCATCCCAGTTCCATACTTACTTCATATCAACTCCTTAATTCACCCCTTTGTCCCCATATCTTAAATATTGAGATTGTGTCATCAAAATCATCCGTTGTAGCATTAAAGAACAATTATCGTTGACCATCACTTTTTTCTTACGCATATTACTTTTCTTAATGAAGAACAAAGTTATGCTATTTCAAGGAAAGGAAAACTAACAAGAGTTCCCGACTTCAATGAAAAAAAAAAACAAAGATCGAATCCAATCAATGCTTCTGCACAGCAATGCTGTGTCAGCTTAATCTTTTTAATTCAATTACACAAGAAGTGTAAACATCCCCATCACAACACAATCACACTCATTTCTCGAACCATTGAAAAATTCCAAGACATACTTTTCATACCTACTTTTCATAATAATTCCCATATTCATCCCAATTCCATACTTAATTAACTTCATATCAATTTCCTTTATTCACTCTTTGCCTCCCCCATATCTTAAATACTGAGATTGTTTCATCTTAATCAAAACCCAACGTCCGTTGTAGCGTTTGAAGAATAAATATAAGAATCAATTATCATCATTTTTTTTCTGGAGTTCTCGACTTAAATGAAAAAAAAAACAACGATCGAATCCAATCGATCGCTCTGCACCACAGTTATGCTGTGTCAGCTTAATCTCTCAATTCAATTACTCAAGAAGTGTAAACAATCGCATCACACCCATCATATTTCTTTTCTCTTAAGAATTTGAGATACAAAAAAAAAAAAATTCATGACTGCGGATTCAACATAAACAATCATTTCACGCACCACTGAAAAATTCCCAGTCTGAAGTGCACCTATTCCTACTGCTATCAATTGCTCTATTTCTGAAACAAATTCTCGCATTGGTCGGTTTCTTTGACGCGATCTATCTAACTTGGACTGAATGCTTTCTATTGTTTCCTTGTCCCCACATTTGGATATTAAATTTGTTTTTAGTTGTTCAAAAGTTTCGACCTTGGCTGTTCCTAATTCAGTCAATGCCCTACCTTGAACTTTACCCTTCAACAAAAATTTAATTAGCATAGGCTGTGAATCTTTAACTAGGGTGTCGTGGTAAAATGCAACATTGTTGAGGAAATCCCTAATATTTTCGGTACGTTTGTTATCTTCTTCGCAGGTTAGTACAGGCAGTTTTTGTGCCTTACTGAAATCAAATTCGGCCATTTTGTTTAAGTTTGCTGATGATTCTTTACTATCTGTTTTGGATTTTTCTTTTGGTTTTGTGGTATCGATCCTACTTTCCTGATTTTCTACTTCTGTTTCTAAATCTGATCCCTCTTGACTATTTTCTTGAATATTATTATTTACTGTTGCTTCAGAAAGCTCCCTATACTCTTTAGCCTTGGATGTTAACTTAGTCAGATATTTATCTTCCTCTTCTGTAAGATCTTTTACATTAAAAGCTGTGAATACTTCAATGAAAATATTCCAATACTGCAATATTTCTTTTAATTTTTAGTTTGCTCCTTCTGTTTTTCTTTTGCGATTTGGGGACTTTTTAAGGCTTTTATAACAGTTTTTTAATTCCCCTAAAGCTTTTTCTAGGGTAGAAAAATCCATCAATTAATCTTATCTTAAAAATAAAAATATTGGTATTACATATGTATTTATTTAAAAAAAAAATTACACAGACATTTTTCTTCTGTTAATATTGTTTTTTACAATTTCTTTTCTAATTTTTCTATCAAATATACTTATTATTAAGTCTCTTAAATATTTTGCAATGATAATAATAATAATAATTATTATTATTGAAACTACGTCTATTTCATATCCAAAACTATTATTCTGTTTATTAGTTTGAGGACCGTTATTATTAACGATTACCTCCTCTACCTTGGATTGGGATTTACGCATTTGTGTAACAAATTGAAAAAAAAACGTTAGCGGAGAGAGAGAGAAAAAAAATAACCGCAATTAGCTGTTGCGCTGGATAGCTTCCTTGGCTGTGGACGCAACCGACGAAAATAAGGAGTGGAACTTCTGTTCCTCGGCTTTCTTCTTCTTCCTCTTCTCGTTTCTGCTGGAACGGATGGCTCACTTAACTTGCTTCGCTTGGCGCAAGTATTTTTGTTTAATCTCACTGGGTTGGCCTGGTATATTCGCCAGTTGGATCAGCTCAGCTATGTGTCTTCTCAACTGCACCCTCTTTCCTGCGCGTGCCTTTGGAGCTGGGGGCAGTGGGGTTTGGTCTTCTATACGGATAGTATTCCGCTTCAAATACTCGGCGATGGTAAGGGGTTTAGGACCTACTCTAAGTTTTTCGGTCTCTTTGGGCTCTATTAGTAGAGCTTGTGCCTCTTTAATCAAATTGGCTGCTAGGGCCAGTTGTGTTTGCCGGGACATCTAATGAGTTCTTCTTGCTGCTCCTGGCAAGATCGCCATGTAAAGATGTCCGATCGTTATATCTGGAAGTTAGAGAACTTCACTGACTCGCTTGGCGTGTTGCCTTCAATGCGTTGACCCAAAAGCAATAAATGCTCTGTCGGGCGTCAGTTCCCAAAGTTCAACTTCCCACAATATTTTAAGCGAGTTGCTGAATAAAAACAAAGTGGTTGGTTGGGCTTCAGAATAAGAAGTGAAGTATTATAATTTTATTTGCTCTATTTATACAAGATTCGTTTGCCTTGTTTGGTATCCAACCATACTTCGATAATCGACAAAGTTCCATCGATATTCCCAAAATGCAGTATCAGCGGTTGACCATTTGTATACACATTCATAAGCCAGCGACCCTACAAAATAAACAAAAATACACATGCACTTTGAAGTGCCAAATGTATTTTTGTTTACTGTGTATTTCTCACAGCTCGTGCCCAGCAAGTGCCGGTTGAACCATATGATATGATATGGTATGATATACATGCATAATGAATATAGATACTTATTGTGACTCGAAGTGAGTTCGGTGCATGCGATGGGAAATCGAGTATGAAGTATCGAAGCAAGGTTGAATTCCTTATTAATTGTTTTGCGGCAATTAGTAAAGTGATTGCCGGTGCGATCCCTTCACACAAGTGTTTCTTTTTCTCTTGTTCCATAGTCCATATGAACCATGGATGCTTGCATGAAAAGTAGGCTTTGAAATTTAAATTTTCATCTAGGTATCTACTAACTAAGTATATGTATATGTATTTGGAGTTTCAAACCAACAGTATAATTCGTTAGTAGTTCTAGTTCGAGTTTTGTGAAGGTGCAAAGTTCAGTATTCAGTTATTGTTTAAAAAGATAAAAAAGAATTATGTATTCCAAAACTAGTCGAGCTGCAAAAATGGTTGCACTTGCAATGAGTGTAAATCAAACAGGTAATTTTTTTCTAAATAAGTTGTTTCCCATTGTTTTCCGTTGTATGCAAAGTTTGATAATTCTTAATTTTCTTATGATTTTATTAGATAATTACACTGATGAAGATGTGAATAACCTTCCCTCAACCAGCAATGATTTAAACCAGCCCAATGGTTTTGATAGTGATGATTCGCTTAAAGATAAAGACTACTTGCCTGATTCGTCTTCCTCAATCTGCGATGAAATTAATGAACATTCAACCAATGTTGATGAAGATACAGAAAATCTGGATATGCCACAGCTTTCAAATAATCCGGCAAACAAATTTTCCAGAAGAACAAGAGCAGAGAGGAAATTGAAACGATGTACTGGTACTGGAGAGGAATATGTTGACGTAAATGGAAAATTGGTACGACAAAGACAAATGAAACCACTGTAGAATTGTCGTCCTAAATGCAGTGAAAAAATTCCGGAAAATGTAAGGCAACAACTTTGAGATGAGTATTGGTCCTTAGCAGATCATACCAAACAAGTTGGATACTTAGCAAACTTGATTGATACTTCTGCAACTAAGGTAACACGGAAAAGAGAAGGTGTTTCAGAAGAAAATAAAAAATAAAATGCACGACTGGGTCGCACGTACTTGCTCTGTGGGTGTAATACTACGACAAAAACAAACTTTTCGATCAATAAGAACAACTCATTTTTGAAAAAATTGGTAAAAACTAAAAAAAATTTGGCTAAAACTAGAAGAATCGATATACGGGAGCTAACGTTAAGTAACTTTTAGTATATCAAATTTAGATGTCGTCTTTTGGGTGATATAAATATGTAACATATAAAGTTTCATACAAATCGGGGGAGCCTTTTTTGAGTAAATTAGAAAAAACGAAAAAATTGGCCAAAATCTAATGGCTCTTTGTATAGGAGCCACCATTTAAAAAAAAGAACATGAAAAAAAATCAATGCCATCTGAAAGGAAGCGGAAAGAAACTATACCAAACAAAGTTTGAGTGAATTCGATTCAACCGTTGACAACTTATGGCCATTTGAAAAAAAGCCGTTAAGAGCAGATCTCCGTTATTTGCATTTTTAGCCAAAAACTGAAAACGCAGTTCTCTTAAAAACACTAAAAGAAAAAAACACACAAAGTTTAATCAAAATCGTTAGAGCCGTTTTCGAGCAAATTTGAAAAAACCAAAAAATGTTGGCTTAAACTTATCGGCTCGTTGTATGGAAGCCACCGTTTAGAAAAGCTTCAGTGAAAAATTTACAAAGTCATCCTATAGAAAACTATAAAAAACTATGTCAAACGAAATTTGAGTCGATTCAATCAAGCCGTTGTGAACTTATGGCTATTTGAAAAAAAGCCGTTAAAACCTGATTTTCGTTAGGACTATTTGAGCCAAAAACGAAAAACGCAGTTTTGTTAGAAATGCTTAAAGTAAGCTAAATTTTGAGTTTAATCAAAATCGTTAGAGCCGTTTTCGAGAAAATTCAAATTGAAAAAAACCGTTACTTGAAAGGTACCAGTTTGAGCCGGGCTAAAACGAAATAAAAAAAACCTCGACAATCGTTTTTCTTCAAACTACTATATATCAAGTTTGAAGAAAATCCGTCAAGCGGTTTAGGCTGTAGCATGACGTGAAAAAGCGCACATCCGCACAGACGCACAGACGCACAGACGCACAGACGCACAGACAGACCGACGGACGGTATGGCGAAAACCACTTTTTTGGGATTCTCTATCATCGTAATGTCATGTTTGATTAAAACCTCGATTTTTTTTTTCTGCACGAAACCAATACTTGCCCTATTGAGCAAGTAAAAATAGAAATACTACAAACACATTTTTTTTTTAAATAAATGGAGAAAGAAAAAAAGTTTGCCGTAATTGTTTTATGAAAACATACGATGTCAGCCAAATGTTTGTTAAGAATATCATTAAAAAAAAATATGTTAACGATCTCGGGAGTTCCACAGCAAGACAGGAGAGGACTAAGACGTAACAATAAACTTTCTGACGACGCCATTGCAAGTGTAATAAAGCATATACTTTCATTTCCGTCCTATGAATCACACTACACAAGGCGAACAAGTAAGAAAAAGTATTTGCCATCTCACCTTACTATACAGAAAATGTATTCTTTGTATTGTGAAAAAGTATCAGCTCCTGTATCAAGGAAGATTTATTCCAGAGAATTTCATAACTAAAATCTCAGTTTTAAAATTCCACAAGTAGATACATGTCATACATGTGACACCTTGATAATGAAAATTAAAATTGAATCCCATATAGACCTGAAGGAAAAATATACAAATGACTTAAAAGCACACCATGATCTTGCGGATGCAGCCTTTAACTCCAAGCGAATTGATAAGGACCGAACAAAAACCACACCAACTCTTCGAACATTTGTTTTCGATCTACAACAATGCCTTCCCACTCCCTATCTTAACACATCTGTGGCATTTTACAAACGTCAACTATGGACTTTTAATCTGACTATCCATAACCTTGGAGGGAATGATGTTAAATGCTTTATGTGGCATGAAGCAGAGGGAGGATGTGGAGCTAATCAAATAGCCACGGTATTATATGAGGAGCTTATAAATTTGCCTGATGAGGTCGATCACGTCGTACTTTATTCTGATGCATGCGGTGGTCAAAATAAAAACTCCCATGTTGCAGCTATGTTTCTTACGGTTATGCAACATAAAAGTACATTGAAAATCATTGATCATAAGTTCATGGTCAGTGGCCATAGCCATATGGAGTGTGACATAGATCATGGGCTAATTGAAAAAAAAAAACCGAATACCCTATATCACATCCTTACGACTGGTATCAACTTGTGCGAAAAAAAAGTTTACGATTAATGAAATGACGCATGAGAACTTTTATGATTATGCATAATTATTGAAGTCCGCACTGGTTTTAAGGAAAAAGGATTCGACAGGCGAGCTTTCTAAATGGCAGAAAGCAAAATGGTTACGATACACTCGGTCACCTGGAATAGTATTTTTTTGCCATCTTTACTACTTAATATTACAAACTCCGTGTTCTATTTCTGAGCTCGGCATACAAATAAAAACTTACAGTTTGATTTAAAAAAAAAAATCAAAAATTGAAAGTTTTATAACGTTTTTTCTCTCTACTGAAAAATTGCAATTTTTGACATATACTCCTTCTACCGCCCACCTTAGTATTTTGTGTCATTTACCCAGAATTGAATAATTACAATTTTAATTAATTTATTATTCAACTAGCGGTACCCGGCGCGCGTTGCTACGCCCAAAAAAACACTTGTGTATTTAATGTGAAACTAAATTTATTTATATGTATATTTTATCTCAATGTTAGCGGATAAGCAATATTTTTGGTCGTTTCGGTTGGTGTATAAATATACAAATTTTTTGGCATACAAACAAAGTGCAGTTAATTTGATTGTTAAACTGAACATGATAACATTGATAAATTGTGGCTTGAATATTTTGCTGCATTTGACAAAAATTTGGGAACATAAAATGTCATTTGTTGTGCGATTCAATTCCTTTTCCTATGTTTAAAAGTTGTTTGGAAAATGTTTGGGTGGACGATTCTTGCACCAAATGGACACGCACGTTCGTTCAGAGTTTGATTTTTCGACTCAGTTCCATTAATATGATGCTTTTATTCAACGAAAGGAAAACATTTTTATAAAAAAGTTGAAAAAAAAAACTTTGCCAAAAGCCCGCATTTTTCTGTCTTCCACCCGGGCATTCCGCTTAAAAATTTATGAAAAACACCAAAAAAGAATTAAAAAAAAACTGAACCAAAATTGTTAAAATCATGCATTTTTTTCCTTCCACCCGATCGGCACGAAACCTTCACAAGAACCATCCCTGGACTAAACTATATTTACCCCAAAAATTTCATAAAGATCCATTGGGTGGTTTAGGAGTCCATACGCAACATACATATATACACACATCCATTTTTATATATACACCGCGGCTTCACTCGCGTTTCAGCTGATCAAGAAGTAGACTGTACCTTGAGGAGTATAGTCTATCGTAATCTAGCTTCTTCTTCTTTTATAGCTTTATAATTTAATACCTACATTTAACCGTGATAAAAAGAAACCTATAAGATATACCAGATTATAATCTAGCTCTGTTGTAAATTTCATTCCGATCCGGTCAGCCATTCTGGTGTGATTTCAAAAATAGCCAATATGCTATTCCAGACTATAATCTATCTCTGTGCTAAATTTCATTCAGATGAGTTCAGCCATTCTGGTGTGATTTAAAAAATTAAAACAAATCTAACCCACGTTAACCATACATTTTACCGGGATAAAAAGTAGCCAATATGCTATTCCAGCCTATAATCTATCATTGTGCTAAATTTCATTCAGATAAGTTCAGCCATTCTGGTGTGATTTAAAAAATTAAAACAAATCTATCCCACGGGAACCATACATTTTACCGGGATAAAAAATAGCCGATATGCTATTCCAGACTATAATCTATCTCTGTGCTAAATTTCATTCAGATCCGTTCAGCCATTCTGGTGTGATTTCAAAAATTAAAACAAATCTATCCCACGGGAACCATACATTTTACAGGGATAGAAAGTAGCCAATATGCTATTCCAGACTATAATCTATCTCTGTGCTAAATTTCATTCAGATGAGTTCAGCCATTCTTGTGTTATTTCAAAAACTAAAACAAATCTATCCCACGGGAACCATACATTTAACCGGGATAAAAAGTAGCCAATTTGCTATTCCAGACTATAATCTATCTCTGTACTAAATTTCATTCAGATCCGTTCATCCAGTCTGGTGTAATTTCAAAAATTAAAACAAATCTATCCCACGGGAACCATACATTTTACCGGGATAAAAAGTAGCCAATATGATATTCCAGACTATAATCTATCTCTGTGCTAAATTTAATTCAGATGAGTTCAGCCATTCTGGTCTGATTTCAAAAATTAAAACGAATCTATCCCACGGGAACCATACATTTTACAGGGATAGAAAGTAGCCAATATGCTATTCCAGACTATAATCTATCTCTGTGCTTAATTTCATTCAGATGAGTTCAGCCATTCTTGTGTGATTTCAAAAACTAAAACAAATCTATCCCACGGGAACCATACATTTTACCGGGATAAAAAGTAGCCAATATGCTATTCCAGACTATAATCTATATCTGTGCTTAACTTCATTCAGATCCGTTCAGCCATTCTGGTGTGATTTCAAAAATTAAAACGAATCTATCCCACGGGAACCATAAATGTAACAGGGATAAAAAGTAGCCAATATGCTATTCCAGACTATAATCTATCTCTGTGCTAAATTTCATTCAGATCCGTTCAGCCATTCTGGTGTGATTTCAAAAATTAAAACAAATCTATCCCACGGGAACCATACATTCTACCGGGATAAAAAGTAGCCAATATGCTATTCCAGACTATAATCTATCTCTGTGCTAAATTTCATTCAGATGAGTTCAGCTATTCTGGTGTAATTTCAAAAATTAAATTAAATCTATCCCACGGGAACCATACATTTAACAGGGATAAAAAGTAGCCAATATGCTATTCCAGACTATAATCTATCTCTGTGCTTATTTTCATTCAGATGAGTTCAGCCATTCTTGTGTAATTTCAAAAACTAAAACAAATCTATCCCACGGGAACCATACATTTTACCGGGATAAAAAGTAGCCAATTTGCTATTCCAGACTATAATCTATCTCTGTGCTAAATTTTATTCAGATCCGTTCATCCATTCTGGTGTAATTTCAAAAATTAAAACAAATCTATCCCACGGGAACCATACATTTTACCGGGATAAAAAGTAGGCAATATGCTATTCCAGACTATAATCTATCTCTGTGCTAAATTTAATTCAGATGAGTTCAGCCATTCTGGTGTTATTTCAAAAATTAAAATAAATCTATCCCACGGAAACCATACATTTTACCGGGATAAAAATAGCCAATATGCTATTGCAGACTATAATCTATCATTGGGCTAAATTTCATTCAGATGAGTTCAGCCATTCTGGTGTGATTTCAAAAATTAAAACAAATCTATCCCCAAATTCTCTGTGTTAAATTTCATTCAGATGAGTTCAGCCATTCTGGTGTTATTTCAAAAATTAAAATAAATCTATCCCACGGAAACCATGCATTTTACCGGGATAAAAATTGCCAATATGCTATTGCAGACTATAATCTATCATTGGGCTAAATTTCATTCAGATCCGTTCAGCCATTCTGGTGTGATTTCAAAAATTAAAACGAATCTATCCCACGGGAGCCATACATTTTACCGGGATAAAAGGTAGCCAATATGCTATTCCAGACTATAATCTATCTCTGTGCTAAATTTCATTCAGATGAGTTCAGCCATTCTGGTGTGATTTCAAAAATGAAAACAAATCTATCCCACGGGAACCATACATTTTACCGGGATAAAAAGTAGCCAATATGCTATTCCAGACTATAATCTATCTCTGTGCTAAATTTCATTCAGATCCGTTCATCCATTCTGGTGTAATTTCAAAAATTAAAACAAATCTATCCCACGGGAACCATACATTTTACCGGGATAAAAAGTAGGCAATATGCTATTCCAGACTATAATCTATCTCTGTGCTAAATTTCATTCAGATGAGTTCAGCCATTCTGGTGTGATTTCAAAAATTAAAACGAATCTATCCCACGGGAACCATACGTTTTACCGGGATAAAAAGTAGCCAATATGCTATTCCAGACTATAATCTATCTCTGTTCTAAATTTCATTCAGATGAGTTCAGCCATTCTGGTGTGATTTCAAAAATTAAAACAAATCTATCCCACGGGAACCATACATTTTACCGGGATAAAAAGTAGCCAATATGCTATTCCAGACTACAATCTATCTCTGTGCTAAATTTCATTCAGATCCGTTCAGCCATTCTGGTGTGATTTCAAAAATTAAAACAAATCTATCCCACGGGAACCATACATTTTACAGGGATAGAAAGTAGCCAATATGCTATTCCAGACTATAATCTATCTCTGTGCTTAATTTCATTCAGATGAGTTCAGCCATTCTTGTGTAATTTCAAAAACTAAAACAAATCTATCCCACGGGAACCATACATTTTACCGGGATAAAAAGTAGCCAATTTGCTATTCCAGACTTTAATCTATCTCTGTGCTAATTTTCATTCAGATCCATTCATCCATTCTGGTGTAGTTTCAAAAATTAAAACAAATCTATCCCACGGGAACCATACATTTTACCGGGATAAAAAATAGCCTATCTGCTATTCCAGACTATAAGCTATCTCTGTGCCAAATTTTATCCAGATCCGTTTAGCCGTTCTGGCGTGAGTTAGCAACAAATATCCAAACATCCAAACATCCAAACATCCAAACATCCAAACATCGTAACTTTCACATTTATAATATTAGTAAGATGATAGGTACCCAGTATCCCATACCTACTCATCTACACACAATTCTTGTTTTGTTTTTATTATCTCGTCGGACGAAAAACCTGTTCTAACGGCATAATTTGTGGTGCTGTTGAAACTTGAAACATACAACAAAAAAATCCAAAAAAGGATATTATGTATGCCTTTCAAAATAAATTGCCCCTTTTGGCTGAGAGGTTGCAGAAAATAATAAACTTAGTCACAAGCCTTTATAATCTTTAGAAAAAAAATCATACACTTTTTTCTCGCAACACCACCATGGCGTTCGAGCAATCGTCGGTGCCGCTTCTATTTGTAATTATTCAATGCTAATACAACATCAAAAAGAAAAAAAAATATCGCAAAGGATATTTTATTCAATTGACTATAAGTAGCTATGGCGAAGGAGAGGGCAAAGAACAAAAGGGTAGGTTGTAGATGCATAGTTGCATTTGCCTTTGGATTGAAGTATAAGAGACAACACGGTTGATTTTGTCTGGCATTACAATGAAATTTTGTTCGTTTGTTGTTTTTGTTTACATGTGCAAAATTTTTTTTTTTATGTGCTTTTTAGGGATGAAACTCGTTTTTATTTCACGATCGTTAGCTATTCTGCATTTGGTGCATTTAATGCTAGATCATGAGAAATGAAAAAAAAAATTATATTATATGTGATGATACTCGTAGATATACATATTTAAGGATTTTAAGACGAGGATATCCGGAGCCAGCACTACAACCAAAAAAATTGTACACCGATACCTTACCTATTTCAAAAGAAAAGAAAATGGATTTAATGAGTTTGCTACCCCTAATAAGACCTGAGTTTCGCGAATTTTATATAAATCTGAAAACTGAGAAGTCTGCAGTAGATTCACTTCCAGATATAGAAGAATTTGTGGAAGATGACTAATATCATTGAGTTTATATACATAGAGGAACCACCTCGTTGAAAACAGAATAGTGCGTTACTTCGTCACTTAGGTGGCGTTATGATTTAGCATAAGCACGAACCATTTTTGGATTCCATGTGGAATGTGGATATATTATCGACAAGCAGATGTGGACTGCTATCCTGCATCCTCCCTTAACGATCAACATGTGTATCTTACCAACACAAAACAACAATGATGGGCTGGAGTTGAAATTGATAGGTACATTTGTTTTTGTGTGAATTCTTGTTTTTTTTTTTGGTTCCCTGTTATTTGTGCTGATATTTTTGTTTGGTTGCTATATCCAGAAAGCCTTTAAAGGATTGGCACAAAACTCACACACACAATTAAAAAAAATTGGTATACCTGCGACCTGTGAGCTCACAGTCACGTGAGGCGAGTCTGTCCATGTCCCTTCAGCCCGCACAATGCTTGTCCTTTACTTTGCTTCGAAATTTTTGTATACAAATATGTATGAGTCTGTGGTATGGGTATTCCATAAAAATATACAATCTCGGTCAAGAAATGGATAAACAAAAATGAAGGAAGTGAAAACTAATTTCACTTTGCAATTAGGTACATTATGTATATTGATCGTAATTAATTTTATAAAAATTGTTCAAAATAGAGGAAAACTATTTTGAGAAACTTTGCAATGAAAAAAAAATTGCTTTGAAATGAGGATTTTTGTAATAAAATATTTGAAACTTTCGTTGAAATTGGTCCAAACCGAGTGTTTAGCTTGTACCATGCAAATGAAGAGACGGGTTCTATACAGGGTGATTCACGAGCGTTGTGCCAAAAAGCTAGAGCGTGAAGGTTGGGTTGAGACAAGAAAAAAGTCGTATGGGAGGGGGGCTATTTCCCTCCGTTTAGCCGGGAGGGGCAATTTTCTAAAAACATGACTTAAATTTGAAAAAAAAATATTAAAAAATAACGGTAGCTCTTACAATGCCATGCTTTATCTTTTTGTAAAGCCAAAAACTTGTTTTTTTATTGTAATTTTAAATGAAGTTTTTTTATGGAACCGTTTTCAAAATATTAATTTTCAAACTCAAAATTTGGAAAAAAAATTAAAAAAAAAATAATTTTAAAACAAATTTTTTTCAAAATTTTACGTAATGAAGTATTATTTTTGTACTCCAAATTCAATGCTCCTTTTTATTTTAAATCCAACACTGAAAACCGTATGGCTCTATGACTTTTTTTGCCAAGCTATTCAAAAGTAACCGAACCTACTTCTTCACAAAAACACGAAAAAAAATGGCTATATGATACCTTGTGCCATCCAGTATGGCTAGATTTTCTTGTTTTTGTGAAGAAGTAGGTTCGGTTATTTTTCAATATCTTGGCAACAAAAAGTCATAAAACCAAACGATTTTCAGTGTTAAATTTAAAATTCATTGAAGTATTGAATTCTGAGAACAAAAATAATACGTAATTACGTAAAATTTTGAAAAAAATTAGTTTTAAAATTATTTTTTTTAATTTTTTTTCCAAATTAATATTTTGAAAACGGTTCAATAAAAAAACTTCATTTAAAATTACAAAAAAAAAAACAAGTTTTTGGCTTTACAAAAAGGTATAGCATGGCATTGTAAGAGCTACCGTTATTTTTTAATAATTTTTTTTCAAATTGAAGTCATGTTTTTAGAAAATTGCGCTTCCCGGCTAAACGGAGGGGAATAGACCCCCCTCCCATACGATTTTTTTCTTGTCTCAACCCAACCTACACGCTCTAGCTTATTGGCACAACGCTCGTGAATTACCCTGTATATGTATAATCAGATATAGGTACCTATACCTACATATTCAAAAAAAAAATATTGTATGTACCTTATCTGTCTATATGCTTAATTCACCCGAAAATATGAATCCAGGATACTTACTTATGTTATTATACATATGTTAAAAAAAAATTAAATCCTTCCGAATTTGTATAAAGTCCAAGTTTCAATTTCTACCCTTAAGCTTATGCTCTTATAGTGACTTAAGCACACATTGAATCGCAATCTACGCAAAATAAATAAACAACAAAAAATCATGACCTTAAACCAAATATGAACGAGTATCTAGGTACCTACAATTTGCAAAAGTAATAACAAAATACCAACCCCTCGAAATCACATTCATTTTTTGTTTTGCTTTTTTCACAAGCCAATGGGTTCCACAAAAAAATATAAAAGATCTACAAAAATATAAAATCTTGATTTGGTGTACCTGGTGCCACCTAGTGACGTAGTAACGTAATGTTTCGTGATTCCTCTATGTATATAAACTCAATGCTAATATTATAATAGTACCTACTTTTTCAGTATTTTTCTTTCTTTATAAATAACTACTGATTTTAAATAAAAACTATTTGTTTTCATATTTTGCTGTTTTTTATTGATTTTTCTAGTATAGGTAAGTCACTTTTAGAACAAAATATTAGTGGTCAAATGAGTATAAGTCGCTTTTTTTCCTTCTTTACTACTAAATATTACAAACTCCGTTTTCTATTTTTGAGCTCGGCATACAAATAAAAACTTACAGTTTGATTTAAAAAAAAAATCAAAAATTGAAAGTTTTATAACATTTTTTCTCTCTACTGAAAAATTGCAATTCTTGACATATAGGTACTCCTTTTACCGCCCACCTTAGTATTTTGTGTCATTTACCCAGAATTGAATAATTACAATTTTAATTAATTAATTTATTATTCAATGATAGCATTGAATAATTACAAATACCTACCCTTCTGCGATAGCGTTGCTGTCGCCGGTTCTAGTGACATCTGTCCAATCAAAAAGAAAAAAAAATATCCCAAAGGATATTTTATTCAATTGACTATAAGTAGCTATGGTGAAGGAGAGGGCAAAGAACAAAAGGGTAGGTTGTAGATACATAGTTGCATTTGCCTTTGGATTGAAGTATAAGAGACAACACGGTTGATTTTGTCTGGCACTACAATGAAATTTTGTTCGTTTGTTGTTTTTGTTTTCATGTGCAAAATTGGTTTTTTTTTTGTATGTGCTTTTTAGGGATGAAACTCGTTTTTATTTCACGATCGTTAGCTATTCTGCATTTGGTGCATTTAATGCTAGATCATGAGAAATGAAAAAAAAAATTATATTATATGTGATTAGACATACCTACAGGGTGATTCACGAGCGTTGTGCCAAAAAGCTAGAGCATGTAGGTTGAGTTGAGACAAGAAACAAATCGTATTTGAGGGGGGGGGTCTATTCCCCCCCGTTTAGCCAGGAGAGGCAATTTTCTGAAAAATTGACTTATTTTGTAAAAAAAAATATTTAAAATCAACGGGTTCGTTTACAACACCGTGTTATACTTTTTTGGAAAGCCAAAAACTACTTCTTTGATTTTGTTTCTAAATTAAATTGTTTTAACGAATAGTTTAAAAAATATAAATTTTCAAACTCAAAATTTTGAAAAAAAAAAATTTAAAAAAATTATTTTAAAACTAATTTTTTTCAAAATTTTACGTAATTAAGTATAATTTTTGTTCTCAAAATTCAATGCTCCCATTAATCTTTAATCCAACACTGGAAACCGTATGGCTCTACGACTTTTTGTTGCCAATGTATTCAAAAATAACCGAACCTACTCCTTCACAAAAACACGAACAAATTGGCTAAATGATCACTTGTGCCATCCCGTAAGGCTAAATTTTCTTGTTTTTGTGAAGAAGTAGGTTGGGTTATTTTTGAATACCTTGGCAACAAAAAGTCGTAGAGCCATACGGTTTCCAGTGTTGGATTAAAGATTAGTGGGAGCATTGAACTCTGAGAACAAAAATTATACTTAATTACGTACAATTTTGAAAAAAATAAGTTTTAAATTATTTTTTTAAATTTTTTTTTCAAAATTTTGAGTTTGAAAATTTATATTTTTTAAACTATTCGTTAAAACAATTTAATTTAAAAACAAAATGAAGGTAGAAGTTTTTGGTTTTTCAAAAAGGTATAACACGGTGTTGTAAATGAAGCGGTTGATTTTTAATATTTTTTTTTACAAAACAAGTCAATTTTTCAGAAAATTGCCCCTCCCGGCTAAACGGGGGGAATAGACCCCCCCTCCCATACATTTTTTTTCTTTTCTCAACTCAACCTACACGCTCTAGCTTTTTGGCACAACGCTCGTGAATCACCCTGTATTTAAGGATTTTTTGGTAGCATTTAAGCTTTAAAAAGTTTTTTGTTTCCAAAATAGCCAGGTCAGCAAATGCTTTTTTACAAGAAATTGATTTTCGTTTATTGATTTTTTTCTAAAGGAAATGAAAATGGAATTTATAATAATTTTCGTGGTAAAGAGAGGTAGTTAAATAGGTACCTATATCAATTGTCTAAAGATACACTTCAAAATCGGTAGGTATAGATATACCAACTCATGTTACTGCTATATTAGGTACCTATTAAAAAAAAAAAAATTTCAATCCAAATTTTACGGAATTGTTCATTTTTAGGAAACCCGAATCGAGGAACACCAAAGCTTTTTTTATTATTGCAACCCTTAAAATCACAATAAACCATTTAGTCCGGGAGCCAGGTACAAATTTCGTCAATCATTTCCTCTCGACTGGCATGCACGCGCTTGGGTTTCTGGCTTATCTCAAAGTTAGTTTAAAATCGCAGCAACCAAACAGACATACAGAGAAAAAATGAGTTAGTGAGATTATTTTAACAAAACACTATCTCAATCCTCACCCGATTTTGTTGGTCACAAAATAAAAATACTTGCATGCAATCGGTAGCCAATAAAATTATCTACAAGATTAATTTGCACAAAAATTGGCCTAAACTCGACGGTTAAGGAGTTATTGCGCTTTAAAGAGGGCGGAAACTGAAAATGTTTCAAAATACGAAATTTTATCCTTTTTTGGAAGCTTCATAGGGCCGTTCGTACTGGTTGTACAAAAATACTTTTCGCATCATGTTTACAGGAAATTTTGTAAGCTACAAATTTGCATATTTATTTTTTCGACAGAATACACTGAAAAAAAGTTATAGACAAAAAACTGACAAAAGTGCCGATTTTGTGTGGTTTTTCCAGGATTTTGAAGGGGGCGGAGGGGGCGTGGTTGTGGAAATTTGGAATTTGCATCTACCAGCTATACCATATAACATATCAAAAATTTAGAACTACCCGACCTTTTGTAGGGTAAAATGTCATGCTGTGCCATATTAAGTTACGAAAAAATAATAAAGTGGCATGTTCAAGCGTCCAGCTGACGTATAATCCACCACGTTACAGCCAGCTGACTTTGTGTTTTCTTTTAGATACCTGATAAGCTATACTTTGACAAAGTTTCAGTCGGGAGGAAATGACTGAACATTTTTTTTTTCGACGTGTTTGGGCGGGTACCCCCGCTCAACCCACCCATGGAACCGCAGCTGACGTTCACGAGGCTGTATGATACAACTCTCTGATGCATTCCACTAAATACCGCTTGAGAGGAAATTGGTCATGAAAATCTGTCGCTGGCTCCCGGACTAATTTTTGATACTCAAATGCACTTAAACTTCTATCAGAAAAGGCATGAAGTTCAATTATCTTAGGGGAAGTAAGAAATTGTTTGATCGTCGATGATCTCCAAAATATGAGTTGAAAGGCTTTGTCTTCTTCTTGTAATAAAACTTGGCGATACATTTTTGTAATGTCGGCTGTAAATACGTATCGATGCATTCTGAATTGAAGAAGCTCTGGTTGTATAGTTGGACTCACCATGAGAATGTCATTTAGCGAGTAACCTGAAGACGTTTTTGGCAGATGCATTAAAAACTACGCGAAGTTTTTTTGATGAGCTTTTGGGTTTCAGGACGCAATGATGAGGTATCACGTAATGGCATTTTGGAATTTTACTTTCGTTTATTGGTGTCATATGACCTAATGTTTCATACTCCTCCATGAACTCAGTGTAAGAACATTTAAGTTCTTCGTTTTTGTTAAGTTTGTTTTTTTTTTTCTTGCTCTTTGAAGAGAGTCTCCTAAATATATTTATGGATCCTCTTTGAATGGTAATTTAACTATAAATTTACCTTCAGAATTGAGAGTGGTATTTTTCTTGAAATGTTCTTCACATTGATGTTCCTCCTCGCTTTCAGTTTTAATAGGAGCGTCGTGGCTTTCTGTTCCCCAGAAGGAACAAACAAGTTTGTCTAAAGATGGTAATGATGGCTTTGTTACTATATGACAGTGAGGTTTTGAATTGGGAGCTAATGCACTTCCGGCTACAATCCAACCTAACACAGTGTTACGTATAATTGGAAGATCATTTAAAATTCTGTGTTCTTCTGGTAGCAACAGTTCAAAGAAAAGCTCCGCTCCCAACAGCATGTCAATTTGATTAGATTTGCAGAATGAAGAATCTGCCAGCTTGATGTGGGATGAAATATTCAGTCTCGAAATGTAGATTTCTTGGCTGCATTGGTAGTCACTTATACGAGACATGACGCTGGCTTCAATTGTTGCTTCAAAAGCCGATGTCCTAGACTGAAAGGAGATTGAGGTCACAAATCCTGAAGTGCATTCTTGTGCACCCATGCCGCTTATAGAGATATCCTTGCGATATTTTTTGATTCCTAACTGCTGCGGAAATGACGTTGTCACAAAGTGCAACTGTGACCGAGAGTCAAGAAGAGCCCTGCGTGGGATTCGCACGCCGCATGACGAAATAACATTGACCACCGCTGTAGCCAAGTAAACATAATTTGATTTGATATTCCAGTTTGATGCTGCATTACTAAGTGCTTGGTTTATGGACTGCATTAGTTGCTTTTCTACTATTGCATTACTAACTGCTTGGTTTGTGGGCTGCGGATATTTATTTGTAGTAAAAATTTCACCCCATTGAAGATGGGGCATGTTGCATTTCTGGCATTTCCGGGATGACCGTGATTGGGAATGATGACCCCTTTTTAGACAATTTCTGCATAACCTTAGCATAAACATAGCTTTGCCTCGTTCTGAACCCATGCTTACTTGAGTTGCAAAAAAGGCAAATAAGTGATAGATCCTTATCAATTTGAGATGAAAGGACCATGGTAGACTTCTTCTTGTTATCGCGGCTTCTAATGGCTTCTAGACTTAGAAATTTCTCTTATTATCTTGTGTGTTGATGGCTTCTAGGGTCTGGAATCTCCATTCAACAAACTTCAGGCATTCCTCAATGGTAGGGCTGCTTCTCGGGTCTTTAATCGCAGACTCAAATTGTTCTCTGCTCTTTCTGTCCAATTTTCGCAAAAGGAAATGTACGAATATTGGATCCCAGCTCGAGGTGTCAATGCTCAGGTTGGTTATCACTTGCAAAAACTCTTTTGTATTATCATGAAGTCTTCTTAAGCTGGAACTTGTCGCTGAAGTTGCGGATTGTAGTTAAAACTTGTTTAATTGAGAAGTTAGGAGCAATCTTTTATTATTGAAGCATTCGACAAGTAAGCCCCAAGCTGCTTCGTAGCTGCTATCCGTTGGTTTTAAACTTTGGATCAATTCCTGGGCCTTTCCAGTTTCATTTGCTCTCAAGAAGTAGAGTTTTTGTGCTGGTGGAATCGGCTGATCATGAATCATTTGCTTGAACAAATCATGGAATGGCAACCAGTTCAAGTATTCCCCATCAAATTTGGGAAGTTCAATCTTTGGCAGCTTCATCATAATGTTGTGAGGTTAAGGTTCAATCCCTGTTTCTTGATGTATGGAACCATCAGAAAATAGCTTAAGCATAGTGTCCCCCACCGTTTCTTGCAAATTTAAGTAATCTTCTACTTCTTCTGGAGTCAATTCTTCATCCAACTTGAGGTATAAAAATTTAATCTCATCCCAATCCTGCTCTAAACTTCTCGCTTTTAGTTGACAGAACTAGACAACTTTCTTAAATGTTGATTGCTCGATTCCGTTCAATGATCCTTTCAATATATTTATCAACAAATCAAATCTTGACTTGATATTAATTGATGCTCTCGGTGGGTTAAGTTGATGTTGTAATTCTAAATTCGTATTTTCAAAGTAATTAAATCTTCTTGTTGAGTCGATTGGCAATTGTCTATCTTGATTTTCAAATACTCGTGATGAGATGAATGGTGGTTCCGTAATTTGAAATTCAAAAAATCCTTTATTGTTTTTTGGGATTGCACCTTGTAGCTTTCCTGTCTGACTATCCTTTGTAGCTTTCTCCTTGAGAGATTGTTCATGTTGCATGATTCGATAATAGACATCAGTGATCACCAGGTCTGCCGCCTTTTGCACTAGCTCAAAGGATGCCTTTTTGAAATAAGGATGTCATCAGGAAACTTTTCGCAAATAGTTGTATTTTTCTTGTCAAATTCCTCCCATAGTGGCTCTATTTTACCTTTTATCTTGTTGAAGTAATCTGGAGTTTTTTAGTAGGGCTGTCCTTGTTGTAATTCCTTACAATTGTTGAAACTTATTCGCCAGCTTGCTCTTGCTGATTGGCGACATAATTAATGTTTTGTTCTGCACTTGTTGCAGACATTTTAGTTTATTTAAGGCTTGCAAATAATGTTAATAACAATTAACCACTTGCACTTGCACAATTTTATTGTTTCCTTGAGAAATTTTGATGCATTCACAGTTGCTAAAAGACCGTCGTTTTTATTTTTGGCAAAATGTTTGAATACATCTATATATATAAAATTCAAAATTTGTGTGTGTTTAAGCGATAAACTCGAAAACTATGCACACAACCCCATTGAGTGCTGAAAGAAATTTGTTCTAAAAGTCATAAGGATGGTTTATAGAGCAGTCCGATACCATTCAGATAGATGGCGCAACAAATGCATTTTAAGTGATCTTTGTCAAATAACTAAAAAAATTTGAAATATCTTCAGCGAGTAGACTGCAAAGTTTGAGCACACGTAACAGCACTATCGGACACTATTCGTCAGCGGAACAGTGCAACACCATCCGGCAAAACAAAATTTGTATGAAATTTGGTCAAAATTCGGTGAGTTAAGTTTTAATATATTCTTTGGTAGGGTTTTCTGAGGACAATAGGTAAAAAAACAGCTAAGGGTGTTGCAACAAATTGGACTGCAAAGTTTAAACTAGAAAAAATAAAAATGTTATGTTTTTATTTGATTTTAAACGTTTAATCAGATTGTGGATAAAAATATGGAAGGATCTTCTGAATACGCCTACGAAGGATTGAAATGGTTTGCAACAAATGCATTTTTAGTGCACTTTGTCAAATCTATCTATCTATATACATATATAAAATACAAAATGTATGTGTGCTTACGCACAACAATCTTGAGTGCTAAAAGAAAATTTATTCTACAATTCATAAGTAAGGTTTAAAGAGCGGACGCACGCTTGGAATTTTACGAAAAAAGAAAGGAATTTTTTTATTTTTGTACATACATAAGAGGAGTAAATGAAATAATAAGAAGAAAAATCGAAAGGAAAAGAAGATCATAAACATGAAAAAATTTGCAATATTTGCATGATTTTTTATGAACAAACATACTGTGATGATTGATCGATTAAATGAAATTGACTTGCGTTGTCGTTATTTATATTTCAAAAATCAAAAATTGATAATCAATTCATGTTGAGACGCAAAACATATTTGCGTGGTAAATATTTATGGTGACATTCACTGTCATAAATGGTGTACATATGTATAATAGGACATACATATTCTATTTAGTTGCAAATTAAACCAAAGGCCACGGAAAAAGACATCTATTGGAAGATCTACACGTAAGTTGAGACGGGTGACAGCCGTTATAGCAGCAGAAACGGATGAGCAACGTTTTTAACAAAATGAAAAAAATCGAGTTCAAACTGCAACTGCAAGAGCAATGGAAACGGACGAACAGCGTTCAGAACGAAATGAAAATAATCGAGTTCGAACAATAATTGCCCTGAATGTATATCATACCGAAAAACCTACTTGCAACATTGGTAGAGGATCAGGTATGGCCACGGTACTGAAAACATGTAAACTTATCGTTTAGGATGAATGCACAATGGCCCATAAGAAATCGCTTGAGGCACTTGATCGTACTTTGCGAGATCTGAGAGGAAAAGATCAACCAATGGGAGGAGTACCTCTCTTATTAGCTGGTGATTTTCGTCATTTCGTCGAACTCTACCGTCTACCTGTGATTCCAGGATCAACACCTGCTGATGAGCTCAATGCTTGCCTGAAAGCATCACCACTTTGGAGAAATGTGAAAAAAATCTCTTTATCGACCAATATGCGTGTACATTTACTCCAAGACATTTCTGCTCAAACATTCTTCAAGCAACTATTGGATATTGGTGATGGCAAATTTCCGATTGATCATGCTACAAGTGAAATATCTTTTCCATCTAGGTTTTGCCAAATGCAGTCGTCAATTCAAGACATTGAAAAGATGGTCTTCCTTAACATTTCGACAAACTTCAAAAATCATGGCTGGCTTCGCGAACGAGCAATTTTAGCTCCCAAAAATGATGATGTTAACAAAATCAATGATCGAATTCAATTGAAAATCCCAGGAGCGACAATGAAATATAAATCAATTGACACAATTACAGATGAGGATCAAGCAGTCAATTATCCGGTAGAATTTTTGAATTCTTTGAAAGTAGGCTCACCAATCATGCTCCTTCGAAATTTGGATCCACCAAAGCTATGCAACGGAACCAGACTTTCCCTTAAGAAATTAATGCCAAATGTCATTGAAGCAACAATTATTAGCGGTAAAAGCAAAGAAGAAGATGTGCTGATTCCAAGAATTCCGATGATACCCACCGACCTACCGTTCAATTTCAAGCGATTGCAATTTCCTGTTAGCCTAGCCTTTGCGATAACAATCAATAAAGCACAAGGAAAATCGCTTGCTGTTGCGGGATTGAATATTGAGAATCCATGTTTTTCCCATGGCCAGCTATATGTTGCATGCTCCAGAGTTGGAACGCCGAAAAAATTGTTCATTTTTGCACCAAATGCAAAAACTAAGAATGTTGTATATCCACTCGCATTACAGTACCTAATTATTTACAATGAACATTTTCATTGTCATTGATAAAATAAACTAAGTTTTTTTAATCTCGAAATAAAATACTTTATTCATTCTTTCTTGGGCGTAACAACGTACGCCGGGTGAGGCTAGTATTACAATAAAACAAAAATGCATATACAGCAAAATCCAACAGTGAGACCAAACGAAAAAATCAAACACGAGAAGCGTGGACTTTAAATTATTCAATTGCTCCCACGTTTGGATAAAATAAACTTAACAATAATGAAAATATGAACTGAACATTGCGTGGACTTAAAATTGTTCGATTGTTCCTACGTTTCGGTAAAATGAACTTAAAAACAATGAAATATGAATTCAACACTCGTTGTTACTGCAAAAAAATGGCAAGGTTGAGGTAGTGTGGCTAAACATCGATAGTCTATCGATACTATCGATAAATTTAAACTATCGACGATAGTATCGATAGTAAAAAACTATCGATACTATCGAAGAGGACAAATATTTCAACAAATATTTTAATATCAAAATTGAATATAACTTTTTTGAAAATTTGTCTTCGCTCTTCGACATCCCTGTATACTTGCAAATTCAAATTCCAGTTCTTTGATCCACAAACTGTAGTAATGAGTGAGTTTCTTTATTCATCCCGTATATTCGGAATATATGGAACGCCTATTTTGCGTTTCTTTACTCAATGGAATACTCCGGATAAACTATTTCCTTGTTTCTTTATTCAATCTGGAATATTTGGAACGCATTCTCTTTAATCCAAGTCAAAAGGTGGTTTAAATGGAATATAACACTGTACGTGACCAGATGTCAAGTTCAACCTTTCTTTCCTATCTTTCTATTCCTGCTATCCTTGCTCGCACATGTTAAATCATTATAAGGGTATTCATATCCCCTTGAGTGCGAGTGCACTCTTGATAGAAGCAGAAGCCATAATTGACATACGTCACTACTTGGAAAAATCTTTAATGTATAGAAGTTCTTGTTCTTGTAGCTTGTTTTAAGCCGAATAAATGGGGGTGTTTGCCCCCACCAAAATTAAATTAATTCACTAACGTATTGGAATCAATCAACAAGTTAACTACGAGAAATCGCGATTAAGTATATCTCTGCATTCCAGCTCCTTCGGTTCCTTCTGAACGAATTTTTTTCCAGAGCAGTAGAGATAATGACCAAAAAAGAAATCGCCTCATAGATAAAAACTTAAACCATTTGCTTTTTATCAAACATAATTCAAAAATTTTGTAAAGACTTAATTCATGTTTCTTTTTGCTTTTCCTTCTACCTATGCCTTGCACATTTCTCTTGAACTTATAATAAACTAACATGGCATTGTTTTATTTTGTTTAAAGCTTGTTTTTCGTTTTATTTTTTATTTAAACAGAATTATTTCATTTTCACTTTGATTGATTAATGATTTAAAAAAACTATCGATAGTATTGATAGTTTTTCTGAAAAACATCGATACTATCGATTGTAAAATATTTCGATGTTTAGCCAACACTAGGTTGAGGGCAACCATCAGAATCGGGTGGACTCTTACTTACATCAAACGACCAACAACAATTTAGCATCTTTTTATAAATATCTTTTCATTTTAACGTAACGTAATTTAACTTTTACTTTAAACAACGTAAATTGGTTTATTGTTTAGATTAGTTTCGTAGAATGTTGAAAATCACTTAAAAGGACCGCTCCTCTGTGTATCTCCAAAAATAGTATGGTTAATTAATTCACGCTTCGAATCCCGCGCGATAGTTTTAGAGTAGTAGGAAAAAGCCTAGTTCAGACTTCTCCTCGGTTTTATTTCTTTTTCGATTTTTCTCGGAAACAGTTTTAGTTTTAAAAGGATCTGAATTCATCCATTATGTTTCGGCAAGTTTTGGAAACACATCCAACAACTTGTGAAAACCGTGTTTGTATGCATTAGAGTAAGTCTTGGCAAGTTTCGGAAACACATCCAACAACTTGTCGAAACCATGTTTGTGTGCGTGAGAGTATGTTTCGTTAGGTCCCACCACGGTTGTTTTCTTGGAGATCGTCAAGCTTCCAGAAAGCCTTGACCGATGATCTCGAAATGAATGGTTGTGTCGTATCGTTGTTTGTATAAGTAATGACTGGAATGGACGAGGGAAGAAAGTGGTAGATGAAAATAAGCTTGGAAGGCACTCTTGCGAGAGCCTTAAAAGCGAACACTTAATTTTTATGAGAAAGATATAGAGGAATTTTGGAGAAAAGAAAACAAATCAAGGAGACATCTTTTACTTTTTTTAATTTTGGATCGAGGATAATATTGGGGCTGAAAATCAGGATTCGAGACTTGAAAAGTTGAACAGGAGATAGGAGAAAAGAGTTATTACAAAAATAAGATAAGTAGCTTGTGTTAAATTTTGCATATAAAAAATATATATTTGCAATTCCAAATCATATATTTATATTCAATCTATCCGTGTTCGAGACACGCTTTGGTGTTATTAGAGACCCATTTTCTTGTTCTTTTTATTATATTTGCTTTTACTTTTATTTAATTTAAATCTCATACCTTGTTAATTTTGTGTTAAGCCAAACGGCCATAGCTATTTTATTGTATAAAACATCTATTCGAAACATTTGGGTTTTAGTCCAGGGGTCTTCTGCCCCACGGTTTCCCAAAATAAAATAACTATTCAAACTAAACTCTCTTTCTTTTTATGTAAAACATCGGTTCTTCAAATTCTATAATTAGTTTTGGAATTTTCTAATTCGGTTTTAGAAAAAAAAATTCCATAATATAAAAACTTACAAAAAAAACATTAAAAAATATAAAACCTTAAAAGAAAAAAAAAAATACTAGTTTTAAAAAAATTATGTTGAATGGTAGTCCAGTTGAATTTAAAAATAAAAAAAAATAAAAAGAAAAAAAATCCGAATTTAATTTTCATCTACCTAATGTTTTTTTATACCCTATTCCATAGAATGGAATATTGTATTTGGTGTGGAGTTTGTAACATAGAGAAATAATACCGTTAGGGGTAGAAAAGTGTATATACTCCGACTCAGAATCAAAAGCCTAGTCGATTAAGCCATGTCCGTCCGTCCGTCCGTATGTATACTCTCTAGAGGTCGCACTTTTTGAGCTAGAAAGCTGAAATTTGACATATATAATCTTTGGCTCAAGAGTAAAGGCTCGCGCAAACCAAAGTGGATGCGGTTGCGGTGGCGACCTAGCAGGTAGCGCGATATAGAGACGGGCAAAAATCTGCTCAAACCAACGCGATATTTTCAGTCGCGGCCAAGCCATGAAAAACATCATTGTTAATTGAATTGAAATAATAATATTTATTTAATAATATTTAATAATTAATATCTAACTGTTCCCAGAAAAATGGATGAAGCCCTACTACTTTTAGACGAGACAAAAAAGTAAAAAAAAATTTCGAAAACATTTTTAGTTTTTAAATATTCAAAGTGGCTTGCAATACTTTCAAACAATAAATAAAAAGATATTACGAATGGCAGCTCCGATACGGCGGGCAAATGGTGCATGCAGCGTTCTTCATAGATCGCGTGTCTGAACGCATCAGTGGATCGTATTCACAACCCACATATCGCTTAGGTGTGTGCCATTTGTATGGTTTACATGCGCATTATCTGTTTGGTGATCGCCACAGCCACCGCAGCCGCTTTGGTTTGCGTGAGCCTTAAGGCTTAGTTCTTGAACTGGTAAAATCCGCCCAAAAAATAAAAATATTTCAGTTTTGGCGTGGCTGACGCCCATTTTTCATACAGAACCATCAATATTGTTTTTATAAAATATTACTTGCACATAAACATCTTGTGTGTGAAAACAAAAAAAATGATTTCGGTGTGGCTGACGCCCACTTTTCACTAAAAACTATAAAAAAAATTGTTTTTGCAAATAAACGGTATTTATAATGAATTCGCAAGCCAAAATTTTGCGTTTCTTAGTAGAAAATAAAACGTTTGTGTATGAAAAGAAATTTCTGAATTTTGGGCGTGGCTTACGCCTACTTTTCATGAAAGAACGAAAAACGTGGTTTTTAATATTTAAGATACTACCAATATTCAATTTTAACCTTTTTACCTTTCGTTCGTTTTATGAAAAATATATCTACATTTTTTTATGTAAATTTTTTCAATACGCCCACTTTTAAAGGCGTGGTTTTGATAAAATACCGTTGTTCAGGTAAGATCGTTTAAAAACTACTCGATTCAGTTGTAGTCTTACACATATGCCTAAATACTAACTACTGATCAAAGCTCATTAGTGCTTCAAATTTTTAAGACACGCCCACTTTTAAGGGGCGTTTTCATCAAAAGTCGTATAGTGCATTAATTGTTTAACTTTTTTTAACTATCGGTCGCAGTTTTGAAGTAAAAAGATGAACAGTATTTTCGCTATGACCACAATAGGGGCCAACCACCCTATTGGGTCATACAATCTGGCGATCATAGACAGGACTGAACGCTTAGTGATGCTATTTGTCTGGGGTAATGATTGAAATGAGAAGGAAAATGTGTCCGAAGTTGCCTTCCATTGGATGCCCAATGTTTTCACAGAACTTTTTTCTTCAAAAACTAAAAAATCTTCATTAAGAAGCGTGTCTTTGGGCAGATGCCTCAATAAATCAGCTGCGTTAGATGTCCATTTTCGTAGTTTGAAACCAGCAGATTGTAAAACAGATATTAATTCCTCTTGAGCTTTAAAGGCACTCGACATCTCATGAGCCCCTGATATTACGTCGTCTACGAACACTTGTCGTAAAAGAATATCAGACGCCAGTGGATGAGAGTTTCTAACCTCCATAGCTAGTTTTTGCAGTGAACGAATTGCTAAATATGGTGAACAAGTCACCCCAAACGTAAGTGTCAACATTTCAAACACGCTAAGAGGATCTCCTGGATTCTCGCGAAACAAAATTCTTTGAAATGGTGCCTGATCTGGATGTATCTTAATTTGTCGATACATTTTCTCGACATCGCTGTTGAACACATATCGATAAAGACGCCAATTCAAAATTAAGATGGTTATATCTGTTTGTAAGGCAGGACCCGGATGCAAGACATCATTTAAACTCTTCCCGTTTGAAGAGGCAAAGGACGCGTTAAAGACCACGCGAACCTTCGTTGTGAGGCTATCTGGCTTTATCACTGCGTGATGAGGCATGAAATACGATTCATGCTTACTTGAAAGTTTTTCGGCATAAGAAACCGGCTGCATATGACCCAGGTTGACGTATTCTGAAAGAACCGAATCATACTCCTGTTTAAATTGCGGATTTTTTAAAAGCCGCTGTTCGTTTCTCATAAACTGTCTTTGCGCATTGTGGTGTCACTGGCTCACCAACGCATGTCCGATCGCTATGGAGTCTGGATAACAACTGACTCTCAAGATCGAGCAAGCGCCTGAGACAGTGGGTGCCCTAAGATCAAACATAATTGATATTTTTGGTCGTATCATTTATTTGCATACACTACATCTCTTCCTTGTTTTAATTTTATTTTATTGTTTTCATGTTAATTAATTTTCACATACATTTTAAGTTTAAAGAAACCAATGTTTAAACCAATAAATTTCAAAACGAAATCATTTAATATTTCATGTAATACAAAATCAAATCCAATTCTATACAAAACCAGAAAAATATAAAATTAATATAAATGATTTACTTTTTTGTTTATACATCAATAATTTCCGATTCTAAATTTGTATCTTTTCCTTGAATAGATTTCCATTCTCCCTCTATCTTTTTCAAATGAACAACATTTCGTCTGTATCTTTGACCTGTTTCATCGTTCCGTACGACAATGTCTCCCCCTTTTGAACTTTCGACGGTGTGAGGCGCTGGGCTGAAATTCGGGCTCAACTTATTGGCTTTATCCATAACCTTAACATAAACTTTATCACCTTCATTAATATCCGTCATCGCCGCTCTTCTTTTCCTATCTGCATATTCTTTTGCATTGTTTTTTTGTCCTCTATCACGATCTCTAACATCTTCATCGGCCATTTGGCTATCGATATGTTCTAATGATGGAATTTTGTCCCTATTTTGTCTGTGAAAAAATAACTCTGAGGGTGTTTTACCAGTGGTGGAATGCGGTGTGCTGTTGTACATCATAAGATATTCCCACAAACTATTTTTGATGTCTTTTTTTTCGACCTGACAAATCCTTAGCCGTTTTAGAATGTCACGGTTTTGCCTTTCAACCTCACCGTTCTGCTGCGGCCAGTATGGGATTGTGTTGAATAGTTTGATATTACATTCTTTACAAAATTCTTTAAATTCGTGACTGACAAACTGTTTTCCATTATCAGCTGTTACGGAAACTGGATACCCTAAACGGCTAAAAATTTCGCTTAGCATTTCAATTATCTTGAAACTGGTGATAGTCTTACATATTTTCACTTCTTTATATCGACTATAGTAGTCTATCACTACAAATAAAAAGTCATTACTAGGTAAAGGTCCTAATAAATCTATAGCGATATCCACCCAAGATGTTGTTGGGAGTACTCGTGTTTTCAAGGGGGCAGGGGGGTTAGGCATTCCCACTAAGGTGCATCCTTTGCAGGCTCTAACGAGGTTCTCAACGTCCTTATCAATTCGTGGCCACCATACTTTAGATCTAAGGCGTCCTTTCATTGCCACCATTCCCGGATGACCCTCGTGAGCGGCATATAATACATCCTTTCGAAGTTTTTCAGGTATTACAATTTTACTTCCCCTAAGCAAAACATTGTCGTAGAAGCAAAGCTCATTTTCAAAAATTTTAAACCCCTTAACTGATTGGTCCCATTCATTGTTGTATACTCCTTTTCTTACGTTTTGGATTTCTGGATCAATATCAGAATGTCTGGTTATATCATCCAATGAGATAGCGAGTGGTCTAGAATATTCGATTATGTGGTGTACATGTGTGTCCTCTTCCATTGGTGCTGCGTAGGAGTAAGCACATAAGCGTGATAATGGGTCTGCGATGTTCAATTTTCCAGGTATATAGATAGTCTTAAATTTATACGATTGAAGCCTTAATACCCACCTTTCAACCCGCGCACAAGGCTTTGATTTAGGTCCAAAAATTATCTCCAAGGGTTTATGGTCTGTAATAAGGTCAAATTCTTTGCCAAAAAGATAAATGTCAAAGTGCTCAACCGCCCAAACCAAAGCAAGAGCCTCTTTTTCGGTTTGGCTGTACTTGCGTTCACATTCTGTCAACGTTCTATTTCCGTAAGCTATTATTCTGGGACCTTTAGCATTTATTTGCGTCAAGACCGCCCCTAACCCTACTGGACTGGCGTCAGCGATAACCTGTGTTTTGTCATTCACGTCATAGAATCCCAATGATTGGATTTTTGTTAATGTTTTTTTTAGCTCTGCAAACGCATGATCTTGCTCTTTTAACCAAAATTCTTTTAGGTTCGTATTTTTTCCTAACTTGTTCCTCAAAAGCAGTTTTAAGGATTCTGTCGCTGTGGCCAGGTTAGGGATCCATTTTCCAATAAAGTTTACCAGGCCCAAGAAACTTTGAAGTTCTGCTGTTGTTGTTGGAACTCTGAACCGTGTTATACTATCAATGTATTTTGCTAAAGGCTTTATACCCACAGGTGTCAACTCATGTCCCAAAAATTGAACGCTATTCACTTTATAAACACATTTCTCTTCATTCAATAAAACATTATTTTCTCTTAGTATCCTTAATACCGTTCTAAGTCTCACCTCGTGCTCTTCATCATTACACCCAAACACCAAAATATCATCTATGAAATTAATAACGCCCTCACAACCAAGTAACATTCTTTCCAGTGTTTTTTGGAAGATTTCAGGTGCACAGTTAATTCCGAACATTAATCGTTTATAACGATATAGCCCCTTCATAGTGATGAATGTCGTTATGTGCCTGGATTGGGGATGTATTTCTACTTGATGAAATGCATTCTTTATATCCAACTTGCTGAAAATAGTGGCCTTGCGAAATTTTGGCAAAATTTGGGCCATTGTAGGCAAAGGGTGGTTCTCCCGCATAATCGCAGTACTGTCGGAAATGGCCATTGCGCCCACAGGAATAGCATTTCTTGTCTCTAGCCGGACAGGTAGCATCCTGAGAAGAATGCCTTCTAGTGCCACACCTGCCACACGCTTTGTCTTCATTTCTTTTATTTAGATTTTCAAAGCGCCCTTTACTGAAAAATCGATCGTTCTTTTTATTTGTGACTTCATTTATGTCTTGTGCCTTAGCTTTATTTTCATAACCTTCTAGTTGATGACTTACTGCTTCTTGCGTGTTAGCTTCTGTTATGATCTTGTCTAAAGTAATACTATCCCCAATAGTTAAAATTTTTTTCCTTAATTCATCAGAGGTACACTTCTCAGTTATTTGGTCAATTAAATTGTCTTCTAAATTCTGGAAACCACACCTATCCGCCTGGTTTCTTAATCGAAGAAGAAATTTTTCAAACTTCTCCCCTTCTTCTTGTCTTTGGAGCCTGAAAACATGCCTTTCGTACACCCTACTTTGCTTTGGAGAGAAATACTCATTTAATTTTTTAACGGCGATTTCAAAAACATCGTCTTGATCAGTTGGATCCACATTTGCTCCTGGAAGGTTATAAAATATCTCTTGCAGCCCCAGCCCACCAAAATGCAATAAGGTTGCCCTTTTCTTAATAGGTGCGGTGATGTCTGCTGCCTCCAAATAGATGTCTAATGCTCTTCTCCACTTGTCCCATCTAAGCCCTACCGATGAATTATCTCCATCCAAGGCAAAGCCTTCCAACCCCAGTAGTGTATTTGCCATTTCTTTATTTAGAAATGGGGGAAAGACAAATCTGAAATAAAACACCGTTTTGGTAGACTTTATTAAGCAAAAATCTTCTGTACATTTGTTTTACAATTTAATGTGGGCACTATTGTACCATTATACTGACAATAAATTAAAAAAAAATATTTAGTCATGCATCTTTATTCAAAAAGAATTTATTTTTTCATTTAGGTAATACAGGTACCTTTGTACCACACCATTTCAATTTCTAAACATTTGTTTTACAATTTAATGTGGGAACTATTGTACCATTATACTAATAATAAATTTATAAAAAAAAAATTTAGTCATGCATCTTTATTGAAAAAGATTTTTTCATTTAATCCAGGTACCTTTGTACCACACCAATTCAATTTAATGCAGGTATGTACCTTTGTACCACAACTTAAACATTTTCATGCATCTTTATTCGAAAATAAAAGACAGTATTTTTTCCGCAGGTACCATTGTACCACAATCTATTTTATTATTTTCCTGAATCTATTCAGTGCTACTACATGTAACTGTTCTAGTATTTTTTTTTTGTCTTATTGTTAGTTTTCAATTTAATGAAGGTGATTTTTTTTTCACCAAATGCCAAACGTTTTCCTTTTTTTTTTTTCAACAAATCCACTGTTGCACAACATTTTTTTTTTATATATTTTGTTTTTTTAGAAAACGAATTACCGTGCGGTGGAACTTCACAACTTCGTTCTTATTTTTTTCTTCGAATTCACACACGCTTTATCCAAGTATGGACCAGTCTCTCGCAATTGCGCGCAAATATAATTATTTATCATTACTCTCTTGTACATTGTACTTCTAATTTTTTTTTTTTTTTTTTTTTTTTTTTTTTTTTTTTTTACTCACTCTGTATCCGCTTATTCTCGGTTTCACTCTCGTCGCCACTTGTGGTGTCACTGGCTCACCAACGCATGTCCGATCGCTATGGAGTCTGGATAACAACTGACTCTCAAGATCGAGCAAGCGCCTGAGACAGTGGGTGCCCCAAGATCAAACATAATTGATATTTTTGGTCGTATCATTTATTTGCATACACTACACGCATTTTCACGCGAGGCCCCTAACCACGGATCTTGAAGAAATTCTTCTTTGAATGGTAACCGCACTACGTACCGACCCGTTTCATCTCGGAAAGTCGAGTTTTCAAAAAAGCCTCTCACAATATTGTTCCGCTTTTGTTAATATGGGGTTTTGTGGAAGCTCCTCCAACCGCCAAAACTTTTGAATTTCATCATTAAGTGTAACTTCATTAAAGAATGACAATGATGTCGTAAACTGGGATTCATTGGTGTATGGTTCTTCTAAAGGACCAAGCAGCACCCACCCAAAAACTGTGTTTTGTGCCATAATCCTCTGAAACACCCTAGGTTTCATTCCATCACGTATAATGAAAGGATATAAATCGGCACCAATTAACAAGTCAATCTTGGAACTACGATTAAAAAATGGATCTGCTAATGGAAACTCAAAAGAATTTTGGGATTCTCCCACCTCTATGGAGATTGAAGGCAGATTATCTGCCACCTTTTTCAGCACTAGTGCTTTCGCAAAAAGTGAAAATTGTGCATCTAACTTGGAGCTTAATGTGAATGAACACATTTTGGATGACGTCGCCGTTACCGAGGAATTAACGCCCGCCACCGTAGCTCTAACCGTGCGTGTAGGTAATTTTAACTTTGTTTGGATCTCTTCGGAAATAAATGATATTTCAGAACCCGGGTCAATAAGTGCTCGCCATTCAAAATCTGTTTGATGGTGGCGAATTTGAACTATTGCAGTAGCTAATAGAGCTGTGCATCTATTGGATGCAAAAAAACTTTTTGCATATACATTGGGATTTTCATTCGCCTTTGAAAACTGAACTGCAGGCTCATTTGGCGTTGAAAATTGGACATTGGGATTTTCCTTGGAAAATGAAGTAATATTCTGAAAAGAACCCCGATTAATACTTGGAGTAAAACTTAAAGTGGACTGTGTATGGGGTGTGAGACTCCCCGAAGCAGGAATCTTATCAAAATGTAGGAGTGAATGGTGCCTTCCTTTGCATTGAAAACACGAGTTGTCACTTTGGCAAGTTGTAACCATGTGCGTTAATGCTAGGCAATTATAGCAATATTTTAGCTTTCGAACTGTATTCCTCCGCTTGGAAACGCTCATTTTCAAAAATTCGGGACACAAACGCAGTGTGTGTTGGCCTTGACAAACCTTACATCTAGTGGTCATTTGAGTATGATGTGATCGAACGCGGGATAGACTCGGAGGTTGTTGTTTCACAACTGACGATCGTGACGCTCTAATCCCTGGTTGCATATCAGCAATGTTCTCTAATACGCGATACCTATTCGAAAGAAATGTGCTCATACTCTCCCAAGTTTGAAGTTCGGTAGGATTCTTGAGAGATTCTTCCCATAACGCGAGAGTTTGTGCGGGAAGTCGAGTCGCACACCAGTATGTGATGAAAGCATCCCATTTACCAGTTTCAACCTTATATGACCGTAAAGCTATTAGCGCATCGTCAATATTACTTTGCAACTCTTTCAAAGCGGCGGCCGATTCAATCGAAATACATTGTTGCCCGAGTAAAATATTAAGATGGCTGTTCACTAACACACGTTTATTTTCGTAATGATTTTTGAGAGCTAACCACGCTGCCTCGAAATTCTCGTCGGTAATTTCAAATTTGGAAACAATGCTTAAAGCATGATCCCTTGTCCTAGCCCGCAAATGAAAAAGTTTTTGAACTGGACTAAGTTTGGAATGTTTAATGTAAAGTGCCGTAAACATATCCCTGAATGCCGGCCATTTTAAGAAACTTCCACCAAAAATTTCTGCTTCACAAGGGGGAACATGCATACTATGCGCCGATGCACTGTTGGTATCTTTACCTTCCGCGTTACCTTGATCATCCTTGGGCTTCAACTTGCCCTCAGATGGTCGCGAGGCTTCTAATATTTGACTTAAAAGCACGATATACGTATTCGACGAACTTTTATATTTGTTCTTCAACTCAACGAGAGACGCCTTAAGCTCGTCGCCGTCGTCCGTCGCTGCCGCACGAATAAAGGCGGAATATTCTTTTTTTACATTTATCCAAATTTCCTGAAGTTCCAAACGGAAAGCTTCAATTACTGACTTTGTTAACCCTGTAGCAGGAGTTTCCTGAAAGGACGCATGAAAATCGACTAACGTGTCACATGCCGCAATATACCCTTCCAAACTCATGTCGGAAAACAAACAAAAGAAAATTTATCGCTCTGCCTTCAATCGTATACGACCGCAAAAAAAAATTAAAACCGGAAACCTGTTTACCGCTGTTAACCAATTTCGTACCAAACCAACTACCGTCTATTTAACAATTTTACCGTATTTAAAATTTTCTATCGATTTATTTTTAGGTATTGTTACGGTAAATTTTACCGCAACAAAAACTTCCCTTCGGTCGTTCTTTTTCCCTTTTCTTTTTCTCGTTGTGGCTGCAAAATATTGGCGAAGTTGAGGGCAACCATGGTCTCATCAACCAGTGGTGTACCTAGCCTTATTTTGCAAAAGCAACAAAAGCAGGTGTTCGAGTACGACGTTCTAAAACGAGAAGAGAGCCGGCGGATGAGCCGAAGAAGTAACGAGTCAGGTGGACTCTTACTTACCTACATAAACTGAGCAACAACAACTATACACCTTTTATAATTATCTTTTAATTTTAATATCTTTTCATTTTACGGTAAAGTAAAGTAATTTTAACATTAACTTAAAATAACGTAAATTTGTTTAATGTACAAAATGGGTTTTTAACGCGTGTTAGATCATAGTTTTGTAGAATGTTCAAAATGAGTTTAAAGTAACGCTCCTTTCTGTATCTTCAAAAATAGTTCATTAAATAATTCACGCTTCGAATCCCGCGCGATAGTTGTAGAGTAGTAGGAAAAAGCCTAGTTCAGACTCCTCTTCAATTTTAATTCTTTTCAATTTTTCTCGAAAATAGTTTTAGTTGTAAAATAGTCTGAACTCGTCCATAATGTTTCGACAAGTTTTGGAAACACATCCAACAACTTGTCGAAACGTTGTTTGTGTGCGTGAGAGTATGTTTTGGCAAGTTTTGGAAACACATCCAACAACTTGTCGAAACCGTGTTTGTGTGCGTATGAGTATGTTTCGTTAGATCCCACCACGGTAGTTTTCTAGGAGAGCGTCATGCTTCCAGAAAGCCGTGACCGATGATCTCGAAACGAATGGTAAATGGTTGTGTTGTAGCGTTGTATGTATGAGTGAATGATTGGAATGGACGAGGGAAGAAAGTGGTTGATAAAAATGAGCTTGGAAGGCACTCCTGAGAGAGCCTTACAAGTGCATACAAGTAGTGAAAAAGAAAAATCGAGGAATTTTGGAGAAGAAAAAAAATCGAGGAGGAGACATTATTTATTTTTATTTTGGATCGAGGATTTCTTTTGGAATTGACTAGAATCAGGATTCGAGACGTGAGGAGTTGAAAAGGAGATAGGAGAAAGGAGCTAATATAAAAAAGAAAGATAAGTAGTTTATGTTGAATTTTGAATGTAAATATATATTTGGAATTTCAATTATATGTTTATATTCAACCGTGTTCGAGTTTTCCATTTAATTTTCGGGACGCGCCTTAGTTTTCTCTTTTTTTAAGAAAACCCATTTTCCTTGATTGCATTACTTGCTTTTAAATTCATTTGTTCGATTCCTTATTAATTTTGTCTTTGAGCCAAACGGCCATTTTACATTGTTTAACTTTTTTTTATTTGAAAAGACTTTTGGGTTTTAGTCCCAAGGTTTCCCAAAACAATAAAATATTTACATTTTTTTTAAACATAACTCCTTCTTTTTATTCCATTTATTCGGTTCTTTACTTTCTATAATTAGTTTTGGAATTTTCTAATTCGGTTTTAGAAAAAAAAATTCCTGGCGCCTAACTTTTTTTGCACCCTACTGTGCATACCTATATGCTCTTTTGATAAACTATTTTGATTCGATAAATCAATAAAGTTTATCAGAAGAAGCCCAAAAATTCTTCCACCGAACCCACCCCAGCTGAGCAGTCGTGGTGACAGCTATTTTATCAAGCTGTAGTTGCACTTTTTTTCGTATTCTCCTTCCGTGTCATTCGTTCGTGGTCGATCGGTATTATCTATAGTTATCATTAGTAAATTCGTGTCGTGTGTCGCCGTCGGTGCGCGTTCAAATCTTGTTTTCTTTTTAATATTTTTTTAATTGAATTGTTCGCGGTAGTAATTTCGTTTACATAAATAATTTTAATTAAATAGATCCCCCTACCCCTATCGTGTTCGTGTCGCGGAAAAAAGTGCAATAAAGTGGCGCCCAACGTGGGGCCCAAAGTGGAAGAGTTTTTTATTGTATTTATTGTGTTTTTTTTCTCATTCTCTTACCAATCTTTTGAGTGGAAATCTAATTGATTTTTTATTATTATTGGTGTAGTGTTTTTCGGGGCCAAACAAAGTGTTGGGGAAGGAGTAGGCGGAGCAGAATTGGAAATCCAGCAACCAGCAAGAGGCAGTAAATGCAGCAAGGAGTTTTGGTGACATTTTTTTTTATTATTAGTGTTGTTAACTTGTTTTTTTTATACTGTGTTGTCTACTGTTTTTTTTTTATTATTTCATACAACTTCTAAAATTCTTACTCTTGTGTTGTGGTATTTTTTTTTAAGAAGACATTTTGCCTTGTTTTTTTTTTTTTGTTGTTAGTAGGTATTGTTTTTTTTCTCGCGTGGGACAGAAATAGCTATCGTGAAATAATTTTGTGCGTGTTTTGAGAATCGAGTGGAATTAAATTGAGTTAATTCCAGTGTTAGGTGATAGTTTTTTTCTTATTCCTTTTTTCTCCCGTGAGATTTTTTTTTGTGTGTCATATATTTTGAGAATTGAGTGAAGAATATATTGAGTTTTTTTGTGAGAATATTTTTTTTGGTTACTGAATTTAAGAAGTGATTGGTGTTTACGGTTGCCACCAACGTGAAAAATTTATCGTGAAAATTTAAATAGAGTTTTTGTTTATTTAATATCGGGCGAATATTAAAAAACATAGTTTCTTGTTTTTTTTTTGAATATTTATTGAAGTGTAGGTAACAATATTATTTTTATATATAAAAATACAAATCTTTAAGGGTTGCCAAGTTTTTTTTATTTTCATATAACTAGTAATTTTTTTTTATTTTTCTCGTGTGTTATTAATCAGTTTTTTTTTAATATAAATATGAATATAGGAAGGTTAGCGCAGGACGAACTGGCCTATGAGATGAAGGTCAGGGGCTTAAAAGTAGGGTCGGTAGACGAAATGCGGAAAGCGTTGAGGTCATCGAGGTTGCTCGTTAAGAGGAACTCGATGGAAGTTAGTATGGTGTACCCGTTCACCTATGAGGAGGATAAAGATGCTATCGAAGCAAAAGTTGAGGAGATTAGGGGCCTTCTTAAGGTACCTCCGAAGAATCCAAAGTCTTCGGAGTACATTAAGATTGTAACAAAGATTGAGTGGTGTATAGGTAGGTTAGCTAGGACACCTTGTGAGGCAGACGACGAAGAAGATGCGATTAGCTCACTTCGTAACAAGGTTTTGTGTTTGTTAGGAGATCTCACTGGTGATAGTGAGAATAGTGATAGTTAAGAGGAAGTTGAGAAAGAAAAGACTCCGGTTAAAAGGCAAACCCAACTTCAGGTACAAGTTGGTCAGACCCCAAGTGATGTGCGGTCTGCGTTAGGACTGGCTGGAGGGTCATTGCCTGAACCAAGTCGTTTTGGCAGTAGTCCTTCAGTCAGTGGTATTAGTGTTAGGGTCGCATTGGGACATAGGGTTGATAGGGGTGACACTTTTGTTGAACAAATGGTCGTTCAACAGAAGTGCACTGAACGTGTAGGGAAGTGGGGGGTGAAATTTACTGGTGACTCTAATGGAGCATCAGTGAATTCATTCCTGGAAAGAGTGGAGGAACTTCGTCTGGCTAACGATGTTCCGGACTCCCACCTTTTCAAATCCGCTTCGGAGCTTTTGTCGGGTAGGGCCCTTATGTGGTATAGGACGGTTAGGGAAGATTTAGGAGATTGGCAAGAACTCGTTAAGGAACTCAAAGCGGAGTTCCTTCCTGCGAATTACGATGATCTTCTTTTGGAAGAAATTAATCGGCGTTCGCAGGGAAAGGATGAAACTTTCGGCGCGTATCTTGCTACTATGAGGACATTGTTCCGAAGATTGTCGGAACCTTTATCAGAGGGAAGAATGTTATCTATATTGAGGAAAAACGTAGACCCCTTTTATCAGGTTCAGATAGCGAGTGCCAAACCAAAGACGGTTAAGGAACTTGCTGTCTTAGGTAGGGAACTAGATACCCTTAAGGTAAATGTAGATAGTTTTACTCCACCAAGTAGAGGTAGGCATTTGTTGGAACCAGAATGTGGTTACCAACCGAGTTCGTCCGGACAACATCGAGTTGCGGCTGTTGCTCCAGTCCCAGAGAACCCTTTTAGGCAGGTGGTTAGGTGTTACAATTGTAACAGAGATGGGCATTTGGCACAAAACTGTTCTGTGCAAAGGAAGTGTTTCGGTTGCGGGGCTGTAGGTGTGTATCGTAGGGACTGTAGGCGGTGTTCGGGAAATGGGGAACGGGCTCTTGTGTCAGCAGGACAGGAGACCCGTCGGCGTTAGTTAGGTCGTCTGCTGGCGATCAACTGGTACCACAAGTTCATCTGAGTTTCACGTTAGCGGCAAGCGGTAGGGACACTAGACCATATTTAGGAGTTAGGGTTTATGGAGTCAAATTTTTAGGACTTCTTGATTCAGGAGCCTCTCGTACCATTGTGGGTGGTGACGGGTGGAAAATTTTGAAAGAATTAGGGCTTAGATTAGAAAAGAGTAGTGTTGGGTCAGTAGCGTTAGCAGATGGGGCAGGTGTAGGAGTAGCTGGGTCTATTTCTCTACCAGTGGAGGTTGAGAATAGATCCATTTTAATAGAATGTCTGGTTATACCGAATCTCCCACAGCAATTGATCTTGGGTGCCGACTTTTGGGCACTATCGGGCATAGTCCCGGATTTGAGATCTGGTATGTGGAGTTTTTCGAGCCAGGAAATGGTGGCTTCGGTAACAGACATGGTAGCGATTAGAGAAAAATCGGATTTGAACGATTTTGAAAGTAGGAAGTTAGAACAGGTGTTAGGAGAACTTTTTAAATCAATGACCGAGGGATTAGGGTGCACCAACTTAGTTGAGCACAAGATTAGGACGTCCGCAGAACCAATCAAACAACGATATTACCCTGTTTCGCCCGCGATTCAGAAACATATCGATCAGGAACTCCAAGAGATGTTGGAAGCTGGAGTGATCGAGAAGTCGAAGAGTCCTTGGGCAGCGCCTATTCTTCTCGTTAAGAAGAAAGACGGCAGTTATCGGTTCTGCGTTGACTATAGGAAATTAAATGAGGTTACTGATAGGGATGCTTATCCACTACCATTTATTTCGGCGATTTTGGACAAGCTTCGAAACGCGCAGTACTTGTCCTCATTAGACATTAAATCTGCTTATTGGCAGATTCCAATGGAGGAAGAATCGCGTAAGTACACAGCCTTTACCGTGCCAGGGAGGGGTCTTTTTCAATTTTGTAGGATGCCATTCGGGCTCCATAATTCACCAGCGACATGGCAGAGGTTTATTGACGACGTTCTAGGTCCCGATTTAGAACCGTTCGTCTTTGTGTACTTAGATGACATTATCATTGTCACCGATTCTTTTGAGAAACACCTAGAAATTCTCAAAGAAGTTTTTAAAAGGCTAGGAGAGGCGGGTTTAAAAGAAGGTAGGGAAAAGTGTAATTTCTGTAGGCCTTCTTTGAAATTTCTAGGTTATGTAGTTGATAGGAACGGGCTCCATGTAGACCCGGAAAAAGTGGAAAGCATGATGAGGATTCCTCCACCGAAAAACGTGAAGGAAATTAGGAGTTTTGTAGGGACTATTTCTTGGTATCGAAGATTCGTGCCAAATTTTGCAATTTTAGTTAGGCCTCTTACCGATCTCTTAAAGAAAGGTAAGAAATTTGAGTGGACACAAGAGTGTGAGGAGTGTTTTAGGAAAGCCAAAGAGTGTTTGGTTACGGCACCGATCTTGACATGTCCGGATTTTTCCCGGCCGTTTGTTGTTCAGACAGACGCGTCAGATTTTGGTATCGGGGCCGTACTTTCGCAGGAGTTTGAGGATGGCGAAAAAGCCATTTGTTATTTGAGTCGGTCATTGAATAGGAATGAAAGGAACTACTCTACGACCGAAAAGGAATGTTTAGCGGTTCTTTGGGCGATCGAAAAGTTACGGCCGTATCTCGAAGGTGTTCGATTTACAGTTGTGACGGATCATCACTCATTGATCTGGCTTAGCAATCTTAAGGATCCGCAGGGTAGGTTAGCTCGTTGGGCCATTCGCCTCCAACAATTTGATTTCAAGATCATCCATCGAAAGGGCAAAGAACATGTCGTCCCTGATATGTTGTCGCGAGGAGTCCCCGAAGTAGCCGGTGTCTCTGAAGCGGATTCGGACCCTTGGGTGATCAAAATGAAATCACAGGTAGAAAAGAGCCCGTTAGAATACCCATCCTGGCGAGTTGAGGATGGGCGGCTCTACAAACATGTTAGGGTGAACCATATTGTTGTTCACAACGAGAATGAGGAGTGGAAGTTAGTTGTAGGGAAAGGTGATAGGGCAAAGATTCTAAACGATTGCCATGATGCTCCGCTTTCAGGACACATGGGCGTTAAAAAGACTTTTGCTAGGGTAGCAGAGAAATATTACTGGCCCAAAATGAGGAGTGATATTACGAGATATGTTAGGGTTTGTAAGACTTGCCAAAAAGTGAAACCGGTGAATGAGAGGCCAGCTGGTCTTATGACTGAGAGGGTGGGAAATTCCCAACCGTGGGATATGATTTGTGTGGATTTAGTTGGTCCACTTCCGAAGTCGTCGCGCGGTTTTATATATATTTTAACGGTCGTCGATTATTTTAGTAAATTTCCCCTGTTGTTCGCGTTACGGTCCGCAACGGCGAAAGCGGTTTGTCGAGAATTGGAAGAAAACGTTTTTCTTCTCTTCGGTGTTCCAAAGTGGATCGTCTGTGACAACGGTCCCCAGTTCCGTAGCAAGGAACTGAAGACGCTTAGTGAAGCGTACGGGTCACAACTTCGGTATACGGCGCATTATCATCCGCAAGCGAATCCTGCGGAGCGCATAAATCAAATAATTAAGACTACGCTCCGAGCGTATGTCTCGGAAAACCAGCGGAGTTGGGATATGCAACTGGCAAAAGTGGCCTGTGCTATCCGAACTTCGCAACATGAGGTGTTAGGTGTTTCGCCATACTTTGTAAATTTTGGTAGGAACATGGTAACTAGTTGCCATGATGTAGGGCTTAGAGATAGTGATAGGGACCAAGATAGAGGGGATACCGTTAGGCAGTTTCAGAAACTGAGACAGGAGATAGCTAGGAAGTTGGAAGCGGCGGGAAATAAGACCGCTAAAACTTATAATTTGAGGAGAAGAGACATACAGTTTCAACCTGGTGATCTCGTTTGGCGTAGGAATTATTCCTTGTCCGATGCGGCAAATTATTTTGCGGCCAAATTAGCGACCAAGTTTGTTGGTCCATTTAGGATCAGTAGGAGGGTGTCACCTTGGACATACCTCCTGATAGACGATAAGGGGAAGGATCGAGGGACGTGGCACGTAAAGGATTTAAAGCCATTTATTGACACTTAGTCAAAAGTCTCTTAATCTTTCTTTTAAATCGTAATTTTTTTTGTACTTTGATTTTTTTGTTTTGGTAAATTGTCCAATTATATATTTTCAATTCGTGCCACTAATTATGTTTTTTTTTCTTTTTTTTCTTTTTCTTATATGATCGTAACCCTGTGTTGTGTTGTACACCCTGTTCTTTTACCCTCCAATCCTGGCCGAGCCTGAAGAAATGGTTTATTTTTCCTGAAAAGTAAACACATTTCTTGGGAGGTAAGGGTGGAATTTGTTACGGTAAATTTTACCGCAACAAAAACTTCCCTTCGGTCGTTCTTTTTCCCTTTTCTTTTTCTCGTTGTGGCTGCAAAATATTGGCGAAGTTGAGGGCAACCATGGTCTCATCAACCAGTGGTGTACCTAGCCTTATTTTGCAAAAGCAACAAAAGCAGGTGTTCGAGTACGACGTTCTAAAACGAGAAGAGAGCCGGCGGATGAGCCGAAGAAGTAACGAGTCAGGTGGACTCTTACTTACCTACATAAACTGAGCAACAACAACTATACACCTTTTATAATTATCTTTTAATTTTAATATCTTTTCATTTTAACGTAAAGTAAAGTAATTTTAACATTAACTTAAAATAACGTAAATTTGTTTAATGTACAAAATGGGTTTTTAACGCGTGTTAGATCATAGTTTTGTAGAATGTTCAAAATGAGTTTAAAGTAACGCTCCTTTCTGTATCTTCAAAAATAGTTCATTAAATAATTCACGCTTCGAATCCCGCGCGATAGTTGTAGAGTAGTAGGAAAAAGCCTAGTTCAGGCTCCTCTTCAATTTTAATTCTTTTCAATTTTTCTCGAAAATAGTTTTAGTTGTAAAATAGTCTGAACTCGTCCATAATGTTTCGACAAGTTTTGGAAACACATCCAACAACTTGTCGAAACGTTGTTTGTGTGCGTGAGAGTATGTTTTGGCAAGTTTTGGAAACACATCCAACAACTTGTCGAAACCGTGTTTGTGTGCGTATGAGTATGTTTCGTTAGATCCCACCACGGTAGTTTTCTAGGAGAGCGTCATGCTTCCAGAAAGCCGTGACCGATGATCTCGAAACGAATGGTAAATGGTTGTGTTGTAGCGTTGTATGTATGAGTGAATGATTGGAATGGACGAGGGAAGAAAGTGGTTGATAAAAATGAGCTTGGAAGGCACTCCTGAGAGAGCCTTACAAGTGCATACAAGTAGTGAAAAAGAAAAATCGAGGAATTTTGGAGAAGAAAAAAAATCGAGGAGGAGACATTATTTATTTTTATTTTGGATCGAGGATTTCTTTTGGAATTGACTAGAATCAGGATTCGAGACGTGAGGAGTTGAAAAGGAGATAGGAGAAAGGAGCTAATATAAAAAAGAAAGATAAGTAGTTTATGTTGAATTTTGAATGTAAATATATATTTGGAATTTCAATTATATGTTTATATTCAACCGTGTTCGAGTTTTCCATTTAATTTTCGGGACGCGCCTTAGTTTTCTCTTTTTTTAAGAAAACCCATTTTCCTTGATTGCATTACTTGCTTTTAAATTCATTTGTTCGATTCCTTATTAATTTTGTCTTTGAGCCAAACGGCCATTTTACATTGTTTAACTTTTTTTTATTTAAAAAGACTTTTGGGTTTTAGTCCAGGGATCTTCTGTCCCAAGGTTTCCCAAAACAATAAAATATTTACATTTTTTTTAAACATAACTCCTTCTTTTTATTCCATTTATTCGGTTCTTTACTTTCTATAATTAGTTTTGGAATTTTCTAATTCGGTTTTAGAAAAAAAAATTCCTGGCGCCTAACTTTTTTTGCACCCTACTGTGCATACCTATATGCTCTTTTGATAAACTATTTTGATTCGATAAATCAATAAAGTTTATCAGAAGAAGCCCAAAAATTCTTCCACCGAACCCACCCCAGCTGAGCAGTCGTGGTGACAGCTATTTTATCAAGCTGTAGTTGCACTTTTTTTCGTATTCTCCTTCCGTGTCATTCGTTCGTGGTCGATCGGTATTATCTATAGTTATCATTAGTAAATTCGTGTCGTGTGTCGCCGTCGGTGCGCGTTCAAATCTTGTTTTCTTTTTAATATTTTTTTAATTGAATTGTTCGCGGTAGTAATTTCGTTTACATAAATAATTTTAATTAAATAGATCCCCCTACCCCTATCGTGTTCGTGTCGCGGAAAAAAGTGCAATAGTATAAACGTGCTAATTTTACCGTTTATAACCTTAAAACCCGTTATTGAATAATTGAATTTCTCATAAACTAAAATACAAAATCAAAGTCATGCAATTTTATAAAGGTGTATTTGTGTGTACCTGTACAATGCAAATAATTATACTGTTGACTGTTGACTGTTGAGTGTTGACTTGTTGAGGATGTTGTTCGGCTGAAGATCTTGATCTGCTGCGTACGCCGACTCAAGCTGACAATGATGATGATGAGAGACGCTGCTGCTGTATTAGACTGATAATTATCACTCTACTAGTAACTCGAACGTTGTGCTCCTGGTCTTGGGAAAGCCATCCCAAATGTAGCAACCCTTTTTGCTAAATGCACTAATGAGTGCCGTTGTCTAGCAGTAAATTTCGATGGTTTTAGGAAGGCGAGCCCAAGTGTCGCCAAAGTTTGATGATGCGAGTGCACTAATGTGAAGTGCCGTTGCAGTACGAAACTGTTTTTAGGAAGGCCAGCCCAAGTGTCGCCAAATTTTGGTGTTGCGAATGCACTAATGTGAAGTGCCGTTGCAGTACGAAACTGTTTTTAGGAAGGCCAGCCCAAGTGTCGCCAAATTTTGGTGTTGCGAATGCACTAATGTGAAGTGCCGTTGCAGTACAAAACTGTTTTATTGGTCACGTTGCCTTATCAGCACACGCCCAAATTATTATGTTCAACCGAAAATGTGGTTGTGGTATGGCTAGGTATCGCCAATCAATTTTCCTCTTATATACTGCACTTTGGTGGAAGCCTCCGATATATTGCTTCCAAAGTGCCTCCAAATAATTTTATTTGCACTTTAAGTCACGTGCCAACCTAGAGCACGACAAATTGCAGCGAAGAAAAAATGGCGATTCGGCCGAAGGACCAAATGATGAATCTTCGTACCACAAACATTGTATCTTCCTCCTTCTTTTGACCACCAGAACCACGAAAATGAATTAACACTTGTTTTATTTATTCAAAGTATAAACTCTTTAATTCTTCTTCTTAATATTAAAACTATCTAATCTTTAAGGTATTTTATTTGGTGGTCTGGTGGTGATGGCTTCTACAAAAATTCTAAACTCAAATCTTTTTTTTATGATTTTGACAGCTGATTTTCATTTGGACCGGGAGGAAACGAAACAGAACCAAGCGCGCAATGAAACTTTATTCTTAGTCTTAAAACACAATGTGTGTTAATTTTCTTAAGATTATACGCAAGTGCGCGCTGTGTTTCGTTGCCTCATAGTCACAATGCAATATGACTGCATGAACAAAAATAGGCAATGGATTGAACACTTAGATTTTAATTCCTTAGTAACGTAGCAGAGTGTCGCTCAAGAATTGCTAAAAACATCCATCATCGCTATTTCAATTCAAAATCTAATTTTTAAAAATTTAAGTTTTTTCTTGTTTTGTTCAAATCGATCTGCAAGAATTAAATTGAATGTCACTGAGCTCATACTAACTGCTTTGGCAGTAAAAAGTCTTAACTTTGGGCGTGGCGCACGCCTTTTTTGTGTGTGCCAGCACTAATTGAACATCACACCACACAAAATTAATATAATTGAATTTTTTTCTGTCTGCTAAAGAAGGATTTTGTTTCTGAAACTGAAACATCGGCTGGCTGCGGGAGGCGGACGCATACACACACAAAAATATAGGTAATAGGGTACCAACAGTTCGATGCAAACGTACTGTAGCTCTCGCGTATGTTTTTTATTAAAAATGAGTTCCAAACTAAAAATAAAACAAATAAAAAGCACAAAAAATTTAAAAATTTTATAAATAAACAAAGCAAATCTATTTCTTAAATAAGAAATTTTGAATGGTTGCATTGAATAAAAAAAAAATAAAAAGAAAATAGAAAGCAAAAAATTCCGAATTTCGTTTTCTAATTAATGCTTTTTATTATTAATTTCAAATTTAAAAATAAAACAGAAGAAAAGAACTTCGCAATCTTGAAAAAGAATTAAAAAATATCGATAGTGTTACGTGACCTTTAAAAAACCAGATCTTACCTGGTCTACTGGCCAAGCCCAGAAGCTCCTCAGTCTTCATGGATTGCTAGCCACACATTTTCCAGTAGTTGCAAACCACAAACTACGGGACGGAAACGCCGTCTGCTTGCCGCTTGCTGCAGCAGTGAAAAAAAAATAAATAATAAAACCCAGCAGAGGGTAAGATCCTTTTTGTTTTTTTTTTGTTCTCCTGGGTTGCCCCTTCCTGTTAGCACCATACATAAAACCTGACAGAAAAGAAAATTAATACACAGAAATGCCAATATTCTAATTGTTGTGTTCTGAAAAATTCCATGTGACAACACAAGAAATTTTTCAAAACCAACATACGCATTGAAAACATTTGGAATTTCCAAGATTGTTATTCATAAATGTTCTCAACACATTAGAAAACGAATTTGAATAACAGTATTGGAAACCTAAACATTTTAAATTAATAAATTTAAATAATTAGTACTCACCTTGTCCAAATTTCTGCATTCTTGTTTATGCTTTTTTTCTTTGTCTCCTAATAGTCCAGTAAATAGAGACATTTTACCCTACAAAAGGTCGGGTAGTTCTAAATTTTTGATATGTTATATGGTATGGCTGGTAGATAAAAATTCCAAATTTCCACAACCACGCCCCCTCCGCCCCCTTCAAAATCCTGTAAAAACCACAAAAAATCGGCACTTTTGTCAGTTTGTTACCTATAACTTTTTTTCAGTGAATTTTATCGAAAAAATAAATATGCAAATTTGTAGTTTACAAAATTTCCTATAAACATGATACAAAAACTACTTTTGTAAAACCACTACGAACGGCGCTATGAAGCCTCCAAAAAAGGCTAAAATTTCGAATTTTGTGAAATTTTTAGTTTCCTCCCTCTTTAAAGCGCAATAACTCCTTAACCGTCGAGTTTAGGGCAATTTTGGTTTGGATCAATCTTGTAGATAATTTTATTGGTTACCGACTGCATGCAAACATTTTTATTTTGTGACCAATACAATCGAATGAGGATTGAGATAGTGTTTTGTTAAAATATTCTCACTAACTCATTTTTTCTCTGTATTATGTCTGTTTGGTTGCTGCGATTTTAAACTAACTTTCAGATAAGTCAGAGACCCAAGCGCGTGCATGCCACTCGCTGCAACCCTTTCTTTAGTCCGTTTCATGCACCCACGTCAAGACCGTACTCAGGATGACAATCAGGGGGGAGGGGGGGCAAAATCATTCAAAAATTAATATTAGTATACAATTATCCCAGTTTCTTTATGAATTTTTATCCAACAGCCACAATTATTAAAAAATAGTTATACATACATAGCTTTTGAAAAATGTGTTCAGTTCGTACCTGAAAAGCCCAAGTCTTAGAACTACTTGAGTGGAAGAGTGTGCATAGCTAAATAATCTCAAGAAGATCTTAAAAATTACCTATCTTACGAACTCCATTTCCCATGTCCCTGTTTAATGAAGATGGGATGCGGCATTCACTCCACTTCCAGCAGACTTTCGACTTCCCAATTGTCGAATGGTTGTAGTTGATGGTGGATATCTTCTCCACAAAGTGGTTTGGAATCGCAATTTAACCTTTGGAAGCATTTAAGCAGATTACATAAAGTTTATTCATCGGCACTATGGCACTGCTGTGATGGTGGTATTTGATGGCTACCCTGGGGAAACTGCTTTACAAAACACTAAGAGTGCTAAACGGGCAAGAAGGTGTAAAGCAAATACTTCAGCTGACGTGATTTTTGACAAAACAACTATCAACCAAGCACCGCAAGAGAAGTTCCTATCCAATGAAAGCATCAAGAGTCGATTTACAGAACTTTTCGTCACTGAACTGGAGGATGGCAAACGTCGCCACTGCAAAATACATGGCTTCACAGTATGATGCAGTGATTATTGTTCTGGAAGACATCGACCGGAACAATACCTAGGGTAGAGAACGTCTACATCCGAAAACCTGGGAGGGCTAATTTGCCTGATAGCTTTTATGCATCCTCATCTTATGACTTTAGTCCACCAGAGAACGTTCTTCTCCTTCATATGATACCAATTCAAACATCTTTGGATTTAGAAAAACCAAGCTCTGCCAAATTTTTCAAAAAAACCCACTTTTACTTGAGGCCGCAGAGAAGTTCACAGATCCAAATGCCAGGGTTCAGGAAATTACAGAGGCAGGAGAACGCATTTTGGTCTCTTTATATGGTGAGGACCATGGGCAATCACTTAGTTTGTTACGCTATTACAAGTTTATAAGCAGTTCAACCAAAATGAATTTATCCAAGCTGCCGCCTACAACAAACGCTGCATATTTTCATTTCCTCAGGGCTTACCACCAGCTCATGGCGTGGATGGGAGTAAAAAAAAATCCTCTGGATTTTGGCTGGATGAAAGGGAGCAAAGGCTTGCAACCCATTAAAACCACTTAGGATGCTGCTCCCCACAAATGATTAAAAACGATATCATGTAAATGTGTGACCGGCTACAGAAAGGCTTAAAATGCTCCAGCTTGTGCAAATTTTGTTGTGGTCATTCTTGTGAAAACCGGCCTGATGCCATTTTAAATAAAAATGCCAATGACGAATATCCCATTATTTCTATGCAGAATACTGAAAATTCGAGCGACGGACTTATTCCACAACCTTCTACTCAACAGCCTATTATTAGGTATATTACCTCCTACTCAACCTCCTTCTAAGCGCACGAGAGTGTACATATTTTACTCTTAGTATTTGATAAGCTCATTTAACTTAACTTTTTCTCAATTATCTGACATGTTGTCAATACGACTTATGTTATCTTGTGCTTTTTTTTAACTTTTCATTATTTATAAAAAAAAATATAAAGAAAATTAAATGAAAAGAATCAAATTATTAATTTCAAAATCTGTGGATATTTTAATTTTGTTGATGACGTTTTATATTTTCCACTCAAGTATAGAGCTCTAAGACTCTACAGGTACTTACTGAACACATTTTTCAATAGCTACTCGTATGTATATTTTTTTATAATCGTGGCTGTTGGATAAAAATTGATAAGGAAACTGGGAAAATTGTATACTAATATTAATTTTTGAATGATTTTGCCCCCCCCCTGATTGTCATCCTGAGTACGGTCTTAATGGGGGTGCATGAAACGGACTAAAGAAAATGTTGCAGGGACTGGCATGCACGCGCTTGGGTCTCTGACTTATCTGAAAGTTAGTTTAAAATCGCAGCAACCAAACAAACATAATACAGAGAAAAAATGAGTTAGTGAGAATATTTTAACAAAACACTATCTCAATCCTCACCCGATTGTATTGGTCACAAAATAAAAATGTTTCGGAACGAAAATTGCCCTAAACTCGACGGTTAAGGAGTTATTACGCTTTAAAGAGGGAGGAAACTGAAAATTTCACAAAATTCGAAATTTTAGCCTTTTTGGAGGCTTCATAGCGCCGTTCGTAGTGGTTCTACAAAAATACTTCTTGCATCATATTTATAGAAAATTTTGTAAACTACAAATTTGCATATTTATTTTTTCGATAAAATACACTGAAAAAAAGTTATAGGTAAAAAACTGACAAAAGTGCCGATTTTTTGTGGTTTTTCCAGGATTTTGAAGGGGGCGGAGGGGGCGTGGTTGTGGAAATTTGGAATTTTTATCTACCAGCCATACCATATAACATATCAAAAATTTAGAACTACCCGACCTTTTGTAGGGTAACCCCCCTTATTTTGTCTATTTACTGGACTATAATGGTTTGTTATTGTTGACCCTTTCATTTGTGCAGGCGAAAGTTGATATCGAACTTCCTCGCACCTGAAGGAAAGGGGGTCAGGTAAACCAAAGTAAATTCGCTCAGTTTCTTGAGTCAAATCAAAATGAATTAAGGCGTTGCCAGATGTCCTGAATGCATGGGAAATTTGTATATTTATATTTAGACTTGGTAAATGTGAGGAAATTGTGTGGTTTTGTTATAGATATTTAATAAGTTTATGTTTAATTAAGGTATGATGAAAAACATCATAATAAGTGCAAAGTGGCAGCACTGGTTATATTTGTGGTGGTCGCGTTGAATTTAAGCTCCTTTGAATTAATCTGTTTTTTGCATGATCTTACTATTTTTATATAATAATTTGTCTAGTATTATTATTTTAAAGCATTCGTAATATGTGTGGTGACTTAAATTTGTGATTTTATTAGGTAATTTAATAATTGTCATTGTTTTTTGTTTGCTGTGGTAAGCGTCATTCAAGCATCTTTGTTTTTTCTTACAATTTAGTGTTTTTATAAAATTATATAACAAGCTATTTACTTCCCCTTTAACTAAACTTTTGTTTCCCTCTATTTAAAAAAAAAGAGCTTTTAATCCTAGCTTTCATATTTTACTTATAACGTATCAAATTAATGATTTGGTAGTTTTTTTTTGTAAAAAATTAATTATTGTTCTATTGTCGACTTGACGGCCGAGTCTGTCTGAGCGCGTTACTTTAGGATTCTGTAATCTGCGATTCGAATCCTAGCCGAGTTCGAACATTTAACTTTTTTTTTTTTTTTTTTTTTTTTTTTTTTTTTTTTTGTACATATTCCGGTTTCAGCTTCAAAATTCGTAAATTTTTTAATTAAGATAAAATTTACTTTTTTTAGTTTTTTTTTTCTTTCCTCATTCATTTCTATATACTAAAATGGTCTGCTCAGCTGAGAAATGTACAGAGCACTCGAATTCAACTCCTCTTTTTGCTTGCTTTGACCCTTGTGGGAATTTATTCTACGCCAAATGCTTAGGCTCAACTAACAGTTTTATTGATAAAATAAATTATTCAAGATTTGCTTTTTGGTACTGCAAAACCTGTATCAAAATATCCTTATCGCAAATTTCTTTCAAAATGTCGTCTCTTAAGGATGATATTATAAAAATTGCTAAGAACTTTGATGTTTTACATGAAAATTTTAACTCAGTTGTAGCAAATGTAGTTTCAATTCCTTCCCCAATCAAAACTGTTAGCAAATCAACGTCAACAGAGCCGTTAGATCCTGACTCTATTCATCCTTCAGCCCTGCCCCCGAGTAACCCCTCTTCTTCTATACTCACCAAGTCTGCTCTCAAAAAGGGTAAGAAAAAGGGTCGTGAAGGATCATCGTCATCGAAAACTCCTTCCCCAGACCCAAAGCGCCCAAATTCAAGGAGAGTCATTCCAATAAGTATACCACTGCCTCCTCCCCTTCAAGAAGTAGATTTAACCACCGTCAACAGCTCTAGGGCCGATATCGATGCACCGGCGGCGGTGGCGGTTTCCATTGATTTAGCCAGCACTACCCCATCTTGCTCTGAACCGAAAATATTATCAAGTTGTTCTAATACTAATACTAATAATAATAACATCAATGATTCGGAACCTCCCAAAAAAATAGAATCTGTTCCTAAGCCAAAATTAGTATTTGTATCCCGACTTGACCCTGAACTCCAACCCAATGACATAATTAAACATCTTGTTGCTAATAACTGCATTTCGAGTGCGTCAGCTATAAAATGCAATAAAATCAGTAAGCCTGACAGTTTCGTGTCATCATTCAGGATAACTACTCCTCCATCATTTTTCGGTCCTCTCTGCGACAATAAGTTTTGGTCTCCCGGTACACTTTTCAAAGAATTTGTAGTTCGATTAAAAAATCTCAATAATCGAGTTGCTAAAGTATCGGCTCCAAAAAACTTAATATGATTACCCTCTTCTACCAAAATGTTAGAGGGATACGCAGCAAAACTGCTGAAGTTTTTAAAAACTCTCAAGCTTTTCCACATGATATCTACTGACTTACAGCAAGTAAGTAAGTATTAATAATTGTAGAAATCGAATTCTCGATTTAGTCTTTTCTTCTGACGCAGTTAGTACGGTAGTGGTAGAATCTACCTCTGCCATTTCTAACGTAGAGTCCTACCATCCCCCTTTGGATATATTTTTTGATATGAGCAGCAATTTACTTAATAACAGTAATGCCGAAGACTCTTCTTATTCACTTGATTTCCGTAAAGCTGACTTTCAATTACTTTACGACAATTTGAGTGCTTCTAATATTTCGAATATTCATGTTTGCTCTAACATTGACGACGCAGTTACTCAATTCTACGAAATTTTCAATAGCTGCTTGATAAATTCAATTCCTCTTAAGATATCTAAAAATATCAACTCCAGCCATCCGTGGTACACGAAAGAGCTTAAATCTCTACGCAACAAACGGAATAAGGCTTGGAAGTCTTACATTAAAAGTCTTTCAATTTCTGATCAAAATGTGTTCCCTGCACTTTTTGAAGAGTATAATTTACTTTCCAGAAACCTATATGCAGCATATGTCAAGGAAATGGAAATTTCGTTGAAGATTGATCCAAAGAAATTTTGGAAGTTTGTAAATTTAAAGAAAAAGTCTGATGGGTATCCAGTGAACTTTGTTTACAAAGATTCCGCTTTGACAAACTCACCTGAGATATGCAATGCGTTTGCAAAGCATTTCAGTAAGTCCTTTATTGAAAATCCCGTCAATATAGACTTTGATTTCTTTGACTACTCCCGTGATTTCCCCCAAGCCACTTTTAACAACATCCAAATTGATAATGATAAAGTTTTGCATTATCTTTCATTGCTGAAAGATGATTACTCTCCCGGTCCTGATGGCATTCCTCCTATAATATTAAAAAAAATTTCCTCCGTTTTAGCTTCTCCCTTGCAATTCCTTTTCAAACTATCCCTTAAGTCCGGTAAATTTCCTCAAGTATGGAAAGATTCATTCATTACTCCCGTCTTCAAAAGGGGTAATAAGTCCGATATTACCAACTACAGACCGATTTCTAAACTGTCCTCTATTCCAAAGCTTTTCGAACAAGTAGTTTGTGATAGTATAACGTTTTTCTGCAAACTTTTAATCTGCCATCAACAACACGGCTTTATGCAGAAGCGGTCTACTGTCACAAACTTATTAACCTTTATGAACAAGTGCTCAAAGGCATTAGAGAGTGGACATGAGCTGGATTGTATCTACACAGATTTCTCAAAAGCTTTTGACCAACTCTCACATGAAATTATCATTTTCAAATTGAAAGCTCTAGGTTTCCCTGTAGGATTTGTTAATTGGATATATTCATATCTCCGAAACAGATCATACATAGTTAAGGTCAGAAATTCGTTTTCTAGCCCTTTCCCAGCAAAATCAGGAGTCCCACAAGGCAGCCATCTTGGTAAGTTACTGTTTATACTAGCTATCAATGACGTAACTTCGTGTATTCATTCTAGTGAGATCCTTGTTTGCGCTGATGATATGAAAATTAACTCAGCTAATGACCGCGTAGAATTGCAAGCCGACATCGACAGATTTGCTATCTGGTGTAGCAAGAATTGTTTAAGCCTGAATCCAGCGAAATGTCAGACAATGACATTTTCAAGGAAACGGGTACCAAGTACACACGGCTATTACATTTCACAACAAGTTTTGTATCGCGTTTTTAGTTTTAAAGATCTGGGAGTAAACTTAAGCCCAGACTTGAGTTTCACGGAACACATCAACTTTATTGTTAAAAAAGCTAATTCCATGTTGGGATTTGTTAAAAGATGGTCGAAGGAATTTCAAAATCCTTATGTAACCCTAGCTTTATATAACTGTCATATTCGTCCCCATCTAGAATATGCATCACAGGTATGGTCTCCTTTCTACGAAGTTCATAAGTCTAGGATAGAGGCAGTTCAGCGTAATTTTATTCGATTTGCTTTAAAAGGTCTCTCCTGGGCAGATCCATACAACCTCCCACCTTACGAACACCGGATTCAACTTCTACAGATTCAAACTTTGTCTAAAAGGCGTATTAACAATGATGTTATTTTTATTCACCAACTTTTAACGGGATCTTTGAACTCACCCGATCTTCTATCGTGTGTAGGTTTTAACTATCGCGGAGGGGCTCATCATCTTCGTAGATTAGAGCTATTGCATTGTCCCCAACACCGTACTAATTATGGCATGAATGAACCTCTTACCCGCATGTGCAAACTTTTCAACTCTTATAAAAGTATTGTTGATTTTAATATTAGTAAATCCTCTCTAAAAAAAACATTTAAAACCAGTGCACCACGCTCATAGTTTATGTTTTGTATGTTCTCAATGTTTTTGTATCTAATTTGTATAAATGTATGTGTTTATTAATTTTTTATTTTTTGTGCTGGTGTTATGCTATTTGTATATTTTGCTTACTAACAACTAACACCTGCAATAAATGATGTAGCCAGTGAGCACATAATATGTGTTGGCTAATCTCTGATTGTAAGTTAATGCTTGATATAAGCTTCTTACTCTCGAGAACTGATAGTGTAAAAAAAAAAAAAAAAAAAATATGTAGGTATAAAAGTTGAATTTTAAGAAGGTGTTCCAGGATGATAAGGACAGGAGATACCACCTATTATTATTTTTTTTTTATAGATATGAATTGGAATAGTTATCTCACTCAGTTGTAGCTAACTATTTACTTATATAAAAATGAAGCCTGGGGTTGATCTTTGTAGGATTTCATGGTCAAAGCTCATTTGGATCAAAGTATAAGAACATTTGAAACTGCCATTGTTCGTTTCAATCCAGAATTCAAATTCATCAAAAGATCTATAGTTTTGAGTGCCTGTAGAATAATTTCCAAGTTTTAAATTGAAAAGTTTTCATTAAAATTAAAATAAAACAAATAATTTAAGTAGGAAAAAAAGAAGAATTGTAAGTTTAGTGGAAAATGGTTTAAGTGTAAGTTATTGATTTCAATTACTACAAAGATGTGCCGACGGAGAATATTTGAAGAAAAATTTGCTGAAACTATTTATTAATGCACCAATAAATTGCAGAGGTATGTCGGTTATTGAAAAATTTCGATAGTATATTAGTAAAAGAAAACTATCTATAGGTTAGAGTTCCACTTACCTGAGTTACCAAGGACTGCACCAGCGGGGCCTAAGCCTCTGCCAGTTTTGTCTACCAGCAGTGAAGATTTTCTGATAGGAAGCTTTTTTTTTAAAACAGAACAAAACAAAAGTATTCATCTGTGCAAAACCCGGTAGTGTGCTGGAATTTTTGTTTATGTACGCGAGTGATATTAATATCAAAATCCAGAGAGGATACAGACTTTTGAGTGGTGCTTTTGTGAATAGAAGAAGCTTCGCTGAGTTGAAGAAACTAAAGACAACTGGTGTTTTAAAGTAAACTTAACGTTGAAGACAACCAAAATTAGTTATTTTTTGTAAAGAATTTAGTTCTCAATTTTTTTTTGTAGTTAATGTTTTTTTATATTTTATATACATACATTTTGCCACACAAAAACAAACGCGACGTGGAAATTATTATTAGGATGAATTTATGATGAGCAGAAACTGAAAACAGCGACTTTGGATAATCGTATCCACCACAATAAAAAAAGAAAGACTATTAAACACGTATAATATTAAAATTAAAATAAAAGCACAAACCGATGTGCACGCGATTGGGGAAAATTATCGATTAACGATTAATGACAACTCAATAGGTGCGTTCATTTTCGCGCAGCTGTGACAGCATCCAAGAGTGCTGTCAATTGGCTAGCTCAGTTAAAGGGGTGGTTCGTCGATGCGATTATTTTTATCGACTTTCAAATCATTTTATATAATTGATCTGAATTTGATCAAAGGGATTTTGATTAATTGCCGCAAGGGGCGTATTTGAATGTGATGAATATGCTGGAAAGGGCGCCAGAAAATTTTTAAAGGAATTTTCAAACCTGTAATAAAACCAACGGTGCAACTAATAAATATGAAATGAGAAATAGAAAGACAGGATTTTAGCTCCCGAATTGTGATTTTAAAGCTATTTATTTGTTTGGGAAACACTTAGATTTTAATTCCTTGGTAACGTAGCAGAGTGTCGTTCAAGAATTGTTAAAAACACCCATAATCGCTTATTGCCTTGGCAATAAAAAGTCTTTACTTTGGGCGTGGCGCACGCCTTTTTTTTGTGTGCCAGCACTAATTGAACATCACACCACACAAAATTAATGTTATTGAATTTTTTTCTGTCTGCTAAAGAAGAATTTTGTTTCTGAAACTGAAACATCGGCTGGCTGCGGGAGGCGGACGCATACACACACAAAAATATAGGTAATAGGGTATCCAACAGTTCGATGCAAACGTACTGTAGCTCTCTCTCGCTAATATTTTTTATTAAAAATGAATTCCAAACTAAAAATAAAACAAATAAAAAGCACAAAAAATTTAAAAAATTGAAAAATAAACAAAACAAATCTATTTTTTAAATAAGAAATTTTGAATGGTTGCATTGAATAAAAAAAAATTAAAAAGAAAATAGAATACAAAAAATTGAGAATTTCGTTTTCTAATTAATGCTTTTTATTATTAATTTCTAATTTAAAAATAAAACAAAAAAAAAAGCACTTCGCAACCTTGAAAAAGAATTAAAAAATATCGATAGTGTTACGTGAGCTTTTAAAAACCGGATCTAACCTGGTCTACTGGCCAAGCCCAGAAGCTCCTCAATCTTCATGGATTGCTAGCCACACATTTTCCAGTAGTTGCAAACCACAAACTACGCTGCAGCGCTGAAAAAAAAAATAATAAATAGAAGAAGCTTCGCTGAGTTGAAGAAACTAAAGACAACTGGTGTTTTAAAGTGAACTTAACGTTGAAGACAACCAAAATTAGTTATTTTTTGTAAAGAATTTAGTTCTCAATTTTTTTTTGTAGTTAATGTTTTTTATATTTTATATACATACATTTTGCCACACAAAAACAAACGCGACGTGGAAATTATTATTAGGATGAATTTATGATGAGAAGAAACTGAAAAACAGCGACTTTGGATAATCGTATCCACCACAATAAAAAAAGAAAGACTATTAAACACGATTAATATTAAAATTGAAATAAAAGCACAAACAGATGTGCACGCGATTGGTGAAAATTGTCGATTAACGTTTAATGACAACTCAATAGGTGCGTTCATTTTCGCGCAGCTGTGATAGCATCCAAGAGTGCTGTCAATTGGCTAGCTCAGTTAAAGGGGTGGTTCGTTGATACGATTATTTTTATCGACTTTCAAATTATTTTATATAATTGATCTGAATTTGATCAAAGGGGGTTTGATTAATTGCCGCAAGTGCGTATTTGCATGTGATGAATATACTGGAAAGGGCGCCAGAAAATTTTTAAATGAATTTTCAAACCTGTAATAAAACCAACGGTGCAACTAATAAATATGAAATGAGAAATAAAAAGTCAAGATTTTAGCTCCCAAATTGTGATTTTAAAGCTATTTATTTGTTTGGGAAACCTTTAAGTATAAGGATAAAACGCATAATCTTTTCGAAAAATTAAAGTTTACAAAATAGAATTTGGAATAGGGAAGATGGACCGTTTTCAATGCCGAGACAAAGGATTGTTGCGAATAAAAAAAATAAAAAGATCACGAGTTTAGGAAAATGAAAGGAGCGAAAGCCAAACGTACCAAAAAGAAAACTTTCAAATTTCTTTTGAGTTTTTTTTTCTTTCGAAAAAAAAACAACGATCGACAAAAAAAACGAATATGATACCGAATAAAATTATTTTAAACACAGAATACTTAGCTATTATATTTTTTCCTGCAAATATCTCCCTCCAAAATTGTCTCTTTCTTTTCTGCTATTTCGAAATACTCCAATTTTTCACAATTTTCACCAATTTCTTTTCTATCTTTTTTAACTCTTTTTTTTTAATTTTCTTCAAACCAAAAAAGGAAAAATTTAGAGGAGTCGAAAGAAATTCAATTTCTCCCCCACCGAGTAAATAATAAAAATTAATACGAAAATTGTATTTCAGGGCTTTCTCGCACAAAAAAGCATGAATGAGTCCAAGGTTAGTGTTGAGAGTACCTGTATAAATGAAAAAAGGACAGGGAGGAAAAGAACAAGGATCTGAAAGAGAAGTTTTTGTTACGGCAAATTTTATCGTAACAAATCCCGCCCTTTCCTCCTTGGAAATGTGTTTAATTTTCTATAAAATTAAACCATTTCCTACGAAAAAGCTTGGTTCATAACACAACACAGGAGGGGAGTTATATTAGACCAAAATGGTAGTCTGTCCCAAAAGAATATTATCAACAAAAAAAAAAAAAACTCAAAAAAGGATTTCAGTATTACAAGTTTTCCGTTAGGGAAGTAAAAGGCTTCAGATCTTTCATGTGCCACGAGCCACTATCCTGGCAATTATCGTTTTTCAGAACATAAGTCGGAGGAGACAATCTTATCCTTATTTTAAAAGGGCCCACAAGCTTTGGTGCCAACTTTGCTGCATAGTAGTTTGCAACGTCCGAAAGGACGAAGTTTCTTCGCCATACAACATCATTCGCGAAATACTGAGCATCTCTCCGTCTGAGGTTGTAGGTTTCTGCTGATTTCTTTGTCGCTGCCTTTATATTGGCCATATCCGCCCTAAGTTTTCGAAATCTTGCCCTTATGTCATCTCCTACTGATTCTGTACTATTATGCCCATCAAGAACTTCGTTACTTTTTTCTACCTCATCCCGACCACCTGTTAACATCTCCTTTCTTAAATTAGCATAGTATGGTGTAACTCCTAATACCTCATGCTGTGAAGTGCGAATGGCACAAGCTACTTTTGCTAGCTGAGAATCCCAAGATCTGTGATTCTCTGAAACAAAGCCCTTAAAATTGTTTTTATAATCTCATTGATCCTCTCCACAGGGTTGGCCTGAGGATGGTAGTGTGGAGTAAATCTAATCTTCGTCGAATATCCCTCACAGAGATCCTTCAGTTCCCTACTCCTAAATCGAGGTCCATTGTCGCAAATTAAAACTTTTGGAACACCAAACATAAGAAGAACCCAATCCTCATACTCCCCACAGTACCTTTGCAGTGGCGGACCTCAATGCAACTAACAACGGAAATTTTTTTAAGTAATCTACTACTGAGAGGATGTAAACAAAACCCCTACTAGACTTTGGTAATGGCCCTACTAAGTCAACACTAACCATCTCTCACGGATCGGAAACACCTATTCCCTCAGTCATAAGACCGGCTGCTTTGTTGTTAACTGGTTTCACCTGTTGGCATACGCTACATTTCCTAACATAACTTGTTATATCTCTCCTCATCTTGAGCCAATAATATTAAGCCCCTACCCTCGCAAAAGTTTTTCTAACCCCCGTATGTCCAGCTAAAGGACTATCATGACATTGTCGTAGAATTCCTAACCTATCTTTTCTACCTACTACTAACTTCCATTCTTCATTACTCTCATGCACTACAAGATGGTTTGATTTTACAAATACAAGGAGTCGACCATTCTCCAATCTATAAGCCGGATAGGCTAACGGGTTTGAATGTACGGACAAAACCATTTTTGCCACCCAAAGGTCTGAATCTTCACCTGAGATTCCAGGAACTACTGGGACCCCCGAGATGACATATTTGGCATGCCATGATCTTTTCCCTTGCCATGAATGATTTCAAAATCAAACTGCTGAAGCCGAACTGCCCAGCTTGCCAATCTACCTTGTGGGTCCTTGAGGTTACTCAACCAAACAAGCGAATAGTGATCCGTTATGACAGTAAATCGAACTCCTTCGATGTAGGGTCGCAACTTCTCAACTGCCCACAAAACCGCTTAACATTCCTTTTCCGTAGTGGAGTAATTCCTTTCATTTTTGTTAAGAGACCTACTCATGTAACAGATAACTTTCTCTCCATTTTAAAAGTTTGTGAAAGTACGGCGCCGATGCCGTCATCGGAAGTGTCTGTGTGAACTACAAATGGAAGATTGAAATCAGGGCTTGTCAAGATTGGAGCCGTAATCAGCCATACTTTCACTTTTCTAAAGTAATCCTCACATTCTTGTGTCCAAACGAATTTTTTATAAGTTTGTTAAGGGTCTAACTAACATTGTGAAATTTGGTACGAAGCCTCTGTACCATGAAATAGTCCCTACAAAGCTCCTAACCTCTTTAACGTTTTTGGATCGACGTGCAGTCCATTTCTATCCACTACATAACCTTAAAGTTTAAGGGAAGACCTGCGAAAATTGCACTTCTCCCGCCCTACTTTTTATCCTGCTTCTTGTAATCTCCTAAGTCCTTCGTTTAGAATTTCGAGATGTTTCTCTAAGGTATCTGTAACGATATTAATATCGTCCAGATAAACAAAAACAAAAGGCTCCAGCTTTGGTCCCAAAACACTATCAATGAAACTCTGCCATGTCGCAGGGGCATTGTGTAGAGCAAAAGGCATTCCTTTAAAATGAAAAAGTCCCCTACCAGGTTCCGTGAAGGCAGTAAATTTCCTAGATTCCTCCGACATAGGAATGGCAGCAACATATGCAACATCATGCTCCAAAGCCTGCCTGTTACGACTATTAGGGGGAGGCACGAACAAATCACACATTCGACCTGATCGTTTCTAACTTCCTACCCAACGCAACCAGCTCATTGACTGACTTGATATCAGCCAAGCCCAATTGCGTTTGGTAAAAAGGAGCTATGATTTTCATGAGAATAGTAAGTTTCCTATTCTCACTTAACGTCTCATCCTTACCAAACGTTCGACGCCTGACCTGATCCATCAAGAATTCATCGTAATTGGAGGGTAAAAACTCCGATTTCAACTCCCTTACTAATTCATCCCATGTTGAGATAGAATCCCTTACAGCCCTAAGCCAGAGAAGCGCCTTCCCATTAAAAAAATCAACTTACTTACTTACTTACTTATGTTGGCGCCACTGGAGCGTGGTACTCCAAGGCCTTGCTGAGAATGCCCCTCCAGCCGGCTCGATCTCTAGCCTGCTGTCTCCAATTTCGTACTCCAAGTTGACGGATGTCTCCCTCTACCTGGTCGCTGCATCGAAGATGAGGTCTACCTTGGCTTCTGACTCCCTCGGGTTTGGCGTTGAAGACTTTACGAGCTGGAGCGTCGATGTCCATTCGCTCTACATGGCCCAGCCATCTTAGTCTTTGGACTTGAATTTTTCTGGCTAGGCTTATGTCGCTGTACAGCTCGTACAGTTCATTGTTATATCTTCTTCTCCAAACGTTGCTTTCGCGATTTACGCAGACAGGACCATAGATCGTACGCAGAACTTTTCTCTCGAAGACTCCAAGTGAATTTTCATCCGATCGGGAGAGGATCCATGCTTCCGCACCATATATCAGGACCGGGATGATGAGTGTTTTATACAGTGTCACCTTGGTTCTTCTCAATAGTGTTAAAGAAAGAAAGAGTTGCACCACTCTCTTTTTCATTCAGGGTCAGTCGGTCATCACACGTTAAACACTGTGGTCATACCTTATTTCAATTAAGGAAATATAAATATAACTAATGTTTGTTAAAAGTGTGTAACAATAGGGCTTTACTCCTCAGTTGCTTACTCAGCCCAAAGAAACAGCGTTTAGTAAGAGTTAGTCTGCGTTTGATTTCAGCGCTGATGTTGTTGCCTGTGCTTACAGCAGTGCCCAGGTAGACAAATTCACTGACTACCTCGAAGTTATACCTATCAATGGTTACGTTCTGACCAGGTCGGTGGTGGGATTGGACTTCTGTTGATGAAAGCATATACTTCGTCTTGTCTTCGTTTATTTTCCGCCCCATTCTGCTTGCTGCTGACTCCAAAGTAATGAAAGCACCGGTTACTGCTCGCTTTGTTCTTCCTATCACGTCAATGTCGTCAGCAAACGCAAGTAATTGTGTCGATTTATTAAAAATGGTGCCTGATGTACTGGCATGGGTGCTCCGTATTACATTTTCAAGCACAATATTAAAACAGCTGCATGACAGTGCGTCACCTTGTCTTAGCCCTCTGGTGGTTTCGAAGGTTTCAGTAGAGTCTCTAACAACTTGGACGGAACAGCGAGCATTCTCCAACGTCATCCTGATAAGGCGTATCAGTTTAGCAGGGATTCTAAAGTTAGACATGGCACGATACAGTTCAACTCTATTAACACTGTCATAGGCGGCTTTAAAATCGACGAACAGGTGGTGGGTGTCGATGTTATATTCTTGGGTTTTCTCCAAAAGCGGGCAGATGGTACTGAGATTCCACTCATCGGGCATACTTTCCTCCGACCATATTTTGCAGATGAGTTGGTGCATACTCCTGACCAGGTCATCTCCAGCGTGTTTAAAAAGCTCCGCTTGACTGCTGGAACACAATAGAAAAACGCAGCCGGAACCGCAGCCGCAACCGTATCGCATGCCGTACGTATCTAATTAGAAGTGCCCACAATGGAGTCGTACGTACTCCACGTTTTTTTACAATTTCCACTGAGAAACATACATATATATTAGACCTGGGTCAATCGTTCATTTCAAAAGATCGAATCAATCAAATATGGGTCATTTGAAAGATTCGATCTTTTCAGTCAATCATTCATTCAATCAAAAATGAAATGTTTCGGTTTAGAACTGTGTCGTTCATTTTCAAAGATATAATCGTTCAACATTCATTGATTTTATTATATCATTCTTTTTCAATCATTTCACTTCCAGCCCATACCCGTTACGGAAATTATGTGAATAAAACATTTTGTGTCTTTGCATTTGTATCTTTGCAAGCCAGAGAACATTCAATACATGTACACAGTACATATCTGTCTCTCTCTCTCCCTAGTCGCTAGTGCCTTTTAATTGCATGTATACATTTACAATAATAACAATGGTTTCGCTGTGTTTAATTTCAGTCCAATTTCATTTCACTCTAGGTTCGTTTCGTTCGCTCATTTCGATTGTACATACATTACTAACACCACTCATTGGATCGAATGAATCAATGAATGAGTTTCAGTTCAGTGAGAGTGAGTTCTGAGTTGTGTCGTTCATTTAAAAGTATTGAATCTGATTGATCGGATCATTTCCATTTGTGTGATTGCAATCAACAATACTTTTAAATGAACGGGTCGCAAAGACCGAATCAATCACGATTGACACAGCTCTAATATATATGCATATAAAAGATGATAAAACATACATCGCATCATGTATAGTCTTTTCTATAAATTTGTAATTACCTGACCTAATATTTCTTAAAGGATTTTATTAGCACGTTGCTCTTTTTTTTTATGGAATGTCAAAAATACGCACGAATTTATTAAAAGTTGGCCAACTCGTCCGTCGCCGTTTGCGGCTGCGTTTGCGGATCCGTCTCGTTGTGTTCACAACATTGAATTCGTGTGTATTCAATATTTTGACATGCGATACGGATGCGATTGCGGATCCGGTTCCGGCTCCATTGTGAAGGCCATCACATCCAGCTGCCTTATTCATCTTTAGTCTGGTGATGGCTACTTTGATTTCATTTTGGTCGGGCGGGTGTAGTTCGTGGTCGTCATCTATATTAACTGGAACAAGTTGATCTTGGACGGGATCTTGGCTGTCATCGCCATTTAGCAACCGGTTAAAGTAGTCTCTCCAGATGGTCGCCTGCGTTTCCACTATGGTGTTTCCATCCTGATCTTTGCAGGGCCCAGGGCGGCTTGTAAAACCGGATGTAGACTGTTTCACCCTTTTATAAAAGTTTCGTACCTTTTTTCTGCAAAAACATCTCTGCATCTCCTCGACTTCGCGTTGCTGGTGTTCTTTTTTCTTCCTCCTGAGTAGACGTTTCTCATCTTTCCTTCGCTCAACATAGAGATTTCTGGATCTCTAGTATCTCTCTGGAGCCACGACTTGTATGCCTCCGTTTTGGTTTTGTTTGCCCGAGCACATTCGGAGTCGAACCAGGGGTTTCTGGGGAGGTGGATGTGAGAAGCCCAATACCTCTGACGCAGCACTTCTTATGGCTTGTTGACATAGCTGCCATTGGTATTCCGAGTTCATGTCATCGGTCGAAGGATTTCTCGCAAGCTCAAGGGATACGCGGTCGGCATAGACAGCGGCGGTCTCTTCTGATTGAAGACGTCCAACATTGAATTTTTTTAGGTGTAGTCGGTGTTCGCCTAAGAACTTCCATGGAGATCCGTACCCTTAGTTTTTCAGCGACTAGGTAGTGGTCCGAATCGATGTTTGCTCCTCGGAATGTACGGACATTCATAATGCTGGAGGAGTATCTTCCATCAATCACAACATGGTCAATCACAATTTGGCGACGAGCTCGTAGAAACATTCTTTGGTAGCGTCGTCTTTCTCTTCTGTAGGGGCATGAGCGCTAATTAAGTGGAATTTGGCCTTAATGCGGATCGTTTTCACTCTCTCGCTGACTTCGCGAAAGCTCAAGACCTTTTGCCCAAGTCTTCCTCTGACAGCGAATCCGCACCCAAACAAGCGCGATCTCCCATCAAGGTGGCATTTCCCATAGTAGAAATTACAGTCCTCTCTAATTCTAAGGCCCGGTCCATCCCATCGCATCTCCTGCAGGGCTGTTATATCAGCGTTTAGACTGGCGAGGGTCTCGGCTAGCTGCTCGGCTTTACGCGGCCTGTTTAGCGTACGCACATTCCACGTGCATATGCGTAAATTGTTGTCCGTTTTTCGTTTGCGGGGGGGGGGGAGGGTCGTCAACATTTTTGGTTCTTTCATCCGAGGCATTTTCTGCGGTTTTCATCACAATAGAGTTTTATTTTCATGACCGGCTTGTGAGGCCTGTGCATGACATATAGATCTTTGTGGTGGTTGGATCTTCAGAGCGTATCTCTTTCCTCCTGCTCCTAGTTCCTGAGAAGATAGCTCAGGTATCTACAACCTATGGATCCGATGGATCCAACGTTCGGCGTTAGTTCACCTTTCGGCTATCCAGCAGGCACCACTTGGAGGTGACGATACGATTTTACCCACCTTAAAAAGAACAACCCCTGATTTTAAAAGTCTTGCCCCTGAGACCCCTCTAGATTCTCGAAGCTCCTCGATCCTTTCAATAAACGAGTTCACTGATGAGCCGCACCGCTCGCCAGAGAACTTGATATTCCACTTTTCAATACGCTCAGAATTCCGGTCGGAGATGTGGTTTTCTTTTTCCTTTTGTTCTGATTCACCCCCGTCTATTAAAGCTGCCATTAGTACCAACAATGCTCCCCTTAATTCCGACACCTCTGTTGTAAAGTGCGTACTTCACAACATTCCCTTATCATCTTCCCTTATCCCATTCCAATTCAATCCATTCAAATTCCCACAGTCATCATTTCTTTTTGGTTTGATTGACCAATATCCGACCCACTTAAAATTCCCATATCATCATTTCCTTTTAATTACCTACAAAAATTACATTCAACTCCAAAGCCGGTCAACGATCGCTCCACTTAAACACATTCATTTTCCCAATAGATTTAACTTTTTTATTGCCTGCCCCATTGAAACAAAACATAAATTCCCAGATTATCATTTTCATTTTTCTATATCCAACAAGCAATGCACTCCCCTTCCAGTTCATATTTTTAAAACCCATTAAACGTGCATTGATCCCAAATATCGCCTTTTGCTGATGCAGCATGATTTTCGAGTCGGTTGACGAGGAAAAAGGCATCGGACACTCTGGTTTCGGACGCCGGTCGATATACTACTTTTTACTATTTCATAAACAGAGTTGTTTTTGTTTTATCGTATACTATTTCTTACTATTCCTTTAATTGAATTGTTTTTTATTTTATAATAATTCTAAGTGATTTTCTTTAATTGAATTAATAAAGACTATTATATATAATGAACGACTTTTCTTTTGTAAAAAATACACGCACTAAAAACAGACACTAAAAAAAAAGGTAAGATCCCCTTTCGAGAATCGAGCTTTTCGAAAAAAAATAAATATAGCACAACAAAAATTGGTGTCAGATGTAGGGTCTGCCTGAAAAGTGACAAGTGCAAAGTGTAAAAAAAATAATAACTAGAAGTAAGAACTAAAAATAACAAGTGATAACTTCCCTCTACAAACTACAAAAAAAAATTAAAAAATTCAAAACCAAGTAAAAAAAAAACACATGAACTCAAAAAAAAAAGACTGAAATTCAGTGAAAAATAAAAGCCTGTTAAACATCTTTAAACCAACTATCATCTTTAATCCAACAATTATATCAACCATTCATCTTTAAAAATCGCACATCTTTAGCCACCACCATACAAATTCTTAAAGAGGCAAGAAAAAAAAGAAAATTATTTCAAAATATGCTGTAAAAAAAATATATATATATATATTTATTATTACTTTTATGAATTAATATTCTTTATTATTATCATTACTTTTATTAGCAAAATTTTTTGTTTGAATTCGGAGTTAAATTTTTTTGAATTAAAATTTAAATTCTTATTAATACAATATAATCAGTTAATGTCCAAAAGTGAAGATTGTTTTTTATAAATAATTAATGTATACATACATATGTCTGGAAATTAAATTGATTTAATAAACGAATCAACGTTAAACGCGTCCAATACAGTCTCCGACTCGCCTTCTGTTATCCGTACCAAGGGAGTTATACAACTCCTTATTAATCTTCCTAAAAACGTAACAATCTCTTACCCTTTCCATGTAGTAGATAGAAACTTTCCCTTCAGTACCGATGGAATAATAGGTAACAATTTCCTGGATGACCATAAAGCTCAAATAAATTATGGCACCAAAATACTAACCTTCACATGGAAAAATTTTTTAATCAACTACGATCTAATTCCTTCTAATCTAGTTAATATTCCTCCTAGATCCGAAATCATTGTCCCAATCCTCAAGGAAATTAATGTGGATAGCATTTGTCTCTATTCCCAATGGATTATATATTGGCAATAGCATAACTCCGGCCAATAGTTCTATCTCTTACATATCAGTCGTTAATTCCTCTGAATCCCCCGTTGAGTTTAATACTGACGATATAGTATTTGACGAAGTCTCTAATTACAATATTTTGCAAATTCAACACTATCCTGCTTCTTATGAAAGAATAAAAACTATACAAGAACTGGTAGTGACTGACCACATGACCAAAAATTAAAAGGACTCTATTTTGGATTTATGCTGCTTGTACAGTGACTTATTTTGTATTAAAGGAGATAAATTAACCCATACCTCTTCTGTACAACATCATATCATAACTCAGGATGCTACACCTACATATATAAAACCCTACAGGTTGCCGGAAGCACAACGACAAGAAGTAAATAAACAAATCCATGAGATGATTGAAGATAATATTATCCAACCATCGAATAGTCCGCGGAATTTCCCACTTATTGTCGTTCCGAAAAAACCTAATAAAGATGGTAACAAGAAATGGAGAATCGTTGTCGATTTTCGAAAACTCAACGACAAAACCGTCAGTGACGCATACCCGTTACCTAACATAACTGATATTCTGGATCAGTTAGGGAGTTCAAAGTTCTTCTCAACCTTAGATCTAGCCAGTGGCTTCCATCAGATCGAAGTTCGCCCAGAAGGTAGAGAAAAGACCACTTTCTCTTCTCCTTTTGGTCATTATGAATTCATTAGAATGCCTTATGGATTAAAAGGGGCTCCAGCCACCTTCCAAAGGTTAATGAATAATGTTTTGACTGGACTTCAAGGTATAAAGACCTTCGTTTATATGGATGACATTGTGGTTTATGGTAAGACGCTAGAAAAACACAATTCAAAACTAAGAGAAATCTTCAAACGTCTTAAAATGCATAATCTAAAATTGCAGCCCGATAAATGCCAATTTTTGCGAACTGAGCTCACTTATTTGGGACATGTCATAAACGAATCCTTTATTAAACCTGATCCACAAAAAATCGAATGTGTACAAAATTTTGCACAACCCAAGAACGCAAAAGACATCAAAAGCTTCCTGGGTCTTGCAGGTTATTATCGGCGCTCCATAAAAGATTTTGCAAACATTTCTAAACCTCTTACTAATCTTTTACGTAAGGATGTTCGCTTCGACTGGACTCCTCTTTGTTCAAATCCTTTTCATGGATTAAAAGAAAAACTCATTAATCCACCCCTCCTCCAATATCCCGATTTCACTAAAAACTTCATTCTTACAACGGATGCTAGCAACTTTGCTATTGGAAGTGTCCTTTCACAAGGTGAAATTGGTAATGATCTTCCTATCTCTTATGCATCACGAACTCTTAATAAAAATGAAAAGAATTATTCTACTACAGATTAAAAACTTTTGGCTATCGTTTGGTCAGTCAAACATTTCCGACCATATATGTATGGAAGAAAATTTCAACTTTACACGGATCATAAACCTCTAGTTTATATCCACAATTGTAAAGATATAAATTCTAGAATGATAAAATATCGCCTACAGCTGGAAGAGTTTGAACATGAGGTCATTCACAAAAAAGGTGAACAAAATACAAATGCTGATTGCCTAAGCAGAATTGCAAAAATGACTCTTCGTTCAGATACAAAACCATCTTCTTATTCTTCTCAAAATTCGTCTTCTGAAACATCTCCTAACTCGTCTTCTATCCCACCTACTATATCGTCTCCTACATCGTCTGAAAATACTAATTCTTATTCTACACCTTCAAATTCTATTTCTTCACCAACAAATACAAGTTCGTCGCCTACATCTTTAACTTCTAATTCTTGTTCAAAATCTTCAAATAAAAATTTTTATTCTTGTTCAAAACCATTTCCTAACTCTTCTTCAAAATCTTCACATACAAATTAAAATTCTTCTTCAACATCTTGTTCCAAATCTTTGAACACTAATTCCAATCCCAGTTCCAAATCAGCTAAAACCAATCCTAGTTCTAATGCTTCAACTGAAAATATTAATTCTTGTTCCACATCTTCTAACATAAATATTGATCCAGAAGCATCTCCTTCATCTACAAATCATGATTTTAATTCTTCTTCAAGTCCTTCAACATCTTCAAATACAAACTCTAATTCCTTAAAATCCAGTTCTAATTCTTATTCAACGCCTTTAATCATAACTACTAATTCTTCGAATAATCCTTCATCAAAACCAGATTTGTCAGAAAACGTGTTGTCAGATCAACGCTAAAATTTCCTAAGCGATATATTCAAAAATGTATGCAAACTTCTCAAAATTACCAAACCCCAAACTACTGCATACCGACCACAATCAAATGGCTCTTGCGAAAGAAGTCACAGAAATTTCGTGGAATATCTCCGTTGTTTTATCAATAAATCGCAAGACGATTGGGACAGCTGGATTAAATATGCCGTTTTCGTACATAATACGACACCCAACACTTCAACGTCGTACACTCCATTCGAACTTATGTACGGTAGACAAATTGAACTTCCTTCTAGTGTAACAAAAAACCCAGAAATCTGTTACTATTACGATTTGTATGCCAATGAGCTTAAATCAAGGCTTCAGCATTGTCGCCAAATCGCTAGAGACAAACTTCTCAAGAGTAAGGAATCTTCAAAACTTCAGTATGATAAAAAACAAAATCCAGGAGAAATTTCAGGAACGCTTGTTCAACTCAAAAATGAAAGTAATCAAAAAAATAAAAACAAAAAGCTTCTTCCTCTTTGGTCAGGACCTTGCGAAATTTTATCTAAGTCAGGAGTAAACTCCGAAATCAAAATAAAAAATAAAAAAGTTAAAGTCCACAACAATAGACTAAAAATTTTTTCAAGTTAAATTAAATCTTCAATCCCAATATTCTTTCCAGAAATTGAGAAACCAATAATTGTAATCCTCATCTTTAAAATAATTCTGAGTAACCCAATGATGATCAACCACGAGCAACCACATGAAATCGTCGACTTGAAAAACAAGACGGCAAGATACTACGAACACGTTGGTAACCTTAAGCTTTTCTCTAACCATTGGAACTTACTCATATATACTAACCTTACCGATCTCAACCTTCAATACAATTCTATCTTACTGACCTATGAAAAAATTCTATCCTTTTGCAAACAACTTCTTTCTTCTAACGAACACTTATCCCAATGCAAATCCCTTCCTACCCTTTCTACGTTAGTCCTTGATCAAACTAAAGCACAGGACCAAATTATAAACAAATACTTAGGAACCACCATTAAACCTCAAATTCAAAAAAGAGGATTAATAAATGTAGGATCCAATTCATAATTAAAACAATCAATCAAGTTTGTCCAGTTTTAAAATTAATGCACAATTTTATTCCTATTTTAGATTTTCTTTTTCTTTATGCTTCACTTTTAACATAACTTTACAATTTTATTCCTATTATAGCTTTTCTTTTCTTTATGCTTTACTTTAACTAGAACTCGAATTGCAGACCGCCGCGCCACCGTGTTGTTACCTCGACGTTTCCAACTTAACTCTCCAGTCCAGTCACAGTTTTTTCCATTAGATGAGGTCCCACAGGTACATGCGGGACATGAGACGATACCATCCCCACGCCTTCGACACCCAGCTCATTATCCAGCCCACCCCGCACATTCCAGCGATTAGTCCAATGCACACCAGTATTCGCCTTGCCATCTCGTAGCTATTTCTTGGAATTTTGTGGGTTCGTGGCGGTTTTTAAACGATACACAAAATAGGTCACAATTCACATGCAATCTGCTTTGTATATCGACTCGTCATCGTTGCATTGTTATTGACTGCACTCAAATTGGGATGCAATCCGATCTGAGTGCAGTCGTATCGTTGCCGCTTTGTTTGTTCTGTATGACTATGACTGTGATGACTTCACTGTGACTGGAATGTGCTGATGTCGCTATTATATTTCGTCGGCGGTCTGCAAGTAGTTTAGGATTAATAACGTTATAATGATTCATGACTTACAATTAACTTATCCATAATGTTGTAGGAATGCGTGTTCCTACATTCGGCCATCCTGCAGAATCGACTGACCTCAGGCGATGTCTTCTACGTCGTCCTCTATCTCGCTTTCTTCCTCTTCGTGGTCCGTTGTCAACCACGGCTTCATATGATCGGCTGCTGTGCTGGTCATGTTTGGGCCCTCGTGCTGCCCCACTTTTTTGACTTCGTAGCGCTCATTTCGCTTGGCCTTTTTTACTTCGTAGGGCCCTAGATACTCGGCATGTAATTTCAACCCAGTTCCGAATTGTGTCCGTTTAATCGCCACCAGCTCGCCCACTTCATACTCGTTTGGTGCCTTTCGTTTCCTGTTGTATGTCCTTTGGTTCTCCATCTGGATCTTGGATATTTCTTCTCTTGCTTTCTTCCGCATGTCATCTCTAGTCGTTTCGAACTCGTCCAGCATTGCTTCTTCTAATAATGCTTTCATCTCCATATCCTCTGCTGTTCGCATGATGGTTCCGCACATGAGCTGGAAAGGACTCCTTTTCGTGCTTCTTGATACCGTTGAGTTTATCGCCTTTTGGACTTCACCTACGTACTGGTACCATCTTGTGGGTTCCTTTGATGTCATCTTGGACAGCACTCCAATAATGATTCTATTTATTCGCTCCACTTGGCCGTTGCCCCGTGGTACTCCAGTGGTTGTTAGTACGTGTTGAATGTTCATACGGCCGCAATATTCTTTGAATGCATTCGCTGTGAATGCTGCGCCTCTATCCGAAATCAATCGTGTAGGGTTCCCAAAAATTGTACTTTGCATTTCCAGCTTCTTTATCGCCTCCTCACATTTTGTCGTCTTAACCGGGTATATCCAGGTGAATTTGGTGAATGCATCGACCACTACAAAGAGATAATTATAAAATTTATTAGTTGACGGTAATGGCCCTAGATGATCGACGTGTAACGTGTGGAGCGGTAAGTCACTTTTTCCGATTGGGTGTAGAAACCCTTCCATTTGACCGTTCTTCCTTTCTACCAATATGCATGGCACACAGTTCGCAATGACATTTTCGACGCATTTCTTCAGCTTTGGTATGTAATAATCTTGCTTCACTATAGCTTCCACCTTCCGAGAGCTCTTGTGTCCTTGAGCGTGAACACTCTGGACAATTTCCTTCTGCATCGTTTTTGGAAGCACCAGCAGATGTGCACCCTACTCGAACTTGTACAGCAAACCACCTCTAACTTTATAGTCCTTGTAGGTTCCCGTTGCTGCAATTACATTAAAAATTAGTTGGCAATATTCATCTTTACTCTGAGCACCCTTGACTCTATGTATCAGCCCATCTTCAATCCTCATAACCATCGGGTACCTACTCAAGACATCCACATGCCTCATTGCCGTTCCCGCTCGATGTATAACCTTCATCGAATACTCCTGCAGCATAATCGCCCATCTGGCTACTCGTGGGCATAAGTCTCTCTTCTTCATCGTTGCCTCGAACGCCTTACAGTCAGTTACTATGGTGAATTCCAGTCCTAAGAGATATACCCTCAGCTTCGCAAGGCATTTCATGATCGCCAGGACTTCTAGTTCGTAGCTGGTGAACTTCCTTTCCGATTGGCTGGTTTTGAAGCTCAGAAAAAATGTCGGGTGAAAGTTACCGTCCTCGTGTTTTTGTAGCAGCACCCCTCCATATCCTTCCATACTTGCATCCGTATGGAGTTCCGTTGGCAAACTCGGATTGAAAAGCTTCAGTACTGGTTCGCTGCAAAGACAAGACTTTAATAAATTAAACGCTGTTATTTCTTTTTCACCAAATCTGAATTTCACTTCTTTCTGTAGTAAATCAGACAATGGCTTTGCTATCTTAGAATAATTTAAAATGAATTTCCTGAAGAACCCAGTGAACCCCAAAAAGCTCTGCACTTGCTTTACGTTGTTTGGTGCCGGAAATTTCTGCACTGCCTTGATTTTCTCCTCCAACGGCTTAATACTTCCGTTTCCTACCACGTGACCTAGGAACTCTACTGCGCGAGATAGGAAGTTACACTTCTTCCATTTAATCTTTAACCCATACTCTTCTGCAACTTTAAGCACAACTTTCAACTTCTCTAGTGCTTCGTCTTCGGTCTTAGCAAAAATGATAATGTCATCCACGTAGATCAGTAGATACTTCTGTAACACCAATCCACGGAATATCTGGTTGATGAATCTCTGGAAAGCGGCTGGTGAATTGCATAGTCCGAATGGTACCTTCAAAAATTCGTATTGTCCGTCCGGCGTTACGAATGCTGTGTATCTTCTGCTGTTCTCAGCAACGTCCACATGGAAAAATCCGTCTTTTAGATCTAATGTAATAAACACCTTAGCATCGTGAAGTGGTTCGAAAACCTCTTCCATGACCGTCATTGGGAATCTATCTTTTATTATTTTTTTGTTCAATTCACGATAGTCGATACACAATCTGTGTCTTCCGTCCTTCTTCTTAACTAGGACTATCGGGCTGGCATATTCTGATCTACTAGGTACAATCACTCCTTCGTCCAGCCATTCTTTTACCTGTTTGTTCACTGCTTCTCTCTCAGGTATTGCTAGCCTCCGTGCTTTTCTATATACCGGTACTTCGTCCATCAACACGATCCCCATCTCAATACAAGATTTTTGCACCTTCTTCGGTGAATACGATTCCACTATATGATTTACGACTTCACGATACTCTTCGTTCCCCACCTGCAACCTCGAGTCCGAATCCTCCTCGTTAGTCCATTCGATGTTGAAGACGTCATTTTCTTCTAATTCGTATCTTTGCTCCGGTTCCTCGTTGTTTGAAATTACGTTCTTTACACTCTTTATCTTACCTTTGCTCATTAACAACTCCACGTTGCGTAGGAAATCACGTCCTAACAGAATTTCGTCTGGAATCCATGTGTCGGGCACTATTTGAAAACGGACCCAGTGACTGTCTTCCTCGATTTTGATTTCCACCAGACATGATCCTAATGTCGCCCGCGGTCTGCTTCCAAAACCTTTTAGCATCATACTGGATTCTTCGAGCTGAGCTTTTTTGACCTTCTTATGGAGAGTTTCGTGGATGATTGATACGTCACTACCACTGTCGACGAACGCATGATATGGCTTACCTTCCAATTTTATCGTTATGTGGCTTCCATCAGATTCGATTCGATTAACGTGGCTTATCCCTCGGGATGTTGAAGGACCCATCTCATTCTTTACCGGACAGTTGGGTGATATATGTCCAAACTGATTGCAGTTGAAACAACGCGTTCCCTTCGACTTATCTGGGCAGTTGCTAGCCAAATGTGATAGCGAACCGCAACTGAGGCATCGTCTTGCTGGTCCAAGTGCATTTGCAGGCGCTGTTTTTATCAGAGGTGCAGGTCTCGCGTTGTTCCTGTTGGCGTTCTGCGTTGGCATACCTCTATTGGCGCTTTGTGTTGGTATACACCTCTTTATTTGTTTATAGCACTCAATCTTGTTTTTTAGCTGCTCTAAAGTTGTTGCCTCATATAGAATCGTTTTATTGTGAACAGAATCCGGAATCCCGTTCCGGATATATTCAACAAGTGAGGCTTCGTCGACTGCCCCTTCGTTGGCAAGTTGTTGCATGGCGTAGACATATTCCAGTAAGCTTTCTGTATTCTTTTTCACACGCGCCTGCAGTGTACGGTGTACATCGATCCCCGATTTGGTACTTTGAAATTCTTTTTCTAACTTGCTTTTTAGTGTCACGTAGCTGGATACTCCTGACGTTGCTTCTATCGCGAGTTTCGCCGCTCCTCTTAGCAATCGCTTTGAATAAAGGAACTTTTGAATATCATTCCACTTACACACCGTTGCAATCTCTTCGAAGTCCTTTATCCAGGTATCGTATTTCTTCCCCGATTCCCCTGAAAAATGGTCGAGGGAATCCTCCACATCTCGAAATGCGAAGTTGTTTTCGTTGGCCATATTCGGTTTTTCTTCTTCTTCTGCTTTTTCTTCTTCTTCTTCTTCCAGGTATGCGCTTTGCTGCTTTTCTTTTTCGTCTTCTAATTTATTTTCCGCTATATCAGCTAGTCCTCCGTCTTCCGTCTCGTTGATGACTTCCTCCAATTTTATGGTTTTAAACTCGCTGCGTATTCTATCGACTAAGTCCGCCTTTGTGTTATAACGGTACGATAAGTTTCTTTTCTTAAGGAAGTTTTGCAGTACCCGCGTTGTTAGATTTAACAGTTCGTCCATGAAACTACACTCGTTATAACCCGATCCACTTTTTACTACTTCAGCTTGACTCACAACGTCACTATTTTCAGCTTGATTGACGCGACGCACGTAAATTTTTTCAACTTGATTTGACACGAAGTAACTATGTCCAATTTGATTGACGCGACGTAACAATTTTCAACTTGACTGACACGACGTAACTATGTCCAATTCGATTGACGCGACGTAACTATTTTCAACTTGACTGACACGACGTAACAATTTTCAACTTGACTGACACGACGTAACTATGTCCAACTTGACTGACGCGACGTAACTATTTTCAACTTGACTGACACGACGTAACTATTTTCAACTTGACTGTACTTCTATCGACTTCACATACGACGTAGCTATCTCAACTTAACGCACGACGCCAACGTAGCACACAACGTAACGATTTCAACTTTACTGTAAGCGAGATAACGAACGAAAAACAATAAAAAATTCGTGCTTAAATCCTTGAATCCTTTTTAAAAATCCTTTTAGTAAATCCCGGTTGAGCCCCCATGTAGGATCCAATTCATAATTAAAACAAACAATCAACTTTGTCCAGTTTTAAAATTAATGCACAATTTTATTCCTATTTTAGATTTTCTTTTTCTTTATGCTTCACTTTTAACATAACTTTACAATTTTATTCCTATTATAGCTTTTCTTTTCTTTATGCTTTACTTTAACTAGAACTCGAATTGCAGACCGCCGCGCCACCGTGTTGTTACCTCGACGTTTCCAACTTAACTCTCCAGTCCAGTCACAGTTTTTTCCATTAGATGAGGTCCCACAGGTACATGCGGGACATGAGACGATACCATCCCCACGCTTTCGACACCCAGCTCATTATCCAGCCCACCCCGCACATTCCAGCGATTAGTCCAATGCACACCAGTATTCGCCTTGCCATTTCGTAGCTATTTCTTGGAATTTTGTGGGTTCGTGGCGGTTTTTAAACGATACACAAAATAGGTCACAATTCACATGCAATCTGCTTTGTATATCGACTCGTCATCGTTGCATTGTTATTGACTGCACTCAAATTGGGATGCAATCCGATCTGAGTGCAGTCGTATCGTTGCCGCTTTGTTTGTTCTGTATGACTATGACTGTGATGACTTCACTGTGACTGGAATGTGCTGATGTCGCTATTATATTTCGTCGGCGGTCTGCAAGTAGTTTAGGATTAATAACGTTTTAATGATTCATGACTTACAATTAACTTATCTTTAATGTTGTAGGAATGCGTGTTCCTACATAAATGCTATTGGTTCTTTATCAAAGCATTTATTTGGCACCCTCGACGACGAGGATGCACAAACTTTCTCTCGTCATATAAATAAACTTAGCCAACAACAACATTATGAATCCCAATTAAACGAAAAACAAATTTCAATATCAAAAAATATCATCCATCAATTAAACCTTACAAACGACCAAATTATTAAAATAGAAGAAAAAATTGAAGAAACCAGTAAAATCATTAATCAAATAAACAAAAACTCAAATAGTTACAACATAATAAATAAATCCTTTCTTCACCTAAACGAACTTTTTACGATGTTCAACTCTTTATCAGAATACTACTATTCCACCAAAGATCACCTCCTTGACGCTATTTACTCCGCAGCCCATGGAAAACTTCACCCATATCTTATTGATCCTTCTAAACTCACCGAAGAAATTAAAAAGATACAATTACTCCTTCCAGAAGAAAATCGTTTACCACTTTCTCTACAAGAGCAATATATAGACACACTTTTTAATCTCTTAGAAACTCATGTTTACTACGTTGACAACCAAATTTATTTTGTATTAAGCATCCCTCTTACTTCTTCCAAAAACTATAACGTTTATAAAATGACTAGTATACCAAATCTTATTGAAAACAAAACCTATGCAATTATAATACCCGAAAAACCTTTCCCCATCGTAGACTCAGAAAAGCAATCGTATTTTCTCTATGATAACAATGACTTATACAAATGTCAAACAACTACAAAAAATAATTATCTTTGCAAAAGAAACACACCAATCCTTTTCATATCATCAAGCAGTGACTGCGAACTGAATTTACTTTCCATTCTTCCATATGAAATCAGTAATTGCAATGTTCAGTTAATGCAAATATATCTCCCGATTTTCTTACAGCTAGCAGACTCCAATTCTTGGATTTTCGTTTCCCCAAATCCAGAAAATCTTATGATTAAATGCCAAAATCTTAACTCTCAAATAAACATAAATGCAACAGGTATTCTTAAAATCGAACCAAACTGTATCGCAAATACAAGATATCAATCTTAAAGCTCCAAAACAAACTTCGAAACATAAACTAATCTTAACTTTATTTCATCAAATCCTTATCTTTCGTTTAATATAAGACCACCACAATTTGAGAAAATTCCCAGTTATGCTACAAAGTCTTCATACATAATCAGATTGATGACCTTAATTCTATCAGTAAGAATATAGACAACTTACAAAATTCTCAGTTTGTATATTCGAATACCGATAATAAAAATAAAATCACCACAATCGTGTTTTTCCTTTTAATGCTTTTCGTCGTATTCATAGTTATAATAATATTGCTAATGCGGAATATGAGAAAGAACTCTGTACATAAAAAAGAAACGGAATCATTATCAATGACAGAAATAAAAGTTGATTCAACCCCAGTAACATCGGTAGAAACCGAACCAATAACAAAACCTCGTTTAGCTCCATCAAACCTATATCGTTCACTTCCAATTCCATCTTCTCACAGCAAAGTCGAAAATCGCACCACTCAAAGGTACAAGTTTCGTCCTTAAGGGGGGAGGTGTTGTAAAGTGCGTACTTCACAACATTCCCTTATCATCTTCCCTTATCCCATTCCAATTCAATCCATTCAAATTCCCACAGTCATCATTTCCTTTTGATTTAATTGACCAATATCCGACACACTTAAAATTCCCATATCATCATTTCCTTTTAATTACCTACAAAAATTACATTCAACTCCAAAGCCGATCAACGATCGCTCCACTTAAACCCATTCATTTTCCCAATACATTTAACTTCTCCAATTTTATTGCCTGCCCCATTGAAACAAAACATAAATTCCCAGATCATCATTTTAATTTTTCTATATCCAACAAGCAATGCACTCCCTTTCCAGTTCATATTTTTAAAACCCATTAAACGTGCATTGATCCCAAATATCGCCTTTTGCTGATGCAGCATGATTTTCCTTGTCGGTTTTTCGAGTCGGTTGAGGAGGAAAAAGACATCGGACACTCTGGTTTCGGACGCCGCGCCGGTCGATATACTACTTTTTACTATTTCTTTAACAGAGTTGTTTTGGTTTTATCGTATACTATTTCTTACTATTCCTTTAATTGAATTGTTTTATTATTTTATAATAATTCTAAGTGATTTTCTTTAATTGAATTAATAAAGACTATTATATAATGAACGACTTTTCTTTTGTAAAAAAAACATGCACTAAAAACAGACACTAAAAAAGGTAAGATCCCCTTTCGAGAATCGTGCTTCTTGAATAAAAGTAAATATAGCACAACACCTCATTTACCTCCTCAGAAGACTCTGCCTACAAATCCTACCAAGAGACCATTCGATTTTTGTACGCACCTTCAAAAAGTCCGATGACTTCGGATTCTTTGGAGGAGTTTTCAGAAGATATACACTTTACACTTAATCTCAAATTGCCTTACTAATTTCCCCATACGAAAACGAGTAATGGTGGCTTTCAGCCGAAATGGACCCATCACGCTCCAAAGTACGTGAAGCTTTGAGCGTGACCCTCATGTTATCTACTGTACGCTCTTTTAGATCCCGAGCCTTCAACTTATAAATGAATTTTTCTTTGATAAACCTGTTGACGTCCATTCTTTAACAAATAAACCCATTCAAGCAAAACAAATAAGATCAAGACCACGAAGTCGATTTCAAATTCAAAATGAAAAATCTAAATAAATTCAAAGTAAAAACAGCTCGCCAATCCGCTAACCACACAAAAAAGCCAATGATTTGATAAGAGAAAGGAAAATCAAAATCCAATCGCAAAAATCGCTACCAAAGGCAAAGAAAATTCAAAATCAAAATGCGGAACTCCATAATCGAAAATCGAAACCCGTTAAATCAGATAAAGAACTAAGACCGAAAATCGAATTTGGTTTTGAACTGACGAAAATTTATGAAATATGGAATCAAACCACAAAAAAAAAATCCAAAAAAGTTAAAGACACACTTACGAAAATCAAAAGAAGAAGAAATGGAAAATGTATTGGAATCCCGAAAAAGGTGATTCAAAAAAAAAAAAAAAAAAAAATAACATCTCCAAAAAAATACTTATTTAAAAAAGTGGTAACTCTGCACCAGGAGTTACCTTAAAAAAAAAACCTGAATAATATGAAAAATTATCACACAAAAATGAAATGGGTCGAGTTAAAAAAGTAAGAATAAAAAAATATGAATATTTAAAATTAAAAATAAATGATTAAGAACAAAATGGAATCATTAATGAGTTTGTAAGAATATACTAAAAAAAAGGTTCAATAAAAAAAAAACATAAAAAAGATTAAATTAAAAAAAAAATATTTTCTTATAGAAGTTCAAAAAAATTAATCATTTTAATCTAATCGCGATCAAAATGTTACTTCAAATTAAAATAATTATGTGTTTAATAAGAAAAAACGATGTGTAACACGATTAATTAAAACAAATACAATTATCAATTTGAAATAATCACATTTAGCTACGGCAAAAACAAAAAAAATTCGCAAAAAAAGAACACGGTAAACAAAGAAATAATTTGTCTGAGAGAGACATATATACCACGAAACAAAATGTGTCGATTAAAATCTATGTGAGATTTCCACAAATGTATGTATATGTTGGTAGGTATATAATATCAATCCTACTAATAATTAAAATAAATTGACTCACTCAAATTCTGGGTAACCAACAAAAGAAATTCCAAATTAGCACTCTAGCACTCTTGGTGTAATCTCCTGTCTTCCCTAGATAGGTACCACCAGCAAGAGTTCTTCAAGATCTTGATATACACAAATCCGCTGGCCCGGATGGTATACCCCCTATACTTCTGAAGAGGTGTTCTTCATCGCTGGCAAAAATATTGCGTTAGCTTTTCCATCGCTCCTATCGTTCAGGAATCTTTCCTAGTAAATGGAAAACAGCATTTGTCCAGCCCATCCCTAAAAAGGTGATTCCTCCTCCGCCTCCTTACCGACCAATTGCACTTAAGTCCCTTCTTTCCAAGGTCATGGAAACGCTGGTAAATTGTCAGCTCAAGAAATATCTCGAAGATCGGGAGCTTTTAAATGACCGGCAATACGGCTTTCGCAGCAATCGTTCCACTGGTGATTTGATGGCATATCTCACCGAACAGTGGAACAAATCTTTGCATCGCTTTGGCGAAAGCAAGATTATTCCGCTTGATATTTCAAACGCATTTGATAGAGTTTGGCATGAAGCTCTTTTATCCAAAATGCGTGCATTTGGAATCGATTATACTCTTATTCGTTGGATTAGAAGCTATCTTCTGGACCGTTCAATACAAGTTGTATTAGACGGTTTCAAGTCTGAACTCCACAAAATAAATGCTGGTGTGCCCAAGGACTCCGTTCTGTCTCCGACTCTCTTTCTCATTTTTCGGGTTCCGTACCCAAAGTGTGAAAACGGAACCATATTACTAAGACTTCGCTGTCCGTCTGTCCGTCTGTCCGTCTGTCCGTCTGTCCGTCTGTCCGTCTGTCCGTCTGTCCGTCTGTCCGTCTGTCCGTCTGTCCGTCTGTCCGTCTGTCCGTCTGTCCGTCTGTCCGTCTGTCCGTCTGTCCGTCTGTCCGTCTGTCCGTCTGTCCGTCTGTCCGTCTGTCCGTCTGTCCGTCTGTCCGTCTGTCCGTCTGTCCGTCTGTCCGTCTATCCGTCTGTCCGTCTGTCCGTCTGTCCGTCTGTCCGTCTGTCCGTCTGTCCGTCTGTCCGTCTGTCCGTCTGTCCGTCTGTCCGTCTGTCCGTCTGTCCGTCTGTCCGTCTGTCCGTCTGTCCGTCTGTCCGTCTGTCCGTCTGTCCGTCTGTCCGTCTGTCCGTCTGTCCGTCTGTCCGTCTGTCCGTCTGTCCGTCTGTCCGTCTGTCCGTCTGTCCGTCTGTCCGTCTGTCCGTCTGTCCGTCTGTCCGTCTGTCCGTCTGTCCGTCTGTCCGTCTGTCCGTCTGTCCGTCTGTCCGTCTGTCCGTCTGTCCGTCTGTCCGTCTGTCCGTCTGTCCGTCTGTCCGTCTGTCCGTCTGTCCGTCTGTCCGTCTGTCCGTCTGTCCGTCTGTCCGTCTGTCCGTCTGTCCGTCTGTCCGTCCTTCACAAGGCTGTATCTCATGAACCGTAAAACTTAAACACTTGAAATTTGGTCAGATGATGTATTATTGTGTTCCCTATAACAACAAATACTAAAAACTAAATAAAATAAAATATTTACGGGGGCTCCAATACAACAAACGTAATTTTTTGCTCGTTTTTTCTATGTTTGTCCGTCCATCACCAGGTTGTCTCTTTTCTTCTTTAGAAATTTCTTGAAGTCTGTCCCTGTTAGTTCTTCTTTTTGCTGATTTGCGGTTTTTCCTTCACTCACACAAACAGCTTTACCTACATGTAAATTCCAGACATTCTTTTAGAAGAAAAGAGGCAACATATGTATGCTTTTAAAGCTAAGTTTTCTTCTATTCCTGTTCGAATTCGAATTCGAATAGAACAAAAAAATAGAAAAAAAAAAAAAACAAATGTCAAACCACAATCAATAAGTCGGTATTAGATTCTGTCATAAAATAATATTAAATCAGGATTTAGGGTTTTTAAACGTAAGTACGCCTTTCTTCTTTATTTTATTGTAAAAAAAGAACACTATGCTGAGAAAAAAATTACTGAAATTTCTCAGTGAAATATTTGAGCAGGATTGGCAAAAGACATCTTGGTGACAGTTTGTTTGGTAAAGATCGCGCCAAAAATGTTCTCGTTTGTGTGAGTGAGAAAAAGCTTTATCTACATGTAAATTCCAGAAATTCGAATTCGAATAGAAAAAAAAAAAAAAAAACAAATGTCAAACCACAATCAACAAGTCGGTATTAGATTCTCTCATAAAATAATATTAAATCAGGATTTAGGGTTTTTAAACATAAGTACGCCTTTGTTCTTTATTTTATTGTAAAAAAAAAACACTATGCTGAGAAAAAAATTACTGAGATTTCTTAGTGAAATATTTGAACAAGATTGGCAAAAGACATCTTGGTGACAGTTTGTTTAGGAAAGATCGCGCCAAAACTGTTCTCGTTTGTGTGAGTGAGAAACAGCTTGACCTACAGGCATATAAATTCCAGAAATTCTTTTAGGAGAAAAGAGCCAACCTATGCACGCTTTTAAAGCTCAGTTTTCATTGTATTTATATTTTATAGTATTTTCATGGAACATTTTATTTTAGTTCTGAACGTCGTCAATGGCGGCACTAGTTGTCTTGTCTACTTTACATCGAAATTCTTTTATTGTTGTTTTTGCTTTCCATGGCAGTTTAGACAAAAACCATTAAAATTACTGCACAATCAAAGCTTGTGAACGTCGTCCATAGATGCCGCACAAAACGTTCCGCTTCTTGGGAATACTATAAAATATAAATACAATGCAGTTTTCTTCTATTCGTGTTCGAATTCGAATTCGAATAGAAAACAAAATCATTGTATTTATATTTTATAGTATTCCCAAGAAGCGGAACGTTTTGTGCGGCATCTATGGACGACGTTCACAAGCTTTGATTGTGCAGTAATTTTAGTGGTTTTTGTCTAAACTGCCATGGAAAGCAAAAACAACAATAAAAGAATTTCGATGTAAAGTAGACAAGACAACTAGTGCCGCCATTGACGACGTTCAGAACTAAAATAAAATGTTCCATGAATATACTATAAAATATAAATACAATGACAAAATAAGAAAAAAAAACGAATGTCAAATAAAGAACAAGAAGTCGGTATTAGATTTTCTTACCGACCAAATTTTAAAATCTTAAAAATTAATATAAATAATAATAACTTCTTATTAAAAAAAATTCTATATAATTGCTTCTTGCTGCTTCTTCTTCTGCTGCTAATACTGAATCACTGAATTAATTTTGAATTATTAAAACTACTGTTAATCCTAAAATATTAAATTAAACTTACAAAAGAAGTACTGGGAGGTCTCGATCTGATTCTAAAGAAGTTATTATTCATTTATACATACATATTTATTTTTGAGACGTTAAAAATTAATTGCAAATTTAATACTGACTTCTTGTTCTTTGTTTGACATTCGTTTTCTTTTCTATTTTGTTTTCCATTCGAATTCGAATCCGAACACGAATAAAAGAAAACTGAGATTTAAAAGAATACATAGGTTGGCTTTTTTCTTCTTTGCGGATTTCTGGAATTCTTGAATTTACATGCATAGCTGTCTCTATTTCTTCTTCTTTTTGCTGATTTGCCAGTTTTCTTTCACTCACACAAACAAGATCATTATTGGCGCGATCTTTCCTAAACAAACTATCAGTTCGTCGACTTCTGCAAATCGTAATCACCTGTTACAATGAGAAATTTAAGCAAGTGTTTATTGAATAAAATAAATGTTTAAGGGGGATCCCATACAAGAAACGTGATTTTTTTTGCTGTTTTTATAGATAATGGTAAGGAACCCTTCGTGAGCGAGTCCGACTCGCACTTGCCCGTATTATTATAAATGATCTCTTGTCTGTGACTTCTAATCCATTAAATTGTTTTGCTGACGACTCAACTCTCAGCTTTTCATATACGTTTGATAATTCACGGCCTTCGCATTCGGACGTGTTATTACAACGACACCGTATGATAAGCTCATTAAACTCCGATTTAAACAGCATTGTGAATTGGGGTATCAGAAATCGTGTGGAGTTTAATGCGTCGAAAACTCAATGCTGTCTTTTGTCGTTAAAGCTAAACATACCCCCTATGCCATTATCCATGAATGGTACTTGCATCGAGGAGGCCAAAAAGCTTTCAGTACTCGGTATGTGTATCAGTGACAACCTTCGTTGGAAATTGGAAAGATCATATACTTGAGATTGCTAAGAATGCTGCAAGATGCTTAGGCTTTCTTAATAGATGAAAGAAGTTTTTCACCCCTTCTGATCTCGCTACAATTTACAAGGCATTTATACGCCCTAAACTCGAGTATAACTCCCATTTCTGGGCAGGTGCTTCGCAAACTTTTCGATTCAAAATATCTTTTTATGGCCTTTAGTCCAACAAAAAATTGGCGTTTCATCGAGGAATCTCACTTTGGAATCATCAGTTGACATACAGTGAAAGAAACCTTGTCAATACGCAATTTTAAAATTTTTCTAGCACAACTTACATAGAATTTTTGACAAAACCCTAATGTGAACTATATCCAACAAGATTAAGATTTTAATCAATAAGAAGGAAGTTTAAGCCTGTGGCCTGGCTCAGAAGTAGTTTTTAAATTTTTCTTAATACAAACTCTATATACTGCATTGATAAATAAAATAAAATAAAATCAACCAAGTAGAAGACTCAGCACTAATAATGGACTGTTGAATTATTGATTCAAAATAGCTTTTTATGGCCTTTAGTCCAACAAAAAATTGGCGTTTCATCCAGGAATCTCACTTTGGAATCATCAGTTGACATACAGTGAAAGAAACCTTGTCAATACGCAATTTTTAAATTTTTCTAGTACAACTTACATAGAATTTTTGACAAAACCCTAATGTGAACTATATCCAACAAGATTAAGATTTTAATCATTAAGAAGGAAGTTTAAGCCTGTGGCCTGGCTCAGAAGTAGTTTTTAAATTTTTCTTAATACAAACTCTATATACTGCATTGATAAATTAAATAAAATAAAATCAACCAAGTAGAAGACTCAGCACTAATAATGGACTGTTGAATTATTGATTCAAAATAGCTTTTTATGCCCTTTAGTCCAACAAAAAATTGGCGTTTCATCCAGGAATCTCACTTTGGAATCATCAGTTGACATACAGTGAAAGAAACCTTGTCAATACGCAATTTTTAAATTTTTCTAGTACAACTTACATAGAATTTTTGACAAAACCCTAAAGTAAACTATATCCAACAAGATTAAGATTTTAATCATTAAGAAGGAAGTTTAAGACCGTGGCCTGGCTCAGAAGTAGTTTTTAAATTTTTCTTAATACAAACTCTATATACTGCATTGATAAATAAAATAAAATAAAATCAACCAAGTAGAAGACTCAGCACTAATAATGGACTGTTGAATTATTGATTCAAAATAGCTTTTTATGGCCTTTAGTCCAACAAAAAATTGGCGTTTCATCCAGGAATCTCACTTTGGAATCATCAGTTGACATACAGTGAAAGAAACCTTGTCAATACGCAATTTTTAAATTTTTCTAGTACAACTTACATAGAATTTTTGACAAAACCCTAATGTGAACTATATCCAACAAGATTAAGATTTTAATCATTAAGAAGGAAGTTTAAGCCCGTGGCCTGGCTCAGAAGTAGTTTTTAAGTTTTTCTTAATACAAACTCTATATACTGCATTGATAAATAAAATAAAATAAAATCAACCAAGTAGAAGACTCAGCACTAATAATGGACTGTTGAATTATTGATTCAAAATAGCTTTTTATGGCCTTTAGTCCAACAAAAAATTGGCGTTTCATCCAGGAATCTCACTTTGGAATCATCAGTTGACATACAGTGAAAGAAACCTTGTCAATACGCAATTTTTAAATTTTTCTAGTACAACTTACATAGAATTTTTGACAAAACCCTAATGTGAACTATATCCAACAAGATTAAGATTTTAATCATTAAGAAGGAAGTTTAAGCCCGTGGTCTGGCTCAGAAGTAGTTTTTAAATTTTTCTTAATACAAACTCTATATACTGCATTGATAAATAAAATAAAATAAAATCAACCAAGTAGAAGACTCAGCACTAATAATGGACTGTTGAATTATTGATTCAAAATAGCTTTTTATGCCCTTTAGTCCAACAAAAAATTGGCGTTTCATCCAGGAATCTCACTTTGGAATCATCAGTTGACATACAGTGAAAGAAACCTTGTCAATACGCAATTTTTAAATTTTTCTAGTACAACTTACATAGAATTTTTGACAAAACCCTAATGTGAACTATATCCAACAAGATTAAGATTTTAATCATTAAGAAGGAAGTTTAAGCCCGTGGCCTGGCTCAGAAGTAGTTTTTAAATTGTTCTTAATACAAACTCTATATACTGCATTGATAAATAAAATAAAATAAAATCAACCAAGTAGAAGACTCAGCACTAACAATGGACTGTTGAATTATTGATTCAAAATAGCTTTTTATGGCCTTTAGTCCAACAAAAAATTGGCGTTTCATCCAGGAATCTCACTTTGGAATCATCAGTTGACATACAGTGAAAGAAACCTTGTCAATACGCAATTTTTAAATTTTTCTAGTACAACTTACATAGAATTTTTGACAAAACCCTAATGTGAACTATATCCAACAAGATTAAGATTTTAATCATTAAGAAGGAAGTTTAAGCCTGTGGCCTGGCTCAGAAGTAGTTTTTAAATTTTTCTTAATACAAACTCTATATACTGCATTGATAAATTAAATAAAATAAAATCAACCAAGTAGAAGACTCAGCACTAATAATGGACTGTTGAATTATTGATTCAAAATAGCTTTTTATAGCCTTAAGTCCAACAAAAAATTGGCGTTTCATCCAGGAATCTCACTTTGGAATCATCAGTTGACATACAGTGAAAGAAACCTTGTCAATACGCAATTTTTAAATTTTTCTAGTACAACTTACATAGAATTTTTGACAAAACCCTAAAGTAAACTATATCCAACAAGATTAAGATTTTAATCATTAAGAAGGAAGTTTAAGACCGTGGCCTGGCTCAGAAGTAGTTTTTAAATTTTTCTTAATACAAACTCTATATACTGCATTGATAAATTAAATAAAATAAAATCAACCAAGTAGAAGACTCAGCACTAATAATGGACTGTTGAATTATTGATTCAAAATAGCTTTTTATGGCCTTTAGTCCAACAAAAAATTGGCGTTTCATCCAGGAATCTCACTTTGGAATCATCAGTTGACATACAGTGAAAGAAACCTTGTCAATACGCAATTTTTAAATTTTTCTAGTACAACTTACATAGAATTTTTGACAAAACCCTAATGTGAACTATATCCAACAAGATTAAGATTTTAATCATTAAGAAGGAAGTTTAAGCCCGTGGCCTGGCTCAGAAGTAGTTTTTAAATTTTTCTTAATACAAACTCTATATACTGCATTGATAAATAAAATAAAATAAAATCAACCAAGTAGAAGACTCAGCACTAATAATGGACTGTTGAATTATTGATTCAAAATAGCTTTTTATTTTGAATCAATAATTCAACAGTCCATTATTAGTGCTGAGTCTTCTACTTGGTTGATTTTATTTTATTTAATTTATCAATGCAGTATATAGAGTTTGTATTAAGAAAAATTTAAAAACTACTTCTTAGCCAGGCCACGGGCTTAAACTTCCTTCTTAATGATTAAAATCTTAATCTTGTTGGATATAGTTCACATTAGGGTTTTGTCAAAAATTCTATGTAAGTTGTACTAGAAAAATTTAAAAATTGCGTATTGACAAGGTTTCTTTCACTGTATGTCAACTGATGATTCCGAAGTGAGATTCCTGGATGAAACGCCAATTTTTTGTTGGACTTAAGGCCATAAAAAGCTATTTTGAATCAATAATTCAACAGTCCATTATTAGTGCTGAGTCTTCTACTTGGTTGATTTTATTTTATTTTATTTATCAATGCAGTATATAGAGTTTGTATTAAGAAAAATTTAAAAACTACTTCTGAGCCAGGCCACGGGCTTAAACTTCCTTCTTAATGATTAAAATCTTAATCTTGTTGGATATAGTTCACATTAGGGTTTTGTCAAAAATTCTATGTAAGTTGTACTAGAAAAATTTAAAAATTGCGTATTGACAAGGTTTCTTTCACTGTATGTCAACTGATGATTCCAAAGTGAGATTCCTGGATGAAACGCCAATTTTTTGTTGGACTAAAGGCCATAAAAAGCTATTTTGAATCAATAATTCAACAGTCCATTATTAGTGCTGAGTCTTCTACTTGGTTGATTTTATTTTATTTTATTTATCAATGCAGTATATAGAGTTTGTATTAAGAAAAACTTAAAAACTACTTCTGAGCCAGGCCACGGGCTTAAACTTCCTTCTTAATGATTAAAATCTTAATCTTGTTGGATATAGTTCACATTAGGGTTTTGTCAAAAATTCTATGTAAGTTGTACTAGAAAAATTTAAAAATTGCGTATTGACAAGGTTTCTTTCACTGTATGTCAACTGATGATTCCAAAGTGAGATTCCTGGATGAAACGCCAATTTTTTGTTGGACTAAAGGCCATAAAAAGCTATTTTGAATCAATAATTCAACAGTCCATTGTTAGTGCTGAGTCTTCTACTTGGTTGATTTTATTTTATTTTATTTATCAATGCAGTATATAGAGTTTGTATTAAGAAAAATTTAAAAACTACTTCTGAGCCAGGCCACGGGCTTAAACTTCCTTCTTAATGATTAAAATCTTAATCTTGTTGGATATAGTTCACATTAGGGTTTTGTCAAAAATTCTCTGTAAGTTGTACTAGAAAAATTAAAAAATTGCGTATTGACAAGGTTTCTTTCACTGTATGTCAACTGATGATTCCAAAGTGAGATTCCTGGATGAAACGCCAATTTTTTGTTGGACTAAAGGCCATAAAAAGCTATTTTGAATCAATAATTCAACAGTCCATTGTTAGTGCTGAGTCTTCTACTTGGTTGATTTTATTTTATTTTATTTATCAATGCAGTATATAGAGTTTGTATTAAGAACAATTTAAAAACTACTTCTGAGCCAAGCCACGGGCTTAAACTTCCTTCTTAATGATTAAAATCTTAATCTTGTTGGATATAGTTCACATTAGGGTTTTGTCAAAAATTCTATGTAAGTTGTACTAGAAAAATTTAAAAATTGCGTATTGACAAGGTTTCTTTCACTGTATGTCAACTGATGATTCCAAAGTGAGATTCCTGGATGAAACGCCAAATTTTTGTTGGACTAAAGGGCATAAAAAGCTATTTTGAATCAATAATTCAACAGTCCATTATTAGTGCTGAGTCTTCTACTTGGTTGATTTTATTTTATTTTATTTATCAATGCAGTATATAGAGTTTGTATTAAGAAAAATTTAAAAACTACTTCTGAGCGAGGCCACGGGCTTAAACTTCCTTCTTAATGATTAAAATCTTAATCTTGTTGGATATAGTTCACATTAGGGTTTTGTCAAAAATTCTATGTAAGTTGTACTAGAAAAATTTAAAAATTGCGTATTGACAAGGTTTCTTTCACTGTATGTCAACTGATGATTCCAAAGTGAGATTCCTGGATGAAACGCCAATTTTTTGTTGGACTAAAGGCCATAAAAAGCTATTTTGAATCAATAATTCAACAGTCCATTATTAGTGCTGTGTCTTCTACTTGGTTGATTTTATTTTATTTTATTTATCAATGCAGTATATAGAGTTTGTATTAAGAAAAACTTAAAAACTACTTCTGAGCCAGGCCACGGGCTTAAACTTCCTTCTTAATGATTAAAATCTTAATCTTGTTGGATATAGTTCACATTAGGGTTTTGTCAAAAATTCTATGTAAGTTGTACTAGAAAAATTTAAAAATTGCGTATTGACAAGGTTTCTTTCACTGTATGTCAACTGATGATTCCAAAGTGAGATTCCTGGATGAAACGCCAATTTTTTGTTGGACTAAAGGCCATAAAAAGCTATTTTGAATCAATAATTCAACAGTCCATTATTAGTGCTGAGTCTTCTACTTGGTTGATTTTATTTAATTTAATTTATCAATGCAGTATATAGAGTTTGTATTAAGAAAAATTTAAAAACTACTTCTGAGCCAGGCCACGGGCTTAAACTTCCTTCTTAATGATTAAAATCTTAATCTTGTTGGATATAGTTCACATTAGGGTTTTGTCAAAAATTCTATGTAAGTTGTACTAGAAAAATTTAAAAATTGCGTATTGACAAGGTTTCTTTCACTGTATGTCAACTGATGATTCCAAAGTGAGATTCCTGGATGAAACGCCAATTTTTTGTTGGACTAAAGGCCATAAAAAGCTATTTTGAATCAATAATTCAACAGTCCATTATTAGTGCTGAGTCTTCTACTTGGTTGATTTTATTTTATTTTATTTATCAATGCAGTATATAGAGTTTGTATTAAGAAAAATTTAAAAACTATTCTGAGCCAGGCCACGGGCTTAAACTTCCTTCTTAATGATTAAAATCTTAATCTTGTTGGATATAGTTCACATTAGGGTTTTGTCAAAAATTCTATGTAAGTTGTACTAGAAAAATTTAAAAATTGCGTATTGACAAGGTTTCTTTCACTGTATGTCAACTGATGATTCCAAAGTGAGATTCCTGGATGAAACGCCAATTTTTTGTTGGACTAAAGGCCATAAAAAGCTATTTTGAATCAATAATTCAACAGTCCATTATTAGTGCTGAGTCTTCTACTTGGTTGATTTTATTTTATTTAATTTATCAATGCAGTATATAGAGTTTGTATTAAGAAAAATTTAAAAACTACTTCTGAGCCAGGCCACGGGCTTAAACTTCCTTCTTAATGATTAAAATCTTAATCTTGTTGGATATAGTTCACATTAGGGTTTTGTCAAAAATTCTCTGTAGGTTGTACTAGAAAAATTTAAAAATTGCGTATTGACAAGGCTTCTTTCACAGTATGTCAACTGATGATTCCAAAGTGAGATTCCTGGATGAAATGCCAATTTTTTGTTGGACTAAAGGCCATAAAAAGCTATTTTGAATCAATAATTCAACAGTCCATTATTAGTGCTGAGTCTTCTACTTGGTTGATTTTATTTTATTTTATTTATCAATGCAGTATATAGAGTTTGTATTAAGAAAAATTTAAAAACTACTTCTGAGCCAGGCCACGGGCTTAAACTTCCTTCTTAATGATTAAAATCTTAATCTTGTTGGATACAGTTCACATTAGGGTTTTGTCAAAAATTCTATGTAAGTTGTACTAGAAAAATTTAAAAATTGCGTATTGACAAAGTTTCTTTCACTGTATGTCAACTGATGATTCCAAAGTGAGATTCCTGGATGAAACGCCAATTTTTTGTTGGACTAAAGGCCATAAAAAGCTATTTTGAATCAATAATTCAACAGTCCATTATTCGTTCTGAGTCTTCTACTTGGTTGATTTTATTTTATTTTATTTATCAATGCAGTATATAGAGTTTGTATTAAGAAAAATTTAAAAACTACTTCTGAGCCAGGCCACGGGCTGAAACTTCCTTCTTAATGATTAAAATCTTAATCTTGTTGGATATAGTTCACATTAGGGTTTTGTCAAAAATTCTATGTAAGTTTTACTAGAAAAATTTAAAAATTGCGTATTGACAAGGTTTCTTTCACTGTATGTCAACTGATGATTCCAAAGTGAGATTCCTGGATGAAACGCCAATTTTTTGTTGGACTAAAGGCCATAAAAAGCTATTTTGAATCAATAATTCAACAGTCCATTATTAGTGCTGAGTCTTCTACTTGGTTGATTTTATTTTATTTAATTTATCAATGTAGTATATAGAGTTTGTATTAAGAAAAATTTAAAAACTACTTCTGAGCCAGGCCACGGGCTTAAACTTCCTTCTTAATGATTAAAATCTTAATCTTGTTGGATATAGTTCACATTAGGGTTTTGTCAAAAATTCTATGTAAGTAGTACTAGAAAAATTTAAAAATTGCGTATTGACAAGGTTTCTTTCACTGTATGTCAACTGATGATTCCAAAGTGAGATTCCTGGATGAAACGCCAATTTTTTGTTGGACTAAAGGCCATAAAAAGCTATTTTGAATCAATAATTCAACAGTCCATTATTAGCGCTTGGTTGATTTTATTTTATTTTATTTATCAATGCAGTATATAGAGTTTGTATTAAGAAAAATTTAAAAACTACTTCTGAGCCAGGCCACGGGCTTAAACTTCCTTCTTAATGATTAAAATCTTAATCTTGTTGGATATAGTTCACATAAGGGTTTTGTCAAAAATTCTCTGTAAGTTGTACTAGAAAAATTTAAAAATTGCGTATTGACAAGGTTTCTTTCACTGTATGTCAACTGATGATTCCAAAGTGAGATTCCTGGATGAAACGCCAATTTTTTGTTGGACTAAAGGCCATAAAAAGCTATTTTGAATCAATAATTCAACAGTCCATTGTTAGTGCTGAGTCTTCTACTTGGTTGATTTTATTTTATTTTATTTATCAATGCAGTATATAGAGTTTGTATTAAGAAAAATTTAAAAACTACTTCTGAGCCAGGCCACGGGCTTAAACTTCCTTCTTAATGATTAAAGTCTTAATCTTGTTGGATATAGTTCACATTAGGGTTTTGTCAAAAATTCTATGTAAGTTGTACTAGAAAAATTTAAAAATTGCGTATTGACAAGGTTTCTTTCACTGTATGTCAACTGATGATTCCAAAGTGAGATTCCTGGATGAAACGCCAATTTTTTGTTGGACTTAAGGCCATAAAAAGCTATTTTGAATCAATAATTCAACAGTCCATTATTAGTGCTGAGTCTTCTACTTGGTTGATTTTATTTTATTTTATTTATCAATGCAGTATATAGAGTTTGTATTAAGAAAAATTTAAAAACTACTTCTGAGCCAGGCCACGGGCTTAAACTTCCTTCTTAATGATTAAAATCTTAATCTTGTTGGATATAGTTCACATTAGGGTTTTGTCAAAAATTCTATGTAAGTTGTACTAGAAAAATTTAAAAACTGCGTATTGACAAGGTTTCTTTCACTGTATGTCAACTGATGATTCCAAAGTGAGATTCCTGGATGAAACGCCAATTTTTTGTTGGACTAAAGGCCATAAAAAGCTATTTTGAATCAATAATTCAACAGTCCATTATTAGTGCTGAGTCTTCTACTTGGTTGATTTTATTTTATTTTATTTATCAATGCAGTATATAGAGTTTGTATTAAGAAAAACTTAAAAACTACTTCTGAGCCAGGCCACGGGCTTAAACTTCCTTCTTAATGATTAAAATCTTAATCTTGTTGGATATAGTTCACATTAGGGTTTTGTCAAAAATTCTATTTAAGTTGTACTAGAAAAATTTAAAAATTGCGTATTGACAAGGTTTCTTTCACTGTATGTCAACTGATGATTCCAAAGTGAGATTCCTGGATGAAACGCCAATTTTTTGTTGGACTAAAGGCCATAAAAAGCTATTTTGAATCAATAATTCAAAAGTCCATTATTAGTGCTGAGTCTTCTACTTGGTTGATTTTATTTTATTTTATTTATCAATGCAGTATATAGAGTTTGTATTAAGAAAAATTTAAAAACTACTTCTGAGCCAGGCCACGGGCTTAAACTTCCTTCTTAATGATTAAAATCTTAATCTTGTTGGATATGGAAAATTTGGTAAAATAAATAAAAAACGAGTTTTACAAAGAACATTTATTATTTATTTTAAAAGGAAAAAACTTTTTTACAACATTAAAAAATATAAATATTATTACGCGACGCGTTTCGGACGTATGTACGTCCATCATCGGGCTTTTATTACGCGTCGCGTAATAATATTTATATTTTTTAATGTTGTAAAAAAGTTTTTTCCTTTTAAAATAAATAATAAATGTTCTTTGTAAAATTCGTTTTTTATTTATTTTACCAAATTTTACAAATCAACTAACAACATGGAGACAAAAAAAAAATCAGATTTGTTGGATATAGTTCACATTAGGGTTTTGTCAAAAATTCTATGTAAGTTGTACTAGAAAAATTTAAAAATTGCGTATTGACAAGGTTTCTTTCACTGTATGTCAACTGATGATTCCAAATAAGTGAGATTCCTGGATGAAACGCCAATTTTTTGTTGGACTAAAGGCCATAAAAAGCTATTTTGAATCAATAATTCAACAATCCATTATTAGTGCTGAGTCTTCTACTTGGTTGATTTTTTTTTTTTTCATTTATCAATGCAGTATATAGAGTTTGTATTAAGAAAAATTTAAAAACTACTTCTGAGCCAGGCCACGGGCTTAAACTTCCTTCTTAATGATTAAAATCTTAATCTTGTTGGATACAGTTCACATTAGGGTTTTGTCAAAAATTCTATGTAAGTTGTACTAGAAAAATTTAAAAATTGCGTATTGACAAGGTTTCTTTCACTGTATGTCAACTGATGATTCCAAAGTGAGATTCCTGGATGAAACGCCAATTTTTTGTTGGACTAAAGGCCATAAAAAGCTATTTTGAATCAATAATTCAACAGTCCATTATTCGTGCTGAGTCTTCTACTTGGTTGATTTTATTTTATTTTATTTATCAATGCAGTATATAGAGTTTGTATTAAGAAAAATTTAAAAACTACTTCTGAGCCGGGCCACGGGCTTAAACTTCCTTCTTAATGATTAAAATCTTAATCTTGTTGGATACAGTTCACATTAGGGTTTTGTCAAAAATTCTATGTAAGTTGTACTAGAAAAATTTAAAAATTGCGTATTGACAAGGTTTCTTTCACTGTATGTCAACTGATGATTCCAAAGTGAGATTCCTGGATGAAACGCCAATTTTTTGTTGGACTAAAGGCCATAAAAAGCTATTTTGAATCAATAATTCAACAGTCCATTATTCGTGCTGAGTCTTCTACTTGGTTGATTTTATTTTATTTTATTTATCAATGCAGTATATAGAGTTTGTATTAAGAAAAATTTAAAAACTACTTCTGAGCCAGGCCACGGGCTGAAACTTCCTTCTTAATGATTAAAATCTTAATCTTGTTGGATATAGTTCACATTAGGGTTTTGTCAAAAATTCTATGTAAGTTGTACTAGAAAAATTTAAAAATTGCGTATTGACAAGGTTTCTTTCACTGTATGTCAACTGATGATTCCAAAGTGAGATTCCTGGATGAAACGCCAATTTTTTGTTGGACTAAAGGCCATAAAAAGCTATTTTGAATCAATAATTCAACAGTCCATTATTAGTGCTGAGTCTTCTACTTGGTTGATTTTATTTTATTTAATTTATCAATGCAGTATATAGAGTTTGTATTAAGAAAAATTTAAAAACTACTTCTGAGCCAGGCCACGGGCTTAAACTTCCTTCTTAATGATTAAAATCTTAATCTTGTTGGATATAGTTCACATTAGGGTTTTGTCAAAAATTCTATGTAAGTAGTACTAGAAAAATTTAAAAATTGCGTATTGACAAGGTTTCTTTCACTGTATGTCAACTGATGATTCCAAAGTGAGATTCCTGGATGAAACGCCAATTTTTTGTTGGACTAAAGGCCATAAAAAGCTATTTTGAATCAATAATTCAACAGTCCATTATTAGTGCTTGGTTGATTTTATTTTATTTTATTTATCAATGCAGTATATAGAGTTTGTATTAAGAAAAATTTAAAAACTACTTCTGAGCCAGGCCACGGGCTTAAACTTCCTTCTTAATGATTAAAATCTTAATCTTGTTGGATATAGTTCACATTAGGGTTTTGTCAAAAATTCTATGTAAGTTGTTATAAAAAAATTTAAAAATTGCGTATTGACAAGGTTTCTTTCACTGTATGTCAACTGATGATTCCAAAGTGAGATTCCTGGATGAAACGCCAATTTTTTGTTGGACTAAAGGCCATAAAAAGCTATTTTGAATCAATAATTCAACAGTCCATTATTAGTGCTGAGTCTTCTACTTGGTTGATTTTATTTTATTTTATTTATCAATGCAGTATATAGAGTTTGTATTAAGAACAATTTAAAAACTACTTCTGAGCCAGGCCACGGGCTTAAACTTCCTTCTTAATGATTAAAATCTTAATCTTGTTGGATATAGTTCACATTAGGGTTTTGTCAAAAATTCTATGTAAGTTGTACTAGAAAAATTTAAAAATTGCGTATTGACAAGGTTTCTTTCACTGTATGTCAACTGATGATTCCAAAGTGAGATTCCTGGATGAAACGCCAATTTTTTGTTGGACTAAAGGCCATAAAAAGCTATTTTGAATCAATAATTCAACAGTCCATTATTAGTGCTGAGTCTTCTACTTGGTTGATTTTATTTTATTTTATTTATCAATGCAGTATATAGAGTTTGTATTAAGAAAAATTTAAAAACTACTTCTGAGCCAGGCCACGGGCTTAAACTTCCTTCTTAATGATTAAAATCTTAATCTTGTTGGATATAGTTCACATTAGGGTTTTGTCAAAAATTCTCTGTAAGTTGTACTAGAAAAATTTAAAAATTGCGTATTGACAAGGTTTCTTTCACTGTATGTCAACTGATGATTCCAAAGTGAGATTCCTGGATGAAACGCCAATTTTTTGTTGGACTAAAGGCCATAAAAAGCTATTTTGAATCAATAATTCAACAGTCCATTGTTAGTGCTGAGTCTTCTACTTGGTTGATTTTATTTTATTTTATTTATCAATGCAGTATATAGAGTTTGTATTAAGAACAATTTAAAAACTACTTCTGAGCCAGGCCACGGGCTTAAACTTCCTTCTTAATGATTAAAATCTTAATCTTGTTGGATATAGTTCACATTAGGGTTTTGTCAAAAATTATATGTAAGTTGTACTAGAAAAATTTAAAAATTGCGTATTGACAAGGTTTCTTTCACTGTATGTCAACTGATGATTCCAAAGTGAGATTCCTGGATGAAACGCCAATTTTTTGTTGGACTAAAGGCCATAAAAAGCTATTTTGAATCAATAATTCAACAGTCCATTATTAGTGCTGAGTCTTCTACTTGGTTGATTTTATTTTATTTTATTTATCAATGCAGTATATAGAGTTTGTATTAAGAAAAATTTAAAAACTACTTCTGAGCCAGGCCACGGGCTTAAACTTCCTTCTTAATGATTAAAATCTTAATCTTGTTGGATATAGTTCACATTAGGGTTTTGTCAAAAATTCTATGTAAGTTGTACTAGAAAAATTTAAAAACTGCGTATTGACAAGGTTTCTTTCACTGTATGTCAACTGATGATTCCAAAATGAGATTCCTGGATGAAACGCCAATTTTTTGTTGGACTAAAGGCCATAAAAAGCTATTTTGAATCAATAATTCAACAGTCCATTATTAGTGCTGAGTCTTCTACTTGGTTGATTTTATTTTATTTTATTTATCAATGCAGTATATAGAGTTTGTATTAAGAAAAACTTAAAAACTACTTCTGAGCCAGGCCACGGGCTTAAACTTCCTTCTTAATGATTAAAATCTTAATCTTGTTGGATATAGTTCACATTAGGGTTTTGTCAAAAATTCTATGTAAGTTGTATTAGAAAAATTTAAAAATTGCGTATTGACAAGGTTTCTTTCACTGTATGTCAACTGATGATTCCAAAGTGAGATTCCTGGATGAAACGCCAATTTTTTGTTGGACTAAAGGCCATAAAAAGCTATTTTGAATCAATAATTCAACAGTCCATTATTAGTGCTGAGTCTTCTACTTGGTTGATTTTATTTTATTTTATTTATCAATGCAGTATATAGAGTTTGTATTAAGAAAAATTTAAAAACTACTTCTGAGCCAGGCCACGGGCTTAAACTTCCTTCTTAATGATTAAAATCTTAATCTTGTTGGATATAGTTCACATTAGGGTTTTGTCAAAAATTCTATGTAAGTTGTACTAGAAAAATTTAAAAATTGCGTATTGACAAGGTTTCTTTCACTGTATGTCAACTGATGATTCCAAAGTGAGATTCCTGGATGAAACGCCAATTTTTTGTTGGACTAAAGGCCATAAAAAGCTATTTTGAATCAATAATTCAACAGTCCATTATTAGTGCTGAGTCTTCTACTTGGTTGATTTTATTTTATTTTATTTATCAATGCAGTATATAGAGTTTGTATTAAGAAAAATTTAAAAACTACTTCTGAGCCAGGCCACGGGCTTAAACTTCCTTCTTAATGATTAAAATCTTAATCTTGTTGGATATAGTTCACATTAGGATTTTGTCAAAAATTCTATGTAAGTTGTACTAGAAAAATTTAAAAATTGCGTATTGACAAGGTTTCTTTCACTGTATGTCAACTGATGATTCCAAAGTGAGATTCCTGGATGAAACGCCAATTTTTTGTTGGACTAAAGGCCATAAAAAGCTATTTTGAATCAATAATTCAACAGTCCATTATTAGTGCTGAGTCTTCTACTTGGTTGATTTTATTTTATTTTATTTTATTTTATTTATCAATGCAGTATATAGAGTTTGTATTAAGAAAAATTTAAAAACTACTTCTGAGCCAGGCCACGGGCTTAAACTTCCTTCTTAATGATTAAAATCTTAATCTTGTTGGATACAGTTCACATTAGGGTTTTGTCAAAAATTCTATGTAAGTTGTACTAGAAAAATTTAAAAATTGCGTATTGACAAGGTTTCTTTCACTGTATGTCAACTGATGATTCCAAAGTGAGATTCCTGGATGAAACGCCAATTTTTTGTTGGACTAAAGGCCATAAAAAGCTATTTTGAATCAATAATTCAACAGTCCATTATTAGTGCTGAGTCTTCTACTTGGTTGATTTTATTTTATTTTATTTATCAATGCAGTATATAGAGTTTGTATTAAGAAAAATTTAAAAACTACTTCTGAGCCAGGCCACGGGCTTAAACTTCCTTCTTAATGATTAAAATCTTAATCTTGTTGGATATAGTTCACATTAGGGTTTTGTCAAAAATTCTATGTAAGTTGTACTAGAAAAATTTAAAAATTGCGTATTGACAAGGTTTCTTTCACTGTATGTCAACTGATGATTCCAAAGTGAGATTCCTGGATGAAACGCCAATTTTTTGTTGGACTAAAGGCCATAAAAAGCTATTTTGAATCAATAATTCAACAGTCCATTATTAGTGCTGAGTCTTCTACTTGGTTGATTTTATTTTATTTAATTTATCAATGCAGTATATAGAGTTTGAATTAAGAAAAATTTAAAAACTACTTCTGAGCCAGGCCACGGGCTTAAACTTCCTTCGTAATGATTAAAATCTTAATCTTGTTGGATATAGTTCACATTAGGGTTTTGTCAAAAATTCTATGTAAGTAGTACTAGAAAAATTTAAAAATTGCGTATTGACAAGGTTTCTTTCACTGTATGTCAACTGATGATTCCAAAGTGAGATTCCTGGATGAAACGCCAATTTTTTGTTGGACTAAAGGCCATAAAAAGCTATTTTGAATCAATAATTCAACAGTCCATTATTAGTGCTTGGTTGATTTTATTTTATTTTATTTATCAATGCAGTATATAGAGTTTGTATTAAGAAAAATTTAAAAACTACTTCTGAGCCAGGCCACGGGCTTAAACTTCCTTCTTAATGATTAAATTCTTAATCTTGTTGGATATAGTTCACATTAGGGTTTTGTCAAAAATTCTATGTAAGTTGTACTAAGAAAATTTAAAAATTGCGTATTGACGAGGTTTCTTTCACTGTATGTCAACTGATGATTCCAAAGTGAGATTCCTGGATGAAACGCCAATTTTTTGTTGGACTAAAGGCCATAAAAAGCTATTTTGAATCAATAATTCAACAGTCCATTATTAGTGCTGAGTCTTCTACTTGGTTGATTTTATTTTATTTTATTTATCAATGCAGTATATAGAGTTTGTATTATGAAAAATTTAAAAACTACTTCTGAGCCAGGCCACGGGCTTAAACTTCCTTCTTAATGATTAAAATCTTAATCTTGTTGGATATAGTTCACATTAGGGTTTTGTCAAAAATTCTATGTAAGTTGTACTAGAAAAATTTAAAAATTGCGTATTGACAAGGTTTCTTTCACTGTATGTCAACTGATGATTCCAAAGTGAGATTCCTGGATGAAACGCCAATTTTTTGTTGGACTAAAGGCCATAAAAAGCTATTTTGAATCAATAATTCAACAGTCCATTATTAGTGCTGAGTCTTCTACTTGGTTGATTTTATTTTATTTTATTTATCAATGCAGTATATAGAGTTTGTATTAAGAAAAATTCAAAAACTACTTCTGAGCCAGGCCACGGGCTTAAACTTCCTTCTTAATGATTAAAATCTTAATCTTGTTGGATATAGTTCACATTAGGGTTTTGTCAAAAATTCTATGTAAGTTGTACTAGAAAAATTTAAAAATTGCGTATTGACAAGGTTTCTTTCACTGTATGTCAACTGATGATTCCAAAGTGAGATTCCTGGATGAAACGCCAATTTTTTGTTGGACTAAAGGCCATAAAAAGCTATTTTGAATCAATAATTCAACAGTCCATTATTAGTGCTGAGTCTTCTACTTGGTTGATTTTATTTTATTTTATTTTATTTTATTTATCAATGCAGTATATAGAGTTTGTATTAAGAAAAATTTAAAAACTACTTCTGAGCCAGGCCACGGGCTTAAACTTCCTTCTTAATGATTAAAATCTTAATCTTGTTGGATACAGTTCACATTAGGGTTTTGTCAAAAATTCTATGTAAGTTGTACTAGAAAAATTTAAAAATTGCGTATTGACAAGGTTTCTTTCACTGTATGTCAACTGATGATTCCAAAGTGAGATTCCTGGATGAAACGCCAATTTTTTGTTGGACTAAAGGCCATAAAAAGCTATTTTGAATCAATAATTCAACAGTCCATTATTAGTGCTGAGTCTTCTACTTGGTTGATTTTATTTTATTTTATTTATCAATGCAGTATATAGAGTTTGTATTAAGAAAAATTTAAAAACTACTTCTGAGCCAGGCCACGGGCTTAAACTTCCTTCTTAATGATTAAAATCTTAATCTTGTTGGATATAGTTCACATTAGGGTTTTGTCAAAAATTCTATGTAAGTTGTACTAGAAAAATTTAAAAATTGCGTATTGACAAGGTTTCTTTCACTGTATGTCAACTGATGATTCCAAAGTGAGATTCCTGGATGAAACGCCAATTTTTTGTTGGACTAAAGGCCATAAAAAGCTATTTTGAATCAATAATTCAACAGTCCATTATTAGTGCTGAGTCTTCTACTTGGTTGATTTTATTTTATTTAATTTATCAATGCAGTATATAGAGTTTGAATTAAGAAAAATTTAAAAACTACTTCTGAGCCAGGCCACGGGCTTAAACTTCCTTCGTAATGATTAAAATCTTAATCTTGTTGGATATAGTTCACATTAGGGTTTTGTCAAAAATTCTATGTAAGTAGTACTAGAAAAATTTAAAAATTGCGTATTGACAAGGTTTCTTTCACTGTATGTCAACTGATGATTCCAAAGTGAGATTCCTGGATGAAACGCCAATTTTTTGTTGGACTAAAGGCCATAAAAAGCTATTTTGAATCAATAATTCAACAGTCCATTATTAGTGCTTGGTTGATTTTATTTTATTTTATTTATCAATGCAGTATATAGAGTTTGTATTAAGAAAAATTTAAAAACTACTTCTGAGCCAGGCCACGGGCTTAAACTTCCTTCTTAATGATTAAATTCTTAATCTTGTTGGATATAGTTCACATTAGGGTTTTGTCAAAAATTCTATGTAAGTTGTACTAAGAAAATTTAAAAATTGCGTATTGACGAGGTTTCTTTCACTGTATGTCAACTGATGATTCCAAAGTGAGATTCCTGGATGAAACGCCAATTTTTTGTTGGACTAAAGGCCATAAAAAGCTATTTTGAATCAATAATTCAACAGTCCATTATTAGTGCTGAGTCTTCTACTTGGTTGATTTTATTTTATTTTATTTATCAATGCAGTATATAGAGTTTGTATTATGAAAAATTTAAAAACTACTTCTGAGCCAGGCCACGGGCTTAAACTTCCTTCTTAATGATTAAAATCTTAATCTTGTTGGATATAGTTCACATTAGGGTTTTGTCAAAAATTCTATGTAAGTTGTACTAGAAAAATTTAAAAATTGCGTATTGACAAGGTTTCTTTCACTGTATGTCAACTGATGATTCCAAAGTGAGATTCCTGGATGAAACGCCAATTTTTTGTTGGACTAAAGGCCATAAAAAGCTATTTTGAATCAATAATTCAACAGTCCATTATTAGTGCTGAGTCTTCTACTTGGTTGATTTTATTTTATTTTATTTATCAATGCAGTATATAGAGTTTGTATTAAGAAAAATTCAAAAACTACTTCTGAGCCAGGCCACGGGCTTAAACTTCCTTCTTAATGATTAAAATCTTAATCTTGTTGGATATAGTTCACATTAGGGTTTTGTCAAAAATTCTATGTAAGTTGTACTAGAAAAATTTAAAAATTGCGTATTGACAAGGTTTCTTTCACTGTATGTCAACTGATGATTCCAAAGTGAGATTCCTGGATGAAACGCCAATTTTTTGTTGGACTAAAGGCCATAAAAAGCTATTTTGAATCAATAATTCAACAGTCCATTATTAGTGCTGAGTCTTCTACTTGGTTGATTTTATTTTATTTTATTTATCAATGCAGTATATAGAGTTTGTATTAAGAACAATTTAAAAACTACTTCTGAGCCAGGCCACGGGCTTAAACTTCCTTCTTAATGATTAAAATCTTAATCTTGTTGGATATAGTTCACATTAGGGTTTTGTCAAAAATTCTATGTAAGTTGTACTAGAAAAATTTAAAAATTGCGTATTGACAAGGTTTCTTTCACTGTATGTCAACTGATGATTCCAAAGTGAGATTCCTGGATGAAACGCCAATTTTTTGTTGGACTAAAGGGCATAAAAAGCTATTTTGAATCAATAATTCAACAGTCCATTATTAGTGCTGAGTCTTCTACTTGGTTGATTTTATTTTATTTTATTTATCAATGCAGTATATAGAGTTTGTATTAAGAAAAATTTAAAAACTACTTCTGAGCCAGGCCACGGGCTTAAACTTCCTTCTTAATGATTAAAATCTTAATCTTGTTGGATATAGTTCACATTAGGGTTTTGTCAAAAATTCTATGTAAGTTGTACTAGAAAAATTTAAAAATTGCGTATTGACAAGGTTTCTTTCACTGTATGTCAACTGATGATTCCAAAGTGAGATTCCTGGATGAAACGCCAATTTTTTGTTGGACTAAAGGCCATAAAAAGCTATTTTGAATCAATAATTCAACAGTCCATTATTAGTGCTGAGTCTTCTACTTGGTTGATTTTATTTTATTTTATTTATCAATGCAGTATATAGAGTTTGTATTAAGAAAAACTTAAAAACTACTTCTGAGCCAGGCCACGGGCTTAAACTTCCTTCTTAATGATTAAAATCTTAATCTTGTTGGATATAGTTCACATTAGGGTTTTGTCAAAAATTCTATGTAAGTTGTACTAGAAAAATTTAAAAATTGCGTATTGACAAGGTTTCTTTCACTGTATGTCAACTGATGATTCCAAAGTGAGATTCCTGGATGAAACGCCAATTTTTTGTTGGACTAAAGGCCATAAAAAGCTATTTTGAATCAATAATTCAACAGTCCATTATTAGTGCTGAGTCTTCTACTTGGTTGATTTTATTTAATTTAATTTATCAATGCAGTATATAGAGTTTGTATTAAGAAAAATTTAAAAACTACTTCTGAGCCAGGCCACGGGCTTAAACTTCCTTCTTAATGATTAAAATCTTAATCTTGTTGGATATAGTTCACATTAGGGTTTTGTCAAAAATTCTATGTAAGTTGTACTAGAAAAATTTAAAAATTGCGTATTGACAAGGTTTCTTTCACTGTATGTCAACTGATGATTCCAAATAAGTGAGATTTCTGGATGAAACGCCAATTTTTTGTTGGACTAAAGGCCATAAAAAGCTATTTTGAATCAATAATTCAACAGTCCATTATTAGTGCTGAGTCTTCTACTTGGTTGATTTTATTTTATTTTATTTATCAATGCAGTATATAGAGTTTGTATTAAGAAAAATTTAAAAACTACTTCTGAGCCAGGCCACGGGCTTAAACTTCCTTCTTAATGATTAAAATCTTAATCTTGTTGGATATAGTTCACATTAGGGTTTTGTCAAAAATTCTATGTAAGTTGTACTAGAAAAATTTAAAAATTGCGTATTGACAAGGTTTCTTTCACTGTATGTCAGCTGATGATTCCGAAGTGAGATTCCTGGATGAAACGCCAATTTTTTGTTGGACTTAAGGCCATAAAAAGCTATTTTGAATCAATAATTCAACAGTCCATTATTAGTGCTGAGTCTTCTACTTGGTTGATTTTATTTTATTTAATTTATCAATGCAGTATATAGAGTTTGTATTAAGAAAAATTTAAAAACTACTTCTGAGCCAGGCCACGGGCTTAAACTTCCTTCTTAATGATTAAAATCTTAATCTTGTTGGATATAGTTCACATTAGGGTTTTGTCGAAAATTCTACGTAAGTTGTACTAGAAAAATTTAGAAATTGCGTATTGACAAGGTTTCTTTCACAGTATGTCAACTGATGATTCCAAAGTGAGATTCCTGGATGAAACGCCAATTTTTTGTTGGACTAAAGGCCATAAAAAGCTATTTTGAATCAATAATTCAACAGTCCATTATTAGTGCTGAGTCTTCTACTTGGTTGATTTTATTTTATTTTATTTATCAATGCAGTATATAGAGTTTGTATTAAGAAAAATTTAAAAACTACTTCTGAGCCAGGCCACGGGCTTAAACTTCCTTCTTAATGATTAAAATCTTAATCTTGTTGGATACAGTTCACATTAGGGTTTTGTCAAAAATTCTATGTAAGTTGTACTAGAAAAATTTAAAAATTGCGTATTGACAAGGTTTCTTTCACTGTATGTCAACTGATGATTCCAAAGTGAGATTCCTGGATGAAACGCCAATTATTTGTTGGACTAAAGGCCATAAAAAACTATTTTGAATCAATAATTCAACGGTCCATTATTAGTGCTGAGTCTTCTACTTGGTTGATTTTATTTTATTTTATTTATCAATGCAGTATATAGAGTTTGTATTAAGAAAAATTTAAAAACTACTTCTGAGCCAGGCCACGGGCTGAAACTTCCTTCTTAATGATTAAAATCTTAATCTTGTTGGATATAGTTCACATTAGGGTTTTGTCAAAAATTCTATGTAAGTTGTACTAGAAAAATTTAAAAATTGCGTATTGACAAGGTTTCTTTCACTGTATGTCAACTGATGATTCCAAAGTGAGATTCCTGGATGGAACGCCAATTTTTTGTTGGACTAAAGGCCATAAAAAGCTATTTTGAATCAATAATTCAACAGTCCATTATTAGTGCTGAGTCTTCTACTTGGTTGATTTTATTTTATTTAATTTATCAATGCAGTATATAGAGTTTGTATTAAGAAAAATTTAAAAACTACTTCTGAGCCAGGCCACGGGCTTAAACTTCCTTCTTAATGATTAAAATCTTAATCTTGTTGAATATAGTTCACATTAGGGTTTTGTCAAAAATTCTCTGTAAGTTGTACTAGAAAAATTTAAAAATTGCGTATTGACAAGGTTTCTTTCACTGTATGTCAACTGATGATTCCAAAGTGAGATTCCTGGATGAAACGCCAATTTTTTGTTGGACTAAAAGCCATAAAAAGCTATTTTGAATCAATAATTCAACAGTCCATTGTTAGTGCTGAGTCTTCTACTTGGTTGATTTTATTTTATTTTATTTATCAATCCAGTATATAGAGTTTGTATTAAGAAAAATTTAAAAACTACTTCTGAGCCAGGCCACGGGCTTAAACTTCCTTCTTAATGATTAAAATCTTAATCTTGTTGGATATAGTTCACATTAGGGTTTTGTCAAAAATTCTATGTAAGTTGTACTAGAAAAATTTAAAAATTGCGTATTGACAAGGTTTCTTTCACTGTATGTCAACTGATGATTCCAAAGTGAGATTCCTGGATGAAACGCCAATTTTTTGTTGGACTAAAGGCCATAAAAAGCTATTTTGAATCAATAATTCAACAGTCCATTATTAGTGCTGAGTCTTCTACTTGGTTGATTTTATTTTATTTTATTTATCAATGCAGTATATAGAGTTTGTATTAAGAAAAATTTAAAAACTACTTCTGAGCCATGCCACGGGCTTAAACTTCCTTCTTAATGATTAAAATCTTAATCTTGTTGGATATAGTTCACATTAGGGTTTTGTCAAAAATTCTATGTAAGTTGTACTAGAAAAATTTAAAAATTGCGTATTGACAAGGTTTCTTTCACTGTATGTCAACTGATGATTCCAAAGTGAGATTCCTGGATGAAACGCCAATTTTTTGTTGGACTAAAGGCCATAAAAAGCTATTTTGAATCAATAATTCAACAGTCCATTATTAGTGCTGAGTCTTCTACTTGGTTGATTTTATTTTATTTTATTTTATTTATCAATGCAGTATATAGAGTTTGTATTAAGAAAAACTTAAAAACTACTTCTGAGCCAGGCCACGGGCTTAAACTTCCTTCTTAATGATTAAAATCTTAATCTTGTTGGATATAGTTCACATTAGGGTTTTGTCAAAAATTCTATGTAAGTTGTACTAAAAAAATTTAAAAATTGCGTATTGACAAGGTTTCTTTCACTGTATGTCAACTGATGATTCCAAAGTGAGATTCCTGGATGAAAAGCCAATTTTTTGTTGGACTAAAGGCCATAAAAAGCTATTTTGAATCAATAATTCAACAGTCCATTATTAGTGCTGAGTCTTCTACTTGGTTGATTTTATTTTATTTAATTTATCAATGCAGTATATAGAGTTTGTATTAAGAAAAATTTAAAAACTACTTCTGAGCCAGGCCACGGGCTTAAACTTCCTTCTTAATGATTAAAATCTTAATCTTGTTGGATATAGTTCACATTAGGGTTTTGTCAAAAATTCTATGTAAGTTGTACTAGAAAAATTTAAAAATTGCGTATTGACAAGGTTTCTTTCACTGTATGTCAACTGATGATTCCAAAGTGAGATTCCTGGATGAAACGCCAATTTTTTGTTGGACTAAAGGCCATAAAAAGCTATTTTGAATCAATAATTCAACAGTCCATTATTAGTGCTGAGTCTTCTACTTGGTTGATTTTATTTTATTTTATTTATCAATGCAGTATATAGAGTTTGTATTACGAAAAATTTAAAAACTACTTCTGAGCCAGGCCACGGGCTTAAACTTCCTTCTTAATGATTAAAATCTTAATCTTGTTGGATATAGTTCACATTAGGGTTTTGTTAAAAATTCTATGTAAGTTGTACTAAAAAAATTTAAAAATTGCGTATTGACAAGGTTTCTTTCACTGTATGTCAACTGATGATTCCAAAGTGAGATTCCTGGATGAAACGCCAATTTTTTTTTGGACTAAAGGCCATAAAAAGCTATTTTGAATCAATAATTCAACAGTCCATTATTAGTGCTGAGTCTTCTACTTGGTTGATTTTATTTTATTTTATTTATCAATGCAGTATATAGAGTTTGTATTAAGAAAAATTTAAAAACTACTTCTGAGCCAGGCCACGGGCTTAAACTTCCTTCTTAATGATTAAAATCTTAATCTTGTTGGATATAGTTCACATTAGGGTTTTGTCAAAAATTCTATGTAAGTTGTACTAGAAAAATTTAAAAATTGCGTATTGACAAGGTTTCTTTCACTGTACGTCAACTGATGATTCCAAAGTGAGATTCCTGGATGAAACGCCAATTTTTTGTTGGACTAAAGGCCATAAAAAGCTATTTTGAATCAATAATTCAACAGTCCATTATTAGTGCTGAGTCTTCTACTTGGTTGATTTTATTTTATTTTATTTTATTTATCAATGCAGTATATAGAGTTTGTATTAAGAAAAACTTAAAAACTACTTCTGAGCCAGGCCACGGGCTTAAACTTCCTTCTTAATGATTAAAATCTTAATCTTGTTGGATATAGTTCACATTAGGGTTTTGTCAAAAATTCTATGTAAGTTGTACTAGAAAAATTTAAAAATTGCGTATTGACAAGGTTTCTTTCACTGTATGTCAACTGATGATTCCAAAGTAAGATTCCTGGATGAAACGCCAATTTTTTGTTGGACTAAAGGCCATAAAAAGCTATTTTGAATCAATAATTCAACAGTCCATTATTAGTGCTGAGTCTTCTACTTGGTTGATTTTATTTTATTTAATTTATCAATGCAGTATATAGAGTTTGTATTAAGAAAAATTTAAAAACTACTTCTGAGCCAGGCCACGGGCTTAAACTTCCTTCTTAATGATTAAAATCTTAATCTTGTTGGATATAGTTCACATTAGGGTTTTGTCAAAAATTCTATGTAAGTTGTACTAGAAAAATTTAAAAATTGCGTATTGACAAGGTTTCTTTCACTGTATGTCAACTGATGATTCCAAAGTGAGATTCCTGGATGAAACGCCAATTTTTTGTTGGACTAAAGGCCATAAAAAGCTATTTTGAATCAATAATTCAACAGTCCATTATTAGTGCTGAGTCTTCTACTTGGTTGATTTTATTTTATTTTATTTATCAATGCAGTATATAGAGTTTGTATTACGAAAAATTTAAAAACTACTTCTGAGCCAGGCCACGGGCTTAAACTTCCTTCTTAATGATTAAAATCTTAATCTTGTTGGATATAGTTCACATTAGGGTTTTGTTAAAAATTCTATGTAAGTTGTACTAAAAAAATTTAAAAATTGCGTATTGACAAGGTTTCTTTCACTGTATGTCAACTGATGATTCCAAAGTGAGATTCCTGGATGAAACGCCAATTTTTTGTTGGACTAAAGGCCATAAAAAGCTATTTTGAATCAATAATTCAACAGTCCATTATTAGTGCTGAGTCTTCTACTTGGTTGATTTTATTTTATTTTATTTATCAATGCAGTATATAGAGTTTGTATTAAGAAAAATTTAAAAACTACTTCTGAGCCAGGCCACGGGCTTAAACTTCCTTCTTAATGATTAAAATCTTAATCTTGTTGGATATAGTTCACATTAGGGTTTTGTCAAAAATTCTATGTAAGTTGTACTAGAAAAATTTAAAAATTGCGTATTGACAAGGTTTCTTTCACTGTATGTCAACTGATGATTCCAAAGTGAGATTCCTGGATGAAACGCCAATTTTTTGTTGGACTAAAGGCCATAAAAACCTATTTTGAATCAATAATTCAACAGTCCATTATTAGTGCTGAGTCTTCTACTTGGTTGATTTTATTTTATTTAATTTATCAATGCAGTATATAGAGTTTGTATTAAGAAAAATTTAAAAACTACTTCTGAGCCAGGCCACGGGCTTAAACTTCCTTCTTAATGATTAAAATCTTAATCTTGTTGGATATAGTTCACATTAGGGTTTTGTCAAAAATTCTATGTAAGTTGTACTAGAAAAATTTAAAAATTGCGTATTGACAAGGTTTCTTTCACTGTATGTCAACTGATGATTCCAAAGTGAGATTCCTGGATGAAACGCCAATTTTTTGTTGGACTAAAGGCCATAAAAAGCTATTTCGAATCAATAATTCAACAGTCCATTATTAGAGCAAACTTTTCTTCACCTTCTCGACAGAATTCAGAAAAAGGCGTTAAAATTGATAGGAGAGATATAAATTAAGGAAACATTTAAATCACTCGAACATCGTCGAAATGTTTCATGTCTTTCCTTATTTTACAGATTCTTTTACAAAAAATGCTCACTCGAGGTAGCCAGCTGCGTTCCACCCCTTAAACATTTGCCCCGTAAATTCGAACATGAAGTTAGCTACCGTATAGACGTCTTTTTTTTGCTGGCAAAATTTTCATTCAAATTCTATGCCCAAGTATAAATTTAGTTAAGTGATCGGGATCATTGTGCTGAGGTGAATAACATTAAAATAGTTGGTTTTTAGTGACTAATCAAAGCTATTGTCGATAAATTTCTGTCAGTAACAAAAATTAAATCTGAAGATAAGATAAAAAAATAAAAAAAAAAAAAAAAAAACATTTCTTTGTTCTTTTTGCTTGAACATATCGAACCTCATCGAACCCTATAGTATTCTCATCCCCACCGTCCAACTCAAACTTAAAAGTCAAATCGAAACCATTACAACAAAGCTCACCTCGATCTTCACCGCAAGCCGCAACAGAAAACACCCAAAATGGATTTGGTTGATAGCAACATGTGGAATATAATGGATGAGAAACTCAAACTACAAAGTGAGTCCATTATTTCTTTATTTACCGCTCAAATAAAAGAAGAAAACGCTAAACTTGTGCTCACTATACAAGACCAATTTGCGGATATAAACAAAAAAATCTCTGAAATTAATGCCAGAGTCATACAACTCGAATCTTCTTACACCACTTGTAACACTGTCATCGATTCACTGAAATCCGAAATTGCTCTGCTTAAATCTTCTGTATCAGATAATAAACACAACCTTGCGGTAATGAAATCCGAACTTTCCATCACATCTACGAAAACACTCGAAATTGAAAACATTCAAGAAGATTATGAAAATAAGATGGTAGCAGGGGATGCTGTGCTGTTTGGAGTTCCTCATGTTCCCGAAGAAAATCTGCGAAGTTACTTTAACCACCTTTGCCATGTTATTAATATAAAACCGCCAGTTTTAATCGATATTTTTCGTACGCGTCCGAAAACTAAAAATAACAATAATAACACAACTATATTTGTAAAATTCCGATCAGCTTATGATAAAAATTATGTTCTCACTTCTATTGCAAAGTATCGGAACGCGAAAAAAAAACAACTTTGCCTCATCGATTTAGGACTTAAAGCTCCCAATTCCAACGCTCAATCGTTTATCTACATGCGAGAATGTCTTACAAAAAAAACAATTCAATGCTTCGCCAATCACTCGAACTAAAAAAACAAAAAAAAATTGCTTTCGTGTTTACCGTACGAGGTCTTGTTTACGTCAAGCTTCGCCCTGAAGAGGATGCAGTACACATCAAATGCCTAAGCTATTTGAATGACATTGCCAGGTCACATATAATCACTTAATTTATTTAAAAAGCTATTTTTTTTCTTTTAATTTATTTGGATAACTCAATACTTCTGGGTTCTTAATATATTTTATTTTTAGTTTTTCTTTTTGTTCCGATATTCATTTATTATTACTTATTATTATAACTTATTTGTGCATCTTCATTTATTTATCTCACATTTGTTTAATAAATTTATCATGCAACAAAAAATTATTGGAAGTAGATCTGTGCTCTTGAAAATTGCTTCGCCGCTCATTCCCTTTTACATGTGTTTACCAATTTTTTTATTATTATATGATGATCCCACAGGCTGGTAATTCTAGTGGAGTTCTTGCAGGTGATTTGAATAATGGAATGCTTCGTACTATGATTCGTGTTCTAGTGCGTCAAACGGGTGGTTTACGTATTTGCCACCTAAATGCCCAAAGTTTATTGTCAAAAATTGGTCAGTTAAGGGATTTGTTTGAGGGATCGGATATGGATATTATCTACATTACCGAGACTTGGTTCAATGATGATGTAAGTGATGGTATGTGTTGCGTGGAAGGGTATAGGCTTTTTCGCGCAGACAGACTCGACGGGAGAAGAGGTGGTGGGACAGCTATTTATATTCGCGAAGGCATTAAATGTAAAGTTAATTGTAGATCTGAGGTGGGGAGCTTAATCGATTTATTATTTGTAAATATTATGTCGGAATCCGATGAAAGTGTCCTAATTGGATCTGTTTACAGGCCGAATAAATGTATCGATATAACACCCTTGACTACACTTCTTGAAGAAAAATCAATCTGTTCGGCTAAAATCATTATATGTGGGGATTTGAACTGTAATATTCTGCTGGAAAACCACTTAACTGAAAGTATGAGATCATTTAATTTATTCCCAGTCAATACTACTTGTGCCACTCATTTCTCAAAAGATTCTAGTACTCTGTTAGATGTTTTCTTCGTTAGTGACCTTAATAGTGTTTTGCTTTACAATAAACTTTCTGCACCATGTTTTTCAAGACATGATCTCATATATCTTACTTTTGACTTTGATTTTGTTCGCCCTAACACCACTTTCGAATTCAGAGATTTCCAAAACATCGATTACTATGCTCTGGAGCAAGATACTCGAAATATAAATTGGGATCACATTTATAATTTAACCTCTCCTAATGATCAAATAGAGTTCATCAATTATAATACTCTAACCCTTTTTGATACTCATGTCCCTCTAAGATCTAAGACCGTTCATCATGGCTCACGACCCTGGTTTTCTAACGAGATTCGGCTCATTTTACTACAACGCGACGAAGCCTACAAGCAATGGAAACGTTACAGGTTGGACATCCACCATCAACTTTATCGTCGATTGCGTAATCTGGCCGTAGCTAAGATAAGAATGGCAAAAGTATGTTTTTATAATAACCGACTAAGTCCGTCAATGAAAGGCCGAGCATTATGGCGGAACTTTAGGAAAATGGGGATAGGTAAGCAGAATAACGCTTGCACCGAAAATATTGATATTGAAGCACTTAACCGTCATTTTGTGGCCTTACCGATTTGTCCTCAGTATCAAGCCCCGGAAAGTCCTGTTGAACCACAAGATGGCTTTGAATTCTCGTGTATAGATAGTAGTGACTTAGTTGAATGTTTTATGTCTATCAAGTCAAATGCTGTTGGTCTTGACGGATTACACCCAGTCTTCCTTAAGGCGATTTTACCTGTAATATTGCCCTATATAACCCATGCATTTAACACCATATTAATGACCGGTATTTTTCCTGGCCCATGGAAACTGGCTAAAATTTTACCAATTCCCAAGACGCGTATAGGTAATGACTTTCGCCCGATTTCGGTTCTTCCTTTTTTGTCTAAAGTCTTTGAAAGAGTTCTGCAAAGACAAATGGGAGATTATCTTAGAAGTAATAGTTTTTTATCCCCTATGCAGTCCGGGTTTCGTCAACAACATAGTTGTACCACTGCTATAATCAACATTGTCGATTATATGAGACTAGCCCTGGATGATGATCATGTGACCTTCTTGGTTCTTCTAGATTTTTCAAAAGCATTTGACACCATTGATCATTCTATTCTATGTAAAAAATTATCGATGCCTTATAGCTTTTCTCCGTCAGCGGTTAATCTTTTGTTTTCCTATCTTTGTGATTGGAAGCAAGCGGTTGTGATAGGTACCAATGTTTCCAGTTTCCTACCCACCGTAAGAGGGGTACCCCAAGGATCAATACTGGGACCCCTGATTTTCTCCCTGTACATAAATGAGCTCCCCTCACTTGTTTCATCTTCATTTATCCAAATGTATGCTGACGATGTACAATTGTATAAAAGTTGCCCGCTAGGACTCATCGAAGACTGCGCAAACACTATTAACATGAATTTGGAAAGGATTTCATTGTGGTCTAACAGGAACGGTCTGTTTCTAAATCCAATCAAGTCCAAATGCATAGTTGTCAGTAGAAATCCTTTGAACCTTTCCTATTTTCCAAACATCAACCTCAACAATTCCTCCATTGAATGTGTTGAAACAGCTAGAAATTTAGGAATATTATTCAATAGAACGTTAACTTGGGATAAGCACATTAATGCAGCGGTAGGAAAAGTCTATGGTGTTCTTCGTATGTTATGGAACTCGCAGTATTTTACTCCCCTAAAGATACGGTTAATGCTCGCTAAAACCCTGGTTTTACCTATTTTAACATTTGGGTGTGAAGTTTATTGCGACTGCGATTCTGGCAGTAGGAGGAAGCTTAATGTCGCCTTTAATAGCAATGCTATATATGGACTAAGAAGATATGACAGCGTCTCTAGTTTTTCTAGACAAATTGCAAACATCTCTCTTGATAATCTATTACGCTATAGAACCCTCATATTACTCTTCAACGTAATTCATACCCATCAACCTCGGTACCTATTTGATAGACTTAGATTTGGTTCTTCAAACAGATCCCAAGCACTAATTCATCCGAGATTTAATTACTTAACTTCTAGGAGACAGTTTTTCATTAATGCTACTCGCCTGTGGAATTCTCTTCCACGGCATGTTAGGGAACTGAGGGGCGAGGCTATGTTTCGGAGAGAGTTACTTGTTTACTTTCAGTCCAACTAGGAATTGCAGTCTTTTTTTTCTAATTAATTAAATATATGGAGACATTTAGTTTCTTATAGCATTTCTTCTTCTTTTTTTTCTTCTTTATTTAAATTCTATAATTGTTTCATTTAAATTAAAATTGTATAATTGAGAATTAATCTTTAATCTTCAGTTTTAAAATAATATTAATATCATAATCTTTTAAAAAATTATTTTAAAGTGTTTATTCTGGTAGTTTTTCTTCTTTTTATTTTTGTACAAAATCAAAGCTGTAAAGATATTATATCTTACTGTTTATAGGCAAAATAAATAAATGAAATGAAATAAAATGAAATGAAATGAAATGAAATGAAATGAAATGAAATGAAATGAAATGAAATGAAATGAAATGAAATGAAATGAAATGAAATGAAATGAAATGAAATGAAATGAAATGAAATGAAATGAAATGAAATGAAATGAAATGAAATGAAATGAAATGAATACTCGTCTGGCTAGGAACGCTCATCAGTTTACACTTGAGCCCAATTTCGGTCGTACCGTGAAATAAAGGGATTCTTTCTTTAGCCGTACAGCACGAATGCGGAATGAATTGCCTGGCACAATTTTTCCTTACCATTTTGATCTGCAGACATTCAAGATCAATGTTCATCGCCACCTCCTTTCCCTTCCTCCCTAAATTCCTATCGCTCGCGCTGTGACTTATCATTAAAAGGGCTATAACAAACCCCTTGAGCGCGTGTGCATTATAAAAAAAAAACCAATAATAAAAAAATCACTGCAACTTCCTAAAGCCCTAAACCAGAGAAGCGCCTTCCCATTAAAAAGATAAACCCCTGATTTTAGAAGTCTTGCCTTTGAGAGCCCTCTAGATTGTCGAAGCTCTTCGATCCTTTCAATAAACGAGTTCACTGATGAGCCGCACCGCTCACCAGAGAACTTGACATTCATCTTTTCGATACGCTCAGGACTCCGGTTACAGGGTTCATCCTGTAGTTGAGATCATGAGCTCGCTCGTTGGCCGACATGTGCATTGGTAACGTTTCCAACTCTGCTGTCGACATGTTATCATTTGCTTCATTTTGAATTGTATTTTTGCACCCTTCCGTAAAGGTTGCCAACAGCAGCAATAAATCCCCTCTAAATTCAGCGACCTCGTTAACCTAATCGGAAGATTCTGCCTTCACCCTACTCATTATATTTAAAGACCATTAAATTTTTGTCAAAACCTTTTAATACTCAGAGGACTTTGGGTTTTTCTCGAAATTTTTAAGGAGCTCGCTAATTTCGACAATCTTTGCCTTCACAGCGTTGGAATCATCCTCAAAAGAAAAGGTGTAGTGGGGTTGTCAGAGGATATCGAACTCGTTCGCTCAAGAGTACGCGAAGCTTTGACCTTCGAACATTCTTTAAGACCGCGTGCGTTTAACTCATACGTGAGTTTTTCTTTCCATAGACGATTGACATCCATTTTTAGATAACCGAAAGTATTCCAAAAAGAAATTAGAGAAATAAAGAGATCACAAAATTTAAGAAATACGAAACCAAAAATTAATTCAAAGATGAAAAATCAAATCCGATAAATGAAAAACAAAACTACAGAAGGAAAACTGGATTCGTAAGAAACAAATCGGAAAATTAAAAGAAAAACAAATCAGAAAAAAGGCTAAAATTAAAAATTCAACCCCAAATCGGAACAAGATGTTTAATTTCAATAAAAAGAAATTTTAAAAATCGAATAAATCGAAACACAAAGACAAAAAAATATCAAAATAATACAAAATAATGCGGTTTTAGAGTGACAACTCCCAAAACAAAAAAATTGGTAACTCTGCACCAAGAGTAACCTAAAAAAAACCTGTAAATAAATTGTCACCCAAGAAACAAAATCAATAAAAAAAATAAATCAAAATCAAAAATAAAAAAAAAATAATTGATAACAATAAAAAAGTCAAATCAATGAAAATAAAGACAAAAAAATCTTTAAAAAAGCTAAAGTGGCAACCCTCGTTAGTTGTCCAAACAATTTTATTATCAAAATTCGAGATCAAAATGTTAGATTAATTGAAATATTTATGTGTTATATCTGAACAAACCAAAACAAAAACGATTAAAAACTGATTAATACAAAACCGGATCTTGAATTTGTGCTTAATATGGTCCAATATTATTAAATTAAATGATATAAAAACAACCACAAGGCAACAAAAAATTAACAAACAAATTACCAGAATCGACAGAAATGTAAACAAAAAAAAAACTTAATTTGTCGGAAAGAGAAAAAATACCACGAACAAAAGGTAGGGTAGAAGCGGGAGGCTTCGACACATGGGAGGCTTCGTCATATGCATGTTTTGTCGCTACTACAAGATCTATTCCTTTCGTTTCACAAGAAACCGTTACTCAAATTATTGAGAAAACAGCAAACAAAATGTGCAGTGTAAGCTAACACGTGGAAGAAGTCGGTCGTCGCAAAAAGCATTTCGCTTAAAAATTTGTTAAATTGATCATTTGGCTACTGTGTTTTTTTTAATAAATGTTTTGTGAATTTATTCAGTGTTGCTTTAAATGGTAAGTTGTATATGTGTTACTTATATATATTAGTGTTTTTAAAAGTAAATTCAAATATATACAGATTTTTGTTCAAAAATTGTTCAAAAGTGCATGTGGGAGGGTTCGTCATCAACAAATGGGGAGGTTTCGACAAAGTGTCGAATGCTCCCTTTGCTGTCTTTTTAAGGGCATGATTTAACTTTTAGTTTATTGAGTGTCGGAAAACTTAATTTTCTCAGATATTGTGGAATACGCGCTAAATGTTCTTTTTTAATTCATAGAAAAAATGCCTAACATTTACAAAAAGAAACATCCCGAGAAAATAATCGACGAAGGGAACATGGCGAAAGCACTATCGGATATAAAAAACAAAATAGAAACTCCTTCAAGTGCTTCAAAAAAGTACGCAATAAAGAGAACTACAATTTTGTCCCGGATAAAAAAACAAGATCAAAATTCAGGATCCTTACAATACCAATCGAAGTTCTCGTCAAATCAAATCCTCACGTCTGCACAGGAGAAGGAATTGGCAAGTTATTTTAAAAAGTGTTCCAATTTGCATTACGGCCTTTCATATGACCTTGGAAGAAGGTTCGTATATGAGTATGTTCGCCGTAATAATTTGAAACGACCTGAAAAGTGGGATACCGAGAAGCAAGCTGGAAAAGATTGGCTTAAATGTTTTATGCATCGTAATCCGGACATAAGCCTTCGCAAGCCTGAAAACACAAGCATAGCTCGCATATTTGGATTCTCCAAACCAGCCGTTGAAGATTTTTTTTCAAATTTAAAGACCGTTTTAACTAAATATAAATTTACCCCTGACCGCATCTTTAATATTGATGAGACAGGAATAACCACTGTGCTTGATTCCCCAAAAGTAAACTTCTTATTCAGTTTTAAATATTTATAGATGAAGACATTTTTTTTCATATTTCTTGTAGGTCATTGCTGAAAAAGGAAAACGAACTGTTTCTCAGGCTGCTTCTGCAGAGCGTGGGAGTTTAGTTACCATGGTTGGAATAATAAATGCGTCTGGAAACCATATTCCCCCAGTGTATGTGTTCCCGCGAAAAAGAATGAATCCAAATTTCCTTAAAGAATGCATTCCGGGCTCACAAGCACTCCTTGCAAAGAACGGGTGGATGAATGCGGATCTATTTGAAAGTGTTCTCGTTCATATACAGAAACAAGCTCGTTGTTCTAAAGATGACCCAATTCTCCTTCTTATGGATAACCATGCCTCTCATTGTGGACTAGACAGCATATTATTCTGCCGTGATAATGGAATCTGCCTTCTTTCATTCCCTCCTCACACTTCCCATAAATTGCAACCATTAGATGTGTCTGTTTTTGGTCCTTTTAAGAAATTTTGTAAACAGTCATTCAACAATTTTACTGTAAATAACCCGGGCGTAAAAATTGATTTAACTGACATCGCCCATCTGACGAAAATTCCATTTATGAGAGCATTCTCATCGGAAAATATAACCAAAGCATTTTCCTCAACTGGTATATTTCCTTATAACGATTTGGTTTTCCCAGAATCAGAATTTTCTCAAACTGATTCCGTTGCTGTTAGTTCCATCAATGATCCGCCAGAAGAAATTGCTTTACAAATTGATTCAATTTCTCAGCCATTTGATCAACAGCCTTCGTCACCTATGGCTTCAGAAGAAACAATTTTGTTCCAACAACAATCAATAATCTTATCCCCAGAGATAATACGACCCCTTCCAAAGGTTTTGAAAAGAAAAGCAATTTAAAAAAACCAAGGAAAATCTAGGATCTACACTGACTCGCCAGAAAAAGCAAGAATTGAAGAGCTTCAAAAAAAGAAAAATGAAAAGCCTCAAGCTAAAAAAACACATAATCTTCAAATAAAAAGGCCAAGGATTGTAAATCGTATTAAAAAAAGAACTATCACGGATTCGATTTCCCCAAGTGGTAGTGAGACTTTCAGTCTAGCAGACTCTGATAAGTCTTTCAATATTTCCGAGGAATCGGGAGAGTTTCCAGACATATCTATTGAAACTAATAAATTCACTGACAAGACTGATTTTTATTACATTGGGTTAGTAACAGAAGTTTACGCTTCTGGATATGAAGTGAAGTTTCTTCGGAGACTGAGAAAGACACAATACTTTGTTGAACCCTTAATTGAGGACAAATCATTAGTGTTGAAGAAGGATATAGTATACATTTTACCAGAGCCGGCACATCCACCAGGAACTTCTCGTGCTAAAGCAAAATTTATGTTTTCGGTGAACTTTTCTACCTATGATGTTCGCTAAATAAATAAAAATGTATTTCTGGATTATTGAGCTTTTCTGCTTTTTTTTTATTGAAATTTCTCTATTTGACTTGGCCTCCCAACCTATGACGTAGCCTCCCTGAAGGTTTACGAAGGCTCCCCTGAAAGGGGAGGATTCGACAATTTTCATTTTGTTGCTTTTTGTATTATAAGTTTTCAAAAAAGAGCATTAACTTGATGAATTTTGTTCAAAAGTTGAGCTCAAATGTATACAGTTTAGATACAAACAAAAAGATATAAATATCTCATTCTGTTAATTAACTAAAAATTATAAACTGTTAGGGCGTCGAAGCCTCCCGCTTCTACCCTACCGATTAAAATAGGACCGCCTTAATTAATAAAATTATGTATAAAAAAAGCACCGGCGAAAACAATTATATCTACTCAATTAAAATAATAATTAAAAATAATCATGTAACTCACTCAATTTTTTTCCGAATCAAAATAAAAAAAAATTCAAATTATCTTCCTCTTGCTTTTAAAACTCCCAATTTCTCCAAAATTATTCCACAGCGACTACTCGAATAAAAACAACTGCACCCAGTTTTGCTGTAAAAAAAACACAAGGGAAGTGAAAAAGAACAGCACAAGGCAAAAGATAACAAATTAAAACGAAACTTCCCTAAGAAAATAAAACGCCAGGGAAAAAAATCACAATGAAAAGCTATTTTTCTGTTTTTTTGCCAATATTATTGTTCCACCGCGACAGCGAATATTATATAATATATTTTTTATTTGATGCTCCACGTTGGGCGGCAGCGTGCACCTCAAAATCAATCGCGAAGCAGAAATTATTATAAGGATGAGTTTATGATGAGACGAAACTGAAAAACCATGACTTTGGATTTTCGTATCCACCGCAATAAAAAACATAAGCGAGAGCTACAGTACGTTTGCTACGAACTGTTAGATACCCTATTCCCCACATTTTTGTATATGTTGTATATGCATATCCGTTCGCCTCCTTCGCAGCCAGCCGCTGTTCCAGTATCGGAAACAAAATTCTTCTTTAGCAGGCAGGAAAGAATTCAATAAAATAAATTTTGTTTGGTCGATGTACAATTACTGCTGTGACAATAAAAAAAGGCGTGTGCCAAGCCTACAGCTGAGACTTTTTATTGCCAGGGTAATCACTATATGAGCTCATCATTCAATTTTAAGCTTGCAGATCGATTTGAACAAAACAAGACAAAACTAAAATTTTTAGAAATTTGATTTTGATAGGAAATAGCGATTATGGGTGTTTTTAACAATTCTTGAACTACACTCTTCTACGTAACCAAGGTATACAAACCGAAGTGTTCATCTTCTTACTTGAAAACTGCGACCGATAATTAAAAAAACATTAAAAAATTAATGCATATTACGACTTTTGATAGAAATGCCCCTTAAAAGTGGGCGTGCCCTAAAAATTTTTAAGAAAAATTTAAAGCACTAACTAAGATTTGATCATTAGTCAGTATTTAGGCATATGTGTAAAACTACAGCTGAATCGAGTAGTTTTTAAACGATCTTACCTGAACAAAGGTATTTTATCAAAATCACGCCTTTAAAAGTGGGCGTATTGAAAAAATTTACACAAGAAAATGTAGAAATATTTTTCATTTAACGAACGGAAGGGAAAAAGGTTTTAATTGAATATTGGTAGGACCTTAAATTTTTAAAACTAAATTGTTCGTTCTTTCATGAAAACAGGGCGTAAGCCACTCCCGAAATTCAAAAAATTTCTTTTCATACACAAAGTTTTTAGTTTTTACTAGAGACGCAAGATTTTGGCTTGCGGATTCATTATAAATACCGTTTATTTGCAAAAACAATTTTTTCGTTTTTAGTGAAAAGTGGGCGTCAGCCACACCCAAAATAAATTTTTTTGATTTCATACACAAGATGTTTATGTGCAAGCAATATCCACAAAATTTAATGTTTTCGCATTAATATAACAATTGTTATTTTATAAAAACAATATTGATGATTTTGTATGCAAAGTGGGCGTAAGCCACGCCCAAAATTCAAATTTCTTTTCATACACAAAGTTTTTAGTTTCTACTTAGAGACGCAAGATGCTTGCGGATTCATTATAAATACCGTTTATTTGCAAAAACAATTTTTTTATGTTTTTAGTTAAAAGTGGGCGTCATCCACGCCCAAAAAAATTTTTTTTATTTCATACACAAGATGTTTATGTGCAAGTAATATCCACAAAATTTAATGTTTTTCGCATTAATAAAACAATTAGTTTTTTACAAAAACAATATTGATGGTTTTGTATGAAAAATGGGCGTCAGCCACGCCTAAACTGAATTTTTTTTATTTAATTGGAAGAAAGCTTACCTGAAGCTTGCGCATGCAAAATTTAAGCGTTATGCTTTTATCGTAACTGTACAAAAAACATAATTTAATTTTACCAAAATGAGGTTGTTCAACAAAAATGGCGATTGTGGGCGTGTTTTTTGGGCGGATTTTACCGGTTTAAGAACTTAGCCTTAGTCTTGAAACAGAGATTATATATACCAAATTTTAGCTTTCTAGCTCAAAAATTGCGAACTCTAGAGAGTATACATACGGACGAACGGAAATGGCTAAATCGACTAGGCTTTTGATTCTGAGTCAGAATATATATACTTTTCTATACCTAACGGTATTATTTCTCTATGTTACAAACTCCACACCAAATACAATATACCCATTCTATGGAATAGAAAAAGAAAGACGATTAAACACGATTTATATTAAAATTAAAATTGGAACGATACGGTACAGATTCGCCTATCATCCTAATAATACCCGCTACCCACCAAAGAAAATACCTGTAATAAAACCTAGTTACACACATGAAAACCTGGAACCCCTGATCGACCGCACTGAGTTTTTCATACAAAAGCAGAAACATTCATAAACACGGCAACAAGCGACATGTGGTCCTCCTAGCACCATGCAGCAAAGATTGATGCCAACTGCCAACTGATCTTATCATTATCATTAAACTAATTAGAAGATGACCAGACACCAGAAGAATAATTCCACCACTTATTCCAGCAGCCAATCACATCAAAGTACAACGAGGTGAAAATCAACTACGATCGTTTATTTTTAAATCGAAGCCCACACAGGGTAAGGCGTAGTTGACACGATCAATGAGCTCGGTGGTGAGTTCCGAGAAAATCTATTTTACATCTGCCACCTCCCCTCCCCTTTTGCACCACGACTCCAATCAATACGAATGGCATGTGTAATCATGGACAAGTTAGTTCAGTGGTAAAAATATAAACCAGAATTATATGAAACCGCCGTCCGTCCGAAACCCCCCTCACCTAAATCAAAGCAACTAAATCACACTTGATGGGTACAGCACGGTGTTGCTACGTTGAACTAATAGATGAGAGACGATAGTGGAAAGGGTGTCATATGGGAACAAAGGGCTAACTAAAGCGCGGGGTAGCTAACTAAGAAAATTTAACTTCACACATAAAAGTCACATTTTCTCTGTGCCGGTTTATTGAATAAAAGAAGGCCAAATGGGCAACCAAAATAAGTTAAAACCGAGTTGAAACCGAGTTGAAACCGAGTTGAGATCGAGTTAAGATCGGAATTTGGAAAACCAGAAATACCTAAAAATAAAGAGTTTAAGTCAGCAGTTTAAGGGAAGCTGACGTCAAACCAGACCGTAACCAGGAACCAGAAACAATAAGAGGTAAAAACAAACAAGGCTTCCCCCAACCAGTGGTAAGGGGTCTTGAATTCAATTGAAATACTCCGTTGATAAGGAACCATAGAAGACAACCAGCTTACAAAGACGATTCGAGGAAGGGCTAGATTACGAGGCGAAGCAGAAATGCAAAACTACGACTACGCTGGACCTGTAACGACGGAAGAACGGATATCAAGCAAATGTTACCATAATTATAAATTTTGTGAAGTTATCGTATTAATAAATATAAAATAGACCCATAACCAAAGTTTAGTGCTTTATTTGGTACGACCCTGTGATTCCGGCGAGCTTATTTCAGCCTTTGAAATCAAAGCACATCACAAATTGGCGGCCGAGCAGGGACTTTTTGGGTCCAAAAAACACAATAAAATACGAAAATAAGAGTCCAAAAGGGCCCGAATAAATACCAGGATAAAACCAGCCCCGATATATTTATATAATAGAAACCAGGCCAGTCCCGATACAATTCTAATTAGCCCACCCCGATTTACCAGACCAGACTGAAAATAAAGGGACTAACCAGAGAGATGGACACAGAAGATCAAAACAGTAACGGCGGAAACCCGCCAGAACAAAATATGTCCGACAACGAAGAATTCGATGTGTTCGCAAGTATTTGGGCAATTTACCTCCTAAACAAACGAGAACTCATAGGGCGCATACACAAATTAGGCTTAAACACCGATGGAAATTTACACGAGCTCCGCTCCGATTTTAGCGCTTATATAAAGAAAGTGATTTTATATTGTTTCAATTTAAAGACCCCTTACCACTGGTGGGGGGAAGTCTAAATAAAATAAGGTATTATTGGCTCGCTGCTCTAATAGCAAGTAACTTTTATTTGAATAAATAGCCTACTTTTATATAAAATTAATGCTTACGATTAAATAAACTAATAATGTGTACAAATAAACGCAGGTGAACTTTGAATACAAAGACAAAATAAAATAAGTTTCGCATTCGCGCTCGTGCGTCGGTGGGTGCTGTTGAACTTGTTGATAGTGCAGTTTTGTATATTTCTGCTTGGATATGCAATTCTGTTTTGTTTTCTTTTGTTGTCGTCACAACATGCTGGGCCCCTCAGATTGAAGAAGCGCAGAAATCGATGTCTTCAAAGGAAGTTTGTGTGTTTCGTCGCTTGTTGAAGGATCTCATTGGTATAGCTGTTGCTTTAATTGATGGCGTTGGCTGTTGTGCTCTTTTTTGTCTGATGATGAAGATTATAACTATGATGACCCCTATGATTACTATAAATCCATTCACTCCAAGCAGTGAGTACTAGTGAATCCGATGAGTTTTTATTTCATTAAGTATGAATTCCTGACTTTTTTGCAGCTTAATTGAGGCTTCTAATGTAGAAATATCCAATGAAGCGTTAGTGGGTAAGACAGATTGTTTCTCTTTTTTGAAGTTAAATGATGTTAACTGCTCAGAAAGGTTGAATGTTGGTAAAAAAGAAGATTTTATTCTGTTTGTCATTGTTTGTTTTCCCACACCAGTCATGGTTTGGTCATGTATAATGCATCTTGCTTGTAACTTTAACGAACCACTGCCCTTTCGAGTGATAGGTACCGTATTAAAATCGCAGTTGATGTTCACTGTTACTTGTTCAAGAGTGCTGTAAATCCATGAATTCTGTTGATACATCTCAATCCAGTATAGCCTTGGTGGTATGTCCTTTGTGGAGCATGAGTTCATAATTTCCTTGTATTGAAGTATGTTCATTTCACAGACACTAACAGAAGCGCCAGTTGTGTATAACGGATGTTGAAGTGTGCATCAGAATATGTCTGAAGGCCTCAATTTGCATTGTGAAAATTCATCCTTGTTGAGAGGATAGAAATGGTTAACTTGTAGATTCACCCTCAAATATTCCGACGACGGAATGATGCTCGTGAGTTTCCCGTTGTGTTTGGTTGGAACCGGCAACACTCTGTACAACTTGAATTCTTCGTTATACAGCAACGGGAGGCTTATCTCAATTATTATGTTGTAATCTGTCACTCTAGCCCTTGCACTTAGGATTCTGTACAATTGCAGGATCGATTCATGATGTCGTTCTTCGGGAATCATTAAAGATTTTGGAATATTTTCGTGAATTTTTTTTAATTCATCCTTAAATTGTTGAACAGAAAGTATGAGTGGGTGAATTCTTCCATAGTGGGTTGATAGTAAAACATCCAGTAATATGGTTTGAGTTGCCTTATAATTTATCATTATAAGTATTCCATTCAGAGCGTTTGAAGAAAATATCTTCATGTACTCATATTTGCTGGTTTCTTCTTTGAGTCTCGATACTATGGAACTAAGTAACTGTATTTGCTTCGTGTTTTCAAATTGTTCTTTCTTGAAAATGTTGACAGTAGAATTAACTATGGTTGTTTGGCTCTTCATTAATTGCAACAGATGTTTTTCATTTTCTTTGACAGCTTCAATTGTTTGCTCGTAACTCTTAGCAAATCTTTGGTCGAGAACTGCGAATAATTCATTGGTAATTGTTCCAACGAAATCAAACGGTGATCGTTTTTGTCTTCGTGTTGAATCTTCGTTTGCATGTAATAGGATTTCGTTTTTGAGCTGTATCTGTTGAATTTGGTGTTGAAACTGGTGCAGTATACCTTCACACATGACTGATCTTAATTCTTTTATATCAGTAGATGAACAAATTGTTTCCATTTGTGAAACTAGTTTTTTGTACGTTTCAAACTCTTGCCAATAGTTTGTCAAATTAAAGAACACAATAGTCTTCCAAGAGCTCGAAATTAAATTTGCCTGTCCCACATCTTCGAAGTATATTCCAGGATGACTTTGGAATGGAACTATCCCGACATCAAAGGGGATTGGAGTGGAGCTAACTTTATTCAGTAAGCCAAATAAAATGCACATCCAAGAAACTTGATGTAAGCGATTTGTGGATGTATTGACTTGTCTTACTTCCTTTTCATGTTCTCTATTTTCGATGGGCAATTTACATAGTTTAGCTATGGGTCGTTTAAAATGCTTGTTGTTGCTGAATACTGTTGCAGCTTGAACCCCGTTATCTTTCCCTGGATGAACTTCTGAAATCTTTCCCATCATCCAGGTTGTTGGTGGTTTTCTCGTTTTTGCTTCCACTTGGAAAGTGTTTGTAGTTGAGACAAATATTACTATGACCAGACTTTCCAAAAGTCTTGGGTGATTTTTTGTATTAACTGCCATCGAGATCTAAACGTTCTTTTTTCGTCAATAATAGGTTCTGGTACTGCATTCAGAGTACTTCCAATCAAAAAGTGTCCAGGAGTTAGAATCGTTGTATCCTCAACATCATTTTGGATTGCTGTTAGTGGTCGGGAGTTAAGACAGGCTTCTATTTGTATCAAAAGGGTGGAAAGTTCTTCAAATGTAAGCGTTGTGTCTCCAATCACTCGCTTGAGGTGATATTTAGTTGATTTAACGCCGGCCTTCCATAGTCCACCAAAGTGAGGTGCTGCAGGAGGTATAAAGTGCCACTGGATTCCATCCATTACAAGTTTAGATGTAGCATCTTCTTCAGATCGCTTTATTGTTTGATGCTGAATTTCTTTGTTGGCTCCAACGAACGTAGTACCATTGTCACTATACAAATGTGAACAGATTCCTCTTCTTTATGTAAAGCGTTTTAAAGCTGCGAGGAACGCTGCTGAGGTTAGATCACTAACTAGCTCAATAAGAATCGCTTTAGTAGCTAAGCAAACAAATATTGCTATGTAGCCTTTTGTAGATTTGTTTCCTCGTCCCTTGGCGACCAGTACCTGGATGGGACCAGCATAATCAATGCCTGTGTGAGTAAAGGGCCTAGAAGGTGTAACTCTAGCCGCTGGTAGTACTCCCATTTGCTGAGAAGATGATTTTGCATTAAAACGAAAACATCTAACACATTGATGGATTATTCGGCGTACAACTCATTTTGCTTGGAGTATCCAAAAACGTTGTCTTATTTTTGTAAGTGCTAGTCGCATACCATCGTGCATTGTGCGCTTATGTGCGTTTTCAACCAGAAGATCTGTAAATCCTTCGTTGTGTGGTAAAATAAACGAGGTTTTTCACAAGTGGTTATTTTTGCATTTCCCAATCGGCCACCCACTACTAGGATTTTATCTTCATTCAATATTGGGTTCAATGAAAGAATTTTACTTTTCTTGTTAAGTTTATTTCCATCTTTAAGATATCTTATTTCTTCGGGGATCACTCTCTCTTGAATAGCTCGAATGATGCCGTTGCGAGAATCGTATATCTCCTTGACAGTTAAATGGCTCGTTTCTTTGTTAACCTTATCGGTTTCGGAGTTCATTCCCAATTTTCTGTGATCAATTGAAATCTTGCAGTTATATGCGAATCTTCTGCAGTAGGCAGCTACTCTTAGTAACTTGTTGTAACAAGAAATTCTTTCGGCTACGTTATCGATTGCGTGAACTTCTATCGTCAAAACTTTTCTTGCTTTGGGAATATCGGGCTCTGATATGCTTGTAAATTGTTCTTGTGGCCAGTAAAAGGAATGTTTTTGTAGCCATTTGGTCCACTCCACCGCCTCGAGAACCACAGTCTGCTGGGTTGTCGGCTGATCTTACATGTCTCCAACTTTTTGGTTTGGGCGCTCCTTGAATTTCTGGCACTCGGTTTGCAACGAATGTCTTCCACGTCGATGGACATTTTTTGATCCAAGCTAAGGTAATTGTTGAATCTGTCCAGGCAAATACTTCTGCAATTTGGGAGCCAAAAGTTCGTACAGTGTCTGCTAGCAATTTCGATAAGAGATGAGCTCCACATAGCTCTAATTTCGGGAGAGGAAGGTTTTTCCTAATTGGTGCTACCTTTGTTTTTGCAGTTAACACAGTTGTAACGAAAATACCATTTGACATAGGCACTCTACAGTAAACTACTGCTGCGTATGCTGCTTCCGAAGCATCACAAAATCCGTGAAGCTCAATTTTCTGATCTTTTCTGGTTTCCAACCATCGTGGTATTCGGATGTCTTCGACTGCCATAAAGTTATTCTTTAATTTGTTCCAATGGTTTTGTAGTTGCAATGGAATTTGTTCATCCCAGCCGACTTCAGATTTCCAGATAAGTTGCATTAAAATCTCTCCTCCCACTGTCACTGGAGCCAACCAACCAAGAGAGTCATATAGTTTGGCTATTTCGGACAAGGTTTTACGTTTTGTAAGTATTTCCGTGGAGAGGCTTGTGTCGAGGCTCACTTTGAATTGGAAAGTGCCACTTAAGGGATTCCAGTGGATGCCCAACGTTTTGATAGTTTCGTCTTTCATTACGTCTTTTTTTTGTTGATTACGTAACTCAATTGGTATATGTTGAAGTAGTTTCCTGTCATTTGCAGCCCATTTGCGTAGTTGAAAACCTGCTCCTCTTAGCATCTCGTCAAGTTCTTTCTGAGCTTTTCTGCACTCTGATATGGTATCTCTTCCGGACATGACATCGTCAACGTAAAAATCATGTTTGACTATGTCTGCGGCTACTGGGTAGATGGATTGTTCATCTTCAGCTAGTTTTTGGAGAGTCTTAACTGCTAGGTATGGTGCTGATGCTGTTCCATAAGTAACAGTTGTAAGCTTATATTCTTTAATGGGTTAGTCAAAAGAATTTCGCCATAAGATACGTTGATAATTTTGGTCATCTTTGTGTAAATCAATTTGGCGGTACATTTTCTCTATGTCCAAAGTAAGCACGTATTTGTGTCTATGGGTTAATCACAGCATGATGAGGCATGTAGTAAATTCGGTCATTCTTTGTTGACTGGGCACTGAACATATGACCCAGCTCTATAAATTCGTTAATCACTTTCGAATATTCAGCTTTTAATTCCAAGTTTTTCTAACTGACGGAACCGGGCAATCGCTCTATTCTTTGAGTTTCCCAATTGAAGTTTTTCCATGGTATCTTGATTAAATGGGATTTTTACGACATACCTCCCATTTTCTTTTCGGTAGTGTGTATCTCTGTAGAATTCTTCGCACTTCTTATCAATTTCCTTTTGGTACCATGGTTGAGCTACTTCTTCTAGTTCCCAGAATTTCTCCAGCTGCTGCTCAGTTGATGTTTGTGACACAAATCCTGTTACTCTGTAATTCGAAGCCACTTCTGTTGATGTTCGTCATGATATCAGCCAGCCCAGTTGTGAGTTTTGGGCTATCAGTGAATTTCTAGCATTATATTTATAAAAATGAATTTATGAATTTATTTAATACGTTAAAGGACTAACGTTAACTCTTATTACATATATAATATATCTTAAAAACTAGTACCTATATAATATACAACTTCCATTACAATAATGTATTAAAAAAAAAAACATTATATATCTAATGTACATTATGGATTATTTTGAATAAAAAATATTTTTCTTAAGTTGAGTGATTTTACATTGTCATTGGTGGAATAAATTAAATTTGAATTTTGATTGTAAATATTTATTAAGAGATTTAAAGGACTGTTAGCACCGTAGCTTGATCTACTATAAATTTTGGAAATTGGCATCTGCCTTCTCAAATTATACTGACTAGCTATGAAATTTAATCGACAAAGTATCAATGGGGCTGTAGTGGATCCATTGATTATCCCGACAATAAAACAAAATTGTAGATATGCTCTGTGACTCATTAGAGATGGAAGATTTATTAATTGAATACGTTGAGCGTAAGGTGGCAAGATAATTCTATTCGACCATGGTAGAAATCTTACACAAAATCTCATAAATCTTCTTTGAACGGACTCCAATCTATTTATATGAACCGCATAATATGGCGCCCATACAACACAACCATACTCTAAGATGGATCTTACGAATGAGACATAAAGAGTTTTTAGAACATAGTGATCACAAAATTCTCGTGCAAATCTTTTAATAAAACCGAGAGTCATGTTAGCTTTTTTAATAATATAGTCAAAATGGTCAATAAAAGTTAATTTTGAGTCCAACACTATCCCAAGGTCAGTAAAGCAAGACAGGTTACTAAGAGGTGACAAATCAATCGCATAATTATAGACAATCACATTTTTCTTGCGTGTAAAACACATTGTTTTACACTTGTCAATATTTAAAACTAAACCATTAATATTGCACCATTCCCAGAAACTTTGAAGGTCTTTTTGTAAGAGATCACAGTCTTCTACAGAGCTGATTGTACGAAAAATTTTTACATCATCGGCATATATAAGAGACAACGAATTTACTAGGACGGACGGAAGATCGTTAATAAATAGTACAAATAATAACGGGCCAAGGTGCCTACCCTGAGGTACACCGGAGGTAACAGTAAAACATTTAGAACGTTCACTTTTAAAAACAACACTATATAACCTATCTTTTAGATATGAGGATATCCATAAAAACAAATCTGTCATTAAGACCCATATATTGCAGTTTTCTTAAAAGAATATGGTGGCTTAGCTTGTCAAATGCTTTGCTTAAATCAGTAAAAATACAGTCAACTTGTTGTTTTTTTTCAAACGCGTCAATACAAAATGTAGTAAACAAAGCCATGTTGGTTGTCACATAAAACGGAGGAACAGTGAAAAGACAAGATATCACAAATAATAGATTCAAACAATTTGGGTATAGCAGATAGTTTAGCAATTGGTCTATATTTTAAAATCGAATTTTTCTTACCTTTCTTATGAGTAGGAATAAGAAATGCGTTTTTCCAAAGGGTCGGAAATTTACAGCTATTTATAGACTGATTAAAAAGTAAAAATAACGGATATGACATATATATTGCACATTTTTTTAACATAAAAGCAGGAAAACCATCAGGACCTGTAACGGGTCTTTTGTTGGCCTTAGGTCGTTGCTGGTATGCTGGTTCCCATTATTTAGCTCGTCGGTGGGGCAGGTTCTTTGACCTGTGGACTCATCACAAAAAAATATCATACCAGTCTTTTGACGAAGGTGTTCTCGTCAACGGAAATATTACCTCTACCCTCCCTTTCCTGGTACCTTATCCGCCTCGGTACCCCTTATGTTGGCATCTACATTCTTTACTACACTACTTCCCCTTTCCTGACTCTCATCCCTCTAAAAAAAATTTACTCACGATTCATTTTTAATAAGCATTCCTTCAAAATTTATTAAAGTATTCTATTTTCATTTTTAAAAATTAAGTTATTTACATTCTAGTACTTCATGCAATTCTTTAAATTCTTTATATTTGAAGTATATTATAAGTATAAGAATTTTCTATGACTTGAAACCAAAATTACAATAAAAAAATAAAAAAAAATCTTTTTATGCTTCTAAATGAAGCTCAGCGGTAAAAAGCTTGGGATTTTAAATCCTCTTTTGGCTAAATTAATCACAAAAAAAACAAAGTCCCCACTTAATACCCTTCCCAGAAATTTAAAAAAGGATTTTGAAAAATCGAAGGATCAATATATAGGTTATTTAAAGTGACAGGGAACTTAAAAGACTCACCGTTCTTACGCAGCAATAGGGATTTTGTGGCCACACCATCCAATCACTCCAGCGATGATCACCTTGCACTATTATCTTTATGTTTTAAATAATTGTCTATTATCAATCACTCGATTTTAATATCCTTTAAAATTTAAATTAATATATATAAAAAAAAACTCGCGCGCGTTCAAATGTGCGGACACAAAAAGGTTTTTTTTTTTTTGTTTTGTTCTTTAAGAACAATTAAATTAAAATCGAATTAGAAATCAAATTAAAATTATAATTTAGGATTATCTGCTTTTCTAGCGGTCGGGTTGATACCCGCTGCGCCACCGGTAAAAACGACCAAATTGTTGTCGGTACTTTTGATTGTACCGTCTTTTCACCCGTGTTTAAACGTTTTAAATGTTTTTGCTTGTGGCGTTAAGTTCTGCTGGTTTGGACCTTTTCACAGCTTTTCCACTGTCCCTTTTTGTATTATTATGGACTTTTCCTATTAAAAAAAATGTCGTAGTACCTATTATTTTCTTCTATAAAAAAAACTAGTTACCTCTGTTTTTTTTTTTAATATTTTACACCGGCACTTGTATCTAATATATATTATATTAATTCTATAATCGTTGAAGATTATTTCTAAAATAGAATTAATTAAAAAAAACTGCCTTTACATTGAAAATCACACTCGTGACTTACTTAAAATGGTATTTATATCACCGCAAAAAAAATGACTAGTATCTCCAACTACTGCTGAACTGGATTCAAGAAAGTGCGTTGTAAGACTATCTGATTCATGACTAGAAACATTTCTCTTAGTCGAAAACTTTTCGTTAATTTGAATAATTGAAATTCAGTTCAAATTTAACGCTGTCTCTCTGGCAACATTGCAGTACACTACTACTTGAGCGAGCATTGAGTAATGAAAAGTTAATTGCTTATCCAATACTCGAACCTTGATTCAAATGATAAGTGCTATTGTGAACCTGCCTACTGTCAAGTTCATTCCGAATGAACTCTTGATTTATGTCAACCTGACAGTGACAGCAGAATATTTATCAAAAATTGTTTTTATTTCGATAGGCATGGTCGGTTGAAAAGAAATTTGTTTTAATTTATTTATTCGTAACAGGGCTTTGCTTAATTTAGATAAAATATCTTTATCTAAAACAGGCAAATGAACCCACGCGTTATCAAGTGTCGTTTCAGTGTTAAATAGTATCGGAATTGCATCACAAATCACCTAAAAGATGAACGTTCAATTCGTGGTTATGTATACATAAAGTGCAGTGAAAGAAATTAAAATGCAAAAAAAAAACTATGAAAGATTCAAATTCAATGTATACATAAATAAAAGAAAAAGGTGATTTTTTTTTTTTTGTGTTATGCTTATTGGACAACAAAAGATGATTCGTTTCCCAGACAAGTGGGTCCTGAACCCTACCTAATTAGCCGGGCTATCTCCGAATTTTTGTCAGATAAGTATTCTGCCATACTTTTCTGAAACTTGGTACTTTGTGTTGTGTTTATTGATTCTATAGGTACCTATGTGGATTATTGACGGATGTCCTTTGCATGGAAAGTGCCAATGAGTTTACCAGCACGAGTTTCCAGCTCATACATGCAATTGCCTACCACTCTACGAATTCGAGATTTGAGGAATTTCGGAAGCAGCTTAGCATTGATACCGTGTGCAAAGTTACTTTGAGCGAAGTTGCGGTGAAACACCTCCTGTCCTTCTCGGTAAGTCACTAATTTAGATCGCGAATTGTATGTATTCTTCGACTTAACGTGTGCCCTGAGCAGATTTTCTGACAACGTCTGTCTGGCAAGAGTAGTTTTTAAAACTTTAGGCGCGATTAACATTTCGGGATCGGCAAGGGCTCGAAGGTTACGAAGCAAAGGATAAGCAGAACCATGGTTTATCATATTTTGGCTAAACAGTGCAAAATATGGAGAACAGCCTATTGACTCATGAGTGTCAGATCTCAGAGCGCAACTTATGCTGGATAAGTGATTATCCCAGTCGTTCTGCTTATCTGAAATCATTACTCGCAACTTACTTAGTAAATTCCGATTGACCCTTTCAGAATTGTTTGCCTGAGGAGAGTACAACGCAGTTCGTACATGCTTAACGCCATAGCTTTCAAAAAAACTGCTAATCTCTTTTGAGACGAACTGACGTCCGTTGTCAGAATGGATATACTCAGGGGTCCCGAAAGTATGAAATACTTCACTTTCTAAATATTGGACAATACGACTTGAAGTCGCCTTAGGGAGTGCTTTAAGGAAAATAAATTTAGTGAAATGGTCCAAAACAATAAAAATGTATACATTTCCTCTTTTAGTGCGCGGATACGGACCCAAGAAGTCGATGTATAATCTTTGAATAGGTCTTTCAGACACAATCTGTTTGGTGATGGGAGGTCTGAGAATAGCATTCGGTGCCTTTACGGTCTTGCATGTCTCACACTCGCTTACAAATACTTTTATGTCTTTTACCATCTTAGGCCAATAATATTTTTCTCTAATACGAGCGTAGGTCTTGGTAAAGCCACTGTGACAACTTAGTTTAGTATTGTGAGCAGACTCTATGCAGTTTTTGGTGAGTGTCTCAGGCAACCACAGGCGCCAAAGCGAATCCTCTTCTCCCACTTCGCCACTCCTGAACCTAACTCTTTTGTAAATAAATTTGTCGGATACAACTAGGTCCGGGAGTGCAGATTGATTTGAAATGATGTTATCTCTCAGTTGGGAATATTGCTGCGAATCGAACTCACTCGAGTCCAGATCTACATCTGCGCCTATTGTAGTGGCAGAAATCTCTTCAAGGTTGTTTTCTATAACGGTTGGTGTCATCTCTATCTCTTCCATATTCACACGTGATAACGTATCCGGTACTATATTGAGTGACCCTTTTCGGTGTTCAATGGAAAAGTCAAATGGTTGAAGTTCCAGACTCCACCTAGCTAACCTCCCACTCAAATCCTTCATGGACATCAACCATTTGAGACTTGAGTGGTCCGTTATCACTTTAAAAGGTAGCCCATCAACATAAGCACGGAATTTGCGAATGCTAAGTACTGCAGCTAGGCATTCCAGTTCCGTCACCGTGTAATTTTTTTGGGCCTTGTTGAGCTTTTTGGACATATAGGCGATCGGTTTTTCGTTCTGATTCTCATCCAGCTGAAAGATAACACCACCTACTCCTTCTGATGATGCATCGCACTGAATGGTGAATGGCTTGCTAAAATCAGGTTGTGACAATACAGGAGCCGAGGAAAGTGCACATCTCAGTTTGTTGAACCCTTCCAGAGCTTCAGGAGTAAACTCGAATTTGCTCCGTTTCTTAAGGCACTCCGTCAACGGAGCAGCCAAATCTGCATAGTTTTTTATGAACCGTCTATACCATCCGGTCAATCCTAAAAATCGTCTAACTTGCCTTTGAGTCTTGGGAATTGGGAAATTAACCATAGCCTCTATCTTTTCTGGGTTAGTCTTTAAGGTGCCCTGACCGACGATGTAACCCAGATACTTTATTTCCCTCATGCAAAACTTGCTTTTATCCAGGTTAATTGTGAGGTTCGCCTTACGTAGACAAGCAGCCACTTCATTAAGAACGCGGATATGGGATTCAAAGTCAGCTGTGCAAATCAACAGATCATCCAGATATATAAAAACGTTCTCACGCAGTACGGACGGTAGCAATTGGTCAATTACTCGGCACATAGTTTGTCCCGCATTACTTAACCCGAAGGGCATAACCTTAAATTGATAAAGCGGACGTCCAGGTACTGCGAAAGCTGTCTTCTCTCTGGATTTCTCATCTAAAGGGATTTGCCAATAGGCATCTTTGAGATCTATTCCTGAGATAAAATGGGTATCTTTAATGCGGCTAAGTAAACCCTCAATATGTGGAAGCAGGTATGCGTCTTTAACCGTAACTGCATTAACTTTTCCGAAGTCCAGGCACAAGCGAACTTTACCGGGTTTTCTCACTAGTACTACTGGACAACACCAAGGTGAGTTGCTCACTTCTATAACTCCCAGTTCTAACATTCTATCTAATTCTTTATAGGCTTCCTCTTGACGAACTGGAGACATGGGGTAGTGGCGAGATTTAATGGGTACAGCGTTGCCTGTATCAATGGTGTGAATGCCAAGATTAGTTTTCCCAAGACCCAACTGAACAAAATTTGGAAATCGATTTTTGGTTAACTGAAGTTGACTGATTTGTTCGGGGCTAAGTTGAATCAGCTCGGCCTCGTCTTTAAAACTTATTTTCTCTTCATTCGCATAGGCATCGGTTTGTATTTCGCTGATCTGTGGAATCAAATTAAAGTCCCTCCAAAAGTTCATCCCTAGGTAAACCTTTTGAGTTAAATTGGGAATTAGATAGAAAATGAGGGGTTTTATCATACCATTGTATAGTGTTTTTAACTCACAATAACCAACGATGTCATGAGACTTACCATCAGCTGTGCGCACGGAGTTTTTGTAAGGCTTGATTTGAATCCCCAGTTTTTCTACCAATTCCCAACACCCACTACCTAGAACCGAAATCGAAGCTCCGCTATCCAGCAAGCCAAATAGCGTCTCACCTTCAAGCTGAATGTTAGCGTACATTCGTCCATCGGTGTTAGAGGAAATTATGGACTCCAATATCTGCTTGCGATTTTTTTTACGTTTGCGAAACCGATATCTACATTTTTGCATGTGAATGCTAGCCAAATTATTACTGGTTCCCATGATCCGAGAACGAACCTTGTAATATTGAAGCTTGCGCTCGTGAAGAGATTTCAATGGTTGTGAATTTATGGGATGTAAGGGATTATGAGTGCTGAGAGGTTCACGTTCTAAAATCTTTGTTGGAATGCTCTCAGGTGTATAGGACTTATTTATGATTGTTTCGGTTGGTGGAGGACATTGTTTGAGGAACGAAACTCTCCTCTCTTCGCTTCGTTCCGTCGAGGGTTTTCCGGGTGTTTCTTACATTCAAGAGTGCTAACACCCTTTTCACCACAATCATAACAAAATAAAATCCTTTTGCGCACTGGACAAAATCGATGACTGTGGTCCTTTTGGTCACAATTCCAACAGGTTAAGTTTGCAGACGTCCCATACCTTTTGAAAGTTAAGGCCGCGATTTCCTCACCATGAAGGTCGGTTGGTTCTTCTTCGTCTTCGACCACGATTTCATGAACCGTTCTTTGGGAAGAATACCGCTTCGCCAAAAACCTCTCAGCTTCCCGAGCCTCGTTTCTTAGCTCTTCTAGGCTCTTGACGTTGGCCGATAGGAGAATTTCTCCGAGCTTGTCTTTTGCATTGCTGCGAATAACGTCAACCAACTTTTTTTTTTTATTTCCTTGAGAGTAGCGTCTGAGTTTCTACGTAAGAATCCCCATAGCCAAGTGTTAGCCCTGCCACTCAACAGAGTGTGAAAATTTGCAGCGACTTGTTCATCGCTGTACGACGAAGAAACCTGTAGACGGTCGACCTTGAACAGAAAGTCTCCCACATTTTCTGTTCCGTCATATTTAATGTTCCATCTTTCTAATCTGCATGAGTCAGCAGTAGCAAATAATGAAGAAGACATCGAAGTTCTTGGAGGTGGAACGGGTCGAAAATCCGGTACAATTCTGGATGCTGCATCAAGGCCAAGGGGGTTATTTCTTGGCATTTCAGGAGCCCTTGGGATAGGGTCAGGTTTGTTAATGCTTTCTAACTTTTTTATTACATTAACCATGAAAATGTCCATCTGCTGAAAGAGCCTAACTTGATTGTCCATGAGACAGCTTTCAAGTCGAGCGGCCAAGTGATCAACCACTGAAGGCCCTTGTCTATTTAATGGAGCTGGGTTGTTTTCTTCCAATTCTTCGTTGACATTATCGTCTCCGATATTGGGTAAATTTTCGACTCCCTGGTCTTCAGACATCGTAAAAGTCGAATTCCTAAACGTCGAACTTAATTCCTGGGAAAAGCTAAAAGAATGGTCTAGATTGAACCTATCGATCTTGTCCCGAAACTGTCGGAAAAATTCTTCGAACCTTGCTTCGGAATTGGCTGGGTAATTGTTAGTCGCTGTGTCTTGAATCGGGGAGCGACGACTCATTACTATTGTAAAATAAAAAAACTACCTAGCCTAAAGTGCCAGTACAATTAAAAAAAACTAAAAAAATATAACTATATGTATGTATAATTCTAAAATCTTTATTTAGATTTTGTAGCTAAACTGAAAAAAAATTTACTTCTTTTCTTTTTGTAGGTAAAAAAAACTGTTCATAAACTGTCGAGGGATGAGATTTTGAAAGATGCGGGAATGTAGCAAATTGGAGAAAATGTAGATGCCGAAGTGCTTGAATTTTCCGAGAAGATGCAAAAAAAAAATAAAATAAACTACTCTACATGTAAACTATAAAAAAAAAATTTAAACTGACTGAAACTAATTTACTTTATATATTTTAGGACATTTTAAACCTCTGTACATACCAGGATTCTTAAAAAGACTCTAAAAAAAAAATTTCTTAAAGGACCTCCTAAGGACGCATTGAACATCCTCGAGTCTCTATGGATTTATATTACTGGGTGCAGTATTGCCTGGACCGGTGAGCACTTGCTAGACAAATACTCAGAGGACTCAAACTCTATAGCATATTATATTTTTGGAAGAGGCGCTCCACCATCCTCGTCGCAACGCGGTACTAAACACTTTACATTCAGTCACCGGGACTTACAAGGATAATGGAACACTGCTTGCAAAAAGATGACATACATACGATGTAATCATTGTATGTATATTGTATATTAAAAATAAAATTTAAAAAAAAATATAATGAGAAAAATATATAAAAAAAATCTCGAAAAATTCAAAAATCTAGGATCACTATATTGGAATAACGATTCGGCCCCACGTTGGGCGCCATTTTGTAACGGGTCTTTTGTTGGCCTTAGGTCGTTGCTGGTATGCTGGTTCCCATTATTTAGCTCGTCGGTGGGGCAGGTTCTTTGACCTGTGGACTCATCACAAAAAAATATCATACCAGTCTTTTGACGAAGGTGTTCTCGTCAACGGAAATATTACCTCTACCCTCCCTTCCTGGTACCTTATCCGCCTCGGTACCCCTTATGTTGGCATCTACATTCTTTACTACACTACTTCCCCTTTCCTGACTCTCATCCCTCTAAAAAAAATTTACTCACGATTCATTTTTAATAAGCATTCCTTCAAAATTTTAAAATTTTTAAAAATTAAGTTATTTACATTCTAGTACTTCATGCAATTCTTTAAATTCTTTATATTTGAAGTATATTATAAGTATAAGAATTTTCTATGACTTGAAACCAAAATTACAATAAAAAAATAAAAAAAAATCTTTTTATGCTTCTAAATGAAGCTCAGCGGTAAAAAGCTTGGGATTTTAAATCCTCTTTTGGCTAAATTAATCACAAAAAAAACAAAGTCCCCACTTAATACCCTTCCCAGAAATTTAAAAAAGGATTTTGAAAAATCGAAGGATCAATATATAGGTTATTTAAAGTGACAGGGAACTTAAAAGACTCACCGTTCTTACGCAGCAATAGGGATTTTGTGGCCACACCATCCAATCACTCCAGCGATGATCACCTTGCACTATTATCTTTATGTTTTAAATAATTGTCTATTATCAATCACTCGATTTTAATATCCTTTAAAATTTAAATTAATATATATAAAAAAAAACTCGCGCGCGTTCAATTGTGCGGACACAAAAAGATTTTTTTTTTTGTTTTGTTCTTTAAGAACAATTAAATTAAAATCGAATTAGAAATCAAATTAAAATTATAATTTAGGATTATCTGCTTTTCTAGCGGTCGGGTTGATACCCGCTGCGCCACCGGTAAAAACGACCAAATTGTTGTCGGTACTTTTGATTGTACCGTCTTTTCACCCGTGTTTAAACGTTTTAAATGTTTTTGCTTGTGGCGTTAAGTTCTGCTGGTTTGGACCTTTTCACAGCTTTTCCACTGTCCCTTTTTGTATTATTATGGACTTTTCCTATTAAAAAAAATGTCGTAGTACCTATTATTTTCTTCTATAAAAAAAACTAGTTACCTCTGTTTTTTTTTTAATATTTTACACCGGCACTTGTATCTAATATATATTATATTAGTTCTATAATCGTTGAAGATTATTTCTAAAATAGAATTAATTAAAAAAAACTGCCTTTACATTGAAAATCACACTCGTGACTTACTTAAAATGGTATTTATATCACCGCAAAAAAAATGACTAGTATCTCCAACTACTGCTGAACTGGATTCAAGAAAGTGCGTTGTAAAACTATCTGATTCATGACTAGAAACATTTCTCTTAGTCGAAAACTTTTCGTTAATTTGAATAATTGAAATTCAGTTCAAATTTAACGCTGTCTCTCTGGCAACATTGCAGTACACTACTACTTGAGCGAGCATTGAGTAATGAAAAGTTAATTGCTTATCCAATACTCGAACCTTGATTCAAATGATAAGTGCTATTGTGAACCTGCCTACTGTCAAGTTCATTCCGAATGAACTCTTGATTTATGTCAACCTGACAGTGACAGCAGAATATTTATCAAAAATTGTTTTTATTTCGATAGGCATGGTCGGTTGAAAAGAAATTTGTTTTAATTTATTTATTCGTAACAGACCAGGACTTAAGCAATTATCTAATTTTTTAATATACTCTAAGATAGTTTCCTCAGTAATAGTAAAGTAAAAACTCATCAACAGCAGGAATAATATTTGTATCGCAAGTCGATGCTTCAAAAGCACACTGAAAATATTCGGCAAACATATTTGCTATGTCCTCTGGGTAGTGGCTTTCTGAATTTTGATAACACACATTAGTTGGGTAACCATCAGATTTTCTTTTGCAATTAACAAATTTCCAGAAGTTTCGGGGGTTAGATTTAAGATCATCTTCAGTTTTAGAGATAAAGTCCGAGTAAAGAAAATTATAGTAGTTAATAAACTCATCTCTTAGTGTAATGTAATCATTTTGAGCCTCGACGCTCCAGAAACGATTCAACTTCACCCAAGCCTTGTTTCTTTTATTTTTAAGAGTTTTAATATGTCGATCAAACCACGGTGGAGTGTTATTTAAAGGTCTTATTTTTCGTAACGGAATGGTTTCTAAGAAACAATCAAATACAATTTTATAAAAACGAAACACCCTTTCATCAAAACTGGCATTAAAAAATAAACTATTCCAGTTAATATCATCTAATAAACGATAGAGTTCTGAGAAATTACATTTTTTTAAATTGAATTCATGCATATTCTTTCAATGATAAGTTACATTAATAATATTTAGGTTTAATGATATAGATAATGCAGGATGATGCCGATCTTCCTCAATGAGTTTTGTATCCGAAAGTATCACAGTTCCATCAGAATTATTGAGGTCGGAAAAGTATACAAGGTCTAAAATTTTACCAAATATGTTTTTGACATTGCTTAATTGATTAAGACCAAATGAAGTCATTCCATCGATAAAAAGAACTTCGTTAGTGCTCAATGCATTAACAGCATGATAAGATTCATGTTCCGATGATTTAGTCCATTCAAGATTTGGCAAATTAAAGTCGCCAATAACAAAAAGTTCATCTGAAGGTTCAATTTTGTCATTTATAGATTCCAAGCAATCGATAAGTTTATTGTAGATATCACTTGTAGAAGAAGGCGGGATATAGCAAATAACTACATATAAATGACCAGACGGAGTTGATATTTTCACACATATTACTTCGAGGTTGGAGTCCAAAAAATCATCGACGAGATTACAAAACAAATTATTACGAACGGCTAGCAACAATCCTCCTCCAACAGTATCTATATTGGGGTCATTATGACGATCACGACGAAAAATTTGAAAATTGGAATCAAATAACTCTGTGTCAGCAAAAGATGAGTTCAGCCAAGCTTCTGTCAGTATAAGGACATCATGCGGAATATTATTTACATTTTTATAGACCTTGTTGGTCTTTGTCCGGAGGCCGTTTACATTCTGGTAGTAAATCAGTAGTTTTTGTAGCTGCTTTGGTTGAGGCTGCGCATTGTCAATCGTTTTTGAAAAAGGTGAGAATTGTAATTTGATTTCCTATTTTGATACTCATGCACGACAATTCCCTTAGGCCAGAATGAACTTGAATTAAGGAGGTAGAAGACTGAGTCTGGCAGTTTAATTTTGAACGAAGAATATTTAGTATGATTGCGATGGAGTATTTGTTCAACGACTATAGAATCCAGTGTTCCAATCTTAGATTTAATATGATATTTCACATCAAGAGCATTCGTAGAAGGAGCAAGCTTCGATATAAAAAGAATTTTATGCCCTTCAACTATTTTTAGACCTGATTCAAAAGGTGATATGAAATTTATTTCAATTGTGGAGGCTATATGAGGAGATGTGTTGACAGGAGAGGTAATTACATCAGTAGAATGCTGGTCAATAACTATCAAAGGAGGAGTTCTTGTTGAGGTTGTGTGTGAAGCAGCTAAGCAAGATGAAGTTGTGTTATAACATTGATTTGATGTAGAAAAATCAGTAGGAGCATCAAGTTGTTCTTGGCGAGGAATATTTGTAGTGGATTCTTGGTATGTAGTCGCTATTAAATCCGTGGCAGGTTTCTTTGTCAGATGGCTAGTTTCAGATATATCAATATCTATTTCGTCAATTTTTCTTTTCAGGGGTACGGTATCACAAGTAGTAGGACTATTTATTATTAGATCTTCATTTTGAACAACGTTTAGTAGCGATTGTTGATTGCAGGTAATATCTTCAATTTTCTTGTTTAGTTGTAGTAATTGGAGATTTACAAGATTTTGCTCATTTTGCAGTACATCACGAACAATATTCGTATATGCAAAAGGGTCACATTCTTCACAAAAGAAATAGAAAGATTTTCTTTCTGTAAATAGTTTTATGGTGCTAAATGGAGCATTAATGCAAGCTACATGCAACTATTTGCGACAGTTTCCATGACAAATGATTGCATCAATGAGATAATCCGCAATATTATCACAAACAGCGCAAGAAGACATAATAATTCGATCTCATTTTTTTTTTTTTAAGATGACGATATACGGTGATATTTAGTTTATTAAAAGAATAATGATTTTTACTTGTCAAAAAAATTTGGTTTTTATTGTACCAGGCAAAGCTAGTTTCACTTTAGCTAATTCACGAACCTAAGGGATAGCGTAGTCGGTAATGTAGTTATAGGCTGCAAATAGATGATAGATGATGACAGTTGGTTGACAAATATCAAAGACCATGACATGCAGCAAATACGAAGATTTGTTGTTATTTATATTGGCCGATAAAACAATAAATCACAATTGTTGCTTGCGGCAAAATATAGCCTTCCTTTGAAGATGAATGTAGCTAGCAGGTAGAACAGCTCAATCACACAAGCGAGGTTGAGAGTGTAGATAGGATATTGTTAAAAAACAACACTGGATCTGATAAGTATTTTACTAATAAACAAAGAAAGATCGAAAAAGCAAGGCACCTCTGCGGCACGACTATCCGGTTGAACGGTTGATTGATGACTGATCTCTCTTTATGCCATCAAGAATGATTTCACCAAACGCATCGGCTCCAATAATCATGTCAATGGGTCCAGGCATATTGAATGACGGATCAGCAAGCTCTAGTTTGTCAAAACTTTCAATTTCAATGTTTTTCGTTGTTTTGGATGGTAGTTGCCTTGTGAGTTTGAGAAGCACAAAAGCCCCTATTTGGAGCTTACCCTGCAAACGTAGAAGTACAGAAATAACCAGTGGAATATGTACGTAAAAGAAGTTCTTCCTTTCCACTGAAAAAGGATAGGCGATCGGGAAAAAATTCAGTTATATACCTACTGTATATAAGAATATATGAAGGCACTATCTCTTTCTAAAAAAGCAAAATATCAAAAAAGTACTGCACTTCCCCGCCAATAAAAGTACTTCCAAAGCACATCCAAAGTACTTCTGGGGATGCACCTACTTCAATGGATGTACATCTGTAGTACTTTTTTGAAGCGCATATTCCACCAGTTATATTCGTACTTCCAAAGATGCACGCGCTGTGAATGAAGAACTACGAACCTAAATAGACATGAAGTCAAAAAAAAAAAATTAGGAAAAATGCATTTTTATGATAATAGTTTTATTATGAAATATATTATATTATTATTTACATTTGTATTATTAAAAATATAATTATTATTAAAAACAAACAAAAATATCACAAGAAAATAAAATAACTTACATAAAAAAAGGATTCGCCATATTCTCAAATTATACACAACAAACTCAACTCAACTTAAAAACTGTTGGTGATTATGTTTTGAATCGAAGATCACTCTGACAAAAAGACAAACGACAACAAGAGAAAAAAGAGACAACATTTTGCATTACATCCTGGATTTCTCCTTAGCACAGTTCAAAAGGGAATCGTTAATTGTTTTTTCAGGAGAAACCAAACTACTTCCTTTGATGTACATATTTTATCGATTGTTACCGTACTTTCTTGTTTGCAGGGGTATACTCTACGGCGCAGGGGAAGTAGTAAATAAAAAAACCCACACATTTGAAGGATATATTTTTAGTTGTAGTAGTGTTTTCTAGAAAACTACTGCGGTTTGGTTTGCAGGGTAAACTTTGACGTAAAACGTGGAGATATTGTAATATTAACCTTGTTCCTTGCGGTTCCAGCATTTGTTGCGCCTAACCCACTTACTTCAACACAAACGTTTTGCCTTTTGAGTCTTAATGATTGCGCGATAGACTCAGTCACTAATGACGATTGTGAGCCAGGATCAATTAGTGCTCGTATGGTTATACTTCGACCAAGATTTTCATCACTGTTCACATTTAATATCGCGGTTGCGATAAGAACGTTTTGATTCTGCTCGCCGTGGTTAACTTGTTTCATCGTTTTTGACAAATCACTTGGAACTGGTTCTGCCGATTTTTTCGTTTGAGAAAATCTTTCTTTCCATTCCATGTGTAGAAGCGAATGATGCTTTTTGTTGCAGTATTGGCAATTTCTTTTGCTGTAACATAGAAATCGCTTCTCATGGCGTAAGCAGTTAATGCACAGTTTAGCTTGCTTACATTGTTGCCTTCTTTCCTTAAGTGTAGAATTTAAAAATTTTGGGCAGGTGTAAACAGCGTGATCACCCTTGCATATGTGGCAATGAAGCACTTTCGAGTCGATGTGGAAGTTTCGAACTGCATGTCTTGGCTCTTCAATACATCTTTGAGGTTTTTTTGCGGGAGGAAGTACTTCCAAGGCCTGGTAACGCCTTTCCAAAAAGTCCAAAAGTATCTTAAGAACTGGCATTTTATTAGGCTCTGTAAGACCTTGCTCGAATAAATTTCTCGATTCTGTGTCAAGAGTTTTTGTAGTGAAGTGTACTATTATTGGACTCCATGATGAGGTATCGAAGCCCATGTTGTTTAAAGCAGCTAACCCTTCTTTAATCACGTCTTGCATATTTTTGATTGCATTGGCAGACGGAGAATTTCCTTGTTGTCAGCTTTTCAACATATCGTCAATATGTACTGATACTATTTTTCTTTCGTTGTTGTACCTGGACTCCAGTATTTCCCAGGCACTGTTGTAGTTCTCACTGGAAAATGAGAAATGCTGAATCAGATGTAGAGGTTCCTCCTCCAAATGGGTCTTTAAATACTCCATTTTTCCAGTCGTACTTAGACTGCTCTTCTCGTGGATGATGGTTGAAAACAAATCATAAAACGACTTCCATTCCAGAAAATTCACCTTAAATGTTGGAGTTCTTAGCTGCGGAAGTCTCAAATCGTATCTCCCATCTTGTTGTCGTCTCTGGGTATCTCCTTGGCTTGTAGCCATTTGGTGAAGGAATCTGTTCATGTCTTGTTTAATTCCTTCGTAGTGATTTTGGGTTACATATTCAACCTTTAAATCTTCTTCATCTGCATTGGATATATAATCTTCGTGCAGCTCAGTAAGGTTCCTTAACTGTTCAATCAGCATTTGTTTTTAATATTCGTAGATCGGTTTTTAGTAGTTTTCCAATGTCTCTTCAAACTCTTCAATTGTGTCTACAACTGCGCTTATTTTAAGTTGCAGTTTTTTAAGCCTTTGGGTTTGAATCGGTTTGAGGCCTTCACAATTTTGTTCTTTGTCAAGAGTTGGATCTTTTGAAGTTCCTTGATTAGAACTCTTTTCTGTATCAGATATTTTTTCCACAGGTTTTTCTTTTTCTGCAGCAACATTCGGGGTAGTTATCTTCTCATTACCAGATATTGTTGGAACAAAGCTTTCCAAATTCTTCTTGTGTTCTTCATACAAGGTCTTTACCTTCTGAAAAGTATTCCTTTGCATATAAGGCGTGTTTTGTTTGATATGAGGAGTTATTTTTATGTGGTTTTGTTCAAACTCTTCCCAGAGTGTTTGCGAGCGTTGAATCCTTTCATCTTTGTATTTTTGGGTTTTTCTTGACGCACTATCTTTTCCAAAGTTGCGGATTTGCACTTCCAGATTCTCCACTAGTGCCCTCTGCTTAGCGACGATGATGTTAACTTCAGTTTCCTCCATCATTTTAATTTCGTTGTTCTTTGTTTTTTATTTTCGTTTTCACAATTTCTTAGCTAAGATAATATCAGTGTTAATAGCCCTGATAACGCTTTTGTGCTTTTATTTTCTTAGTTTTTTTTTTACCAATGTTTGCAGTCGTGGTAACGCTATATTCTTCACTGTATCCTTTCCTTTCGAAGGACCAATGATTTTATACTGTTTCAATTTAAAGACCCCTTACCACTGGTGGGGGGAAGTCTAAATAAAAGAAGGTATTATTGGCTCGCTGTTCTAATAGCAAGTAACTTTTATTTGAATAAATAGCCTACTTTTATATAAAATTAATGCTTACGATTAAATAAAATAATAATATGTACAAATAAACGCAAGTGAACTTTAAATACAAAGAAAAAATAAAATAAATTTCGCATTCGCGCTCGTGTGTCGGTCGGTGCTGTTGAACTCGTTGATAGTGCAGTTTTGCATATTTCTGCTTTGATATGCAATTCTGTTTTGTTTTCTTTTGTTGTCGTCACAACAGAAAGCCAGACTAAGGAACTCCACTCAGAATCTCTGCGAAGAGTTGGAAAGCCTAGTTACTGACCGGGAGCATAAAGAGGAAACAAAGAACCCGAATACCGAAAAGGGAGAAACATCGGCAAGCAGTTATAACAAAGCAACTGGAAAGCCAGTAGACCTGAACTCGCGTTGCACCGTGTCCTACGCCCAGAACCATTTACCGATAATCCAACTACACGATACTCCAGGTACCTCAGCCACTGCCGAATTCGAGAAAATGACTCACCAACTAGCATACAAAAACTTTTATTATCCCGTCATACTCGTACCCAAAGCCAGATACACTAAGCCAGTTGCAACCTGTTCAGGCGATGCCGTCAACGATTCCTACACAACAGTATAGAACCGATTTACCACCTCCGACCGACCATACAGCCCCACGCGGAAGTTTGAGCCACCCTGACGATAGATCCCTACCAAGCCGGGAGGCAGAAGTAATGAATACGGTAAGAAAATGGGGACTGAGATTTGATTCTTCTGGAAACGCTCTGGAATTCGTTAAACGTATCGAAGAGCTTATCGAATGTTATAACGTCCAAGCAAACGAAGTGCTGAGAACCTTTCCGGAAATATTCAAAGGCCCGGCCTTGGAATGGTATCGCATTAACCGCGAAGGTTTCAGAACTTGGGAGGAGTTCCACCAAGCGTTCCTAGCACACTTTCTGTCCGCTCGCTTTATTAACAGACTAGAAGACAAAATCGCCCGCAAAAGGCAAGGCCCCCGCGAAAAGGCAAAGGATTTTATCAGAGCCACGCAGTATTTCATCCATCAGCACCCAGGGATTAACGTCGGCGACAGTATCGATCGTATCTACGATAAACTCCGACCAGAGTATCATCTATACATCCGAGGTAGAGATTTCCAGACTTTGTGAGAATTGGAATTGGAGCTAGCAGAAGAATACGAGTATATCCAAGCAGAAAGACGTCACACAGTCACGAATGTACAAAATCGGTCGCATACAAATAATAAACCAATCAACAGGCAGTTTCCACCACGAGAAGCTGTTCCGGCTCCAGGGCCGTACGACAGACTAACTCACTGCTGGAACTGCAAACAAAGGGGTCATACTAAAGCCAACTGCCGACGACCGTTCCGCATGTTTTGCTCATTTTGCGGAGAGGGCGGACGTTTAATGAGGGATTGCTCAAGCCATACTCACCAAGCTTCCATACTGAACAGTCGTAATATTACAAGCCAACGCTCCGCTCGGGAAACGAACCCGGTAATTGAAAGCCCAAAGGAAAACGAACTCGATTTATCGTCCGCCAACGAGGCTGTAAATATCAAGCCGGGCAGTGCAGAAACCCCAGTGATAGAAACTCCACGCAATCCTTTCCGCCGCGAGCCCCAGGTTTCGACGTTAAGCCCTCATAGGACAACGGACTCCGAAGCATGGGCGGATCCACGATGTTTTCTACCCGTCAAATACAACAGCCATGTATTCAAAGCTCTCATAGACACCGGGGCTACTAAATCATTTATAAATTTTGACATAAGGCAGCTCTCCCGCAAGTTAAAGGTACCAGTGCGGTACCACCCCCACTCTATACAGCTAGCCAATGGAAGTCCGATAATAAGTAGAGAACACTACTCAGTAACATTGTACCTAGGGGAACAGCCTGTGCAGGGAGAGGTGACCTATTTAAAACAATTGGCCGAAGAAGCTGTCATCGGCATGGGCCTACTCCGAAAACTTAATTTCACAATATCAATAGACGGGCAAGAGCTTAAAGCCGTTACGAACGAAATACCCCACGCAGTTTGGAGCGACCTACTATGCTTACTCGGTGGAAAGCCATTGACCCCCGAGCAACAAGGCTAGTTAACCGATTTGCTAGACAGTGAGCTCCCAAAATTTGAACATTTGTCAAGCACAACTAATGCCGCCGTACATTACATACGTTTGAAGAACGATCAACCGTTTAAACAGAGGTACTATCCTCGTAACCCTGCTATGCAGAAAGTGATCGATGAAGAGGTCAACGAGCTTCTACGTGACGGAAAAATAGAGCCATCAAATAGCTCATACAGCTCACCAATCGTCCTAGTTAAAAAGAAAAATGGGACCTGGAGGGTTTGTGTAGATTACCGCCAACTTAACGAAGTCTCCATTATGGACGCTTATCCCTTACCGCAGATATTTGCAATCCTAGACAAGTTACGACAGGCAAATTTTATTACTTAAGAAAAATCAAAAATGGGAATGGGGACAACCATAAGAAGAGGCATTCACCGAGTTGAAAAACAAACTTACCGAAGCTCCAGTATTTATGTGTCTAGATTTTAGCTTACCATTCACGCAGCAGACGGACGCTAGCAACTACGGTCTAGGCGTAGCATTGTCACAAAATACCAAAGGTCAGGAACGAGTAATAGCTTACGCTAGTCGCACGCTAACCGAGTCAGAGAAAAAGTACTCAGTGACCGAAAAAGAGTGCCTAGCAATATTGTGGGGAATTCGAAAGATGAGACCCTATCTGGAGGGTTACCATTTTACCGTCGTAACGGATCACCATTCACTAAAATGGTTGCATTCTTTGGAAAACCCATCCGGGAGACTAGCCCGGTGGGCAATGAATGTGGTGGCAGATACCATATCGAGAGACCCGTTGCCGATTACTACCAGTGATTTGATGATGATCAACGAGGAACAAAACGACTGGACTCAAAGGAAAAGAAACCAAGTTTCGAGGAATATAGGGAAATTTACTGAGTACCGAATAAAGGAAGGCGTCCTTTACTGAAAAATTTCCGCCCACCCATTGGTGGATCCGATTCTTGAATGGAAGTATTGTGTTCCCCTTAATGAACGTCCGAAGATACTGTATGAGAACTATGACGCCACGACCGCAGGGCACGGGTATAGCAAAGACTATATCAAGGATAACCCAGCTTTATTATTGGCCTGCTATGACGCGCGACATCGCCAAATATGTGAACAAATGTGAACGGTGCAACCATTATAAAGTACCACAACAGAAGCCGAGTGGTTGGATGCATACGATGCAGGTCAGAGACCCGTGGGACACTGTATGCGCAGATTTCGTCGGACCATTACCGCGTTCCATGAAAGGGAATAGTATGCTGTTAGTATTCGTCGACAAATCCACCAAGTGGGTAGAGCAGTATCCCTCAGAGCGGCCACTACAGTTGGCCTAATAAAAACTATGAGGGAGATAATCATAGCACCTTTTGGGGCCTCCCGCGTGTTTTTATCGGACAACGGAGTCCAATTCATAAGCCATCAGTTCAGGGACTTCTTAAAGGAAACAGGAATCAAACCAGCACTGACGGCCCCGTACACGCCACAAGAAAACCCTACGGAACGAGTGAACTGGGTACTTAAAACGATGATAGCGCAATACGTCGAAGAGAACCATAGAACATGGGACCAACATTTGCCTGAATTTACATTTGCCATAAATACCAGTAAGCACTCTTCGACCGGTTTTACCCCAGCACTCCTTAACTTCGGTAGGGAATTGAGAGCACCGCACCAGCCAGAAGCCTTCCGAGATGAAACCACCCTGGATCCCGAACCTGCATTCATAAGACAAGAAAGAATGCGGGCATTATATCAGCTGGTATTCTCCAACATGCAAAGGGCAGCGGAAACGCAGGCAAAATATTACAATCTGCGTCGGAGGCAATGGAAACCCAGCATAGGGGAACATGTGTACAAACGAAAGAGAGTACTTTCCTCCGCCATAAACAAATTCACGGAGAAATTAGCCCCCGCTACGAAGGGACATACCAAGTAAGGAAGTTCATCTCACCAGTTATTGTGGAATTAATAAAAGTAGAAAATATGAGAGGCAAAAGAAACCTAACAGTTAGAGCTCACATTCGAGACCTGAAAGGTTTCTCGACTTAGGAAGGAGCTGCAAGCATCAGTCATCAGAAAACCACCAGAAAAGACGAACGTCCCAAGGAAAAGAAAAATAATAAAAGTGCACAAGATACAAAAATAATAATAAAACCGAGAACGAGATGACCGCACCGTGGGAAAGGGTGAAAACAAACCCCAGCCGGCCAGGGGCACCTCCACGTCCGTCATCGTTGTTTGAACCTGGAGAACGACCAAAAATTCAATCGGTAATTTTGATCCCTGCCCCATGGCAACAGGAGTCTCATCGAACCATTAATTCCGGGGACCGAAAGAAGGATCCAGTACAAGCCAAGCATCGAGATAGTAGGAGACCCCGAGACAAAGCCATAAACCTCGAAAACGGGAATCCCTCCGCCAGTGCCTAATTCCAGAAAAGGCACAAACAAACGCGAGCTGGAGGAGAATTTCGAGAAAAAGGCAGAAAAAAAGGGAACGACTAGAAAAATACAAGGAAGGGAAAGAAGGGACACCCAGGCGGCGACGTTATACCAACGCACCTTTACCTGCTCTTATCCCAACGCCGCTGGTCTCCAAAGGGTTTGTCAAGTCCACCACTAACGCGCTTTTACCTACTACTCCTCCAACGCCGCCAGTCACCGAAAAGTTAGCCAAACTCACCACTACCGCACCTTTGTCACAACAGCCATTGACCCAGCAAAGCCACACGACGAGTGGGAATGGTATTTACCACACCATGTCACAGCCAAGCACGTCCCGAGCCGCAGCTCAAGAGGCCCGCCAGCACGTAAGGAACGTAACAACAAAGTGCTCCGTGTGACAGCGAAAGTCGGCGGACGGCCAACCAAGAGCAGATCGAATACACCCGTGGACCCGTTCACTGGAATTGACGTCACCAGCCACCGATGCTACAACCCCAATTTCCGAAGGCAAAAATTGGAATTTAGACGACCTTTTTGCACCGTGAAAGTGGTTATCCCAAAACCAGACACAGCGATCATGAGCTATGGGACGCATCAGAAGATTGTCTCGTTCGATGCACGCCTAAAGCAGAAAGGCAAACTAAAGGAACAACAAAACAAAAAACAAACTCAAGCAAGGAACTCAGACATGAAGCCAATAATTTAATTGTCTTATATAAGGGTGGATCTCTTTTTTTTATAAGATAACAGAATTTATTTCGCATTTGTTTGGGGTTTTTATTTCGACGGAATAATAATAAAAAAAAAGAAAGAAAAACAAGCGGGATGATAAAAGTTAAAAGACGAGAAGGTTCCCGTCTCCGAGGAAGGGGTGGATTGTAACGATACGTTACAGATTCGCCTTTCATCCTAATAATACCCGCTACCCACCAAAGAAAATACCTGTAATAAAACCTAGTTACACACATGAAATCCTGGAACCCCTGATCGACCGCACTGAGTTTTTCATATAAAAGCAAAAATATTCATAAACACGGCAACAAGCGACATGCGGTCCTCCTAGCACCATGCCGGCAGCAAAGATTGATGCCAACTGATCTTATCATTATCATTTAACTATACTCTGTTACACATAATTGGGCAGCACAGGGAAGATGGGGATGTTTGTCTCTCATCCGCACTCTTTTGTTTTCCGTTAGTGCTTTTCACACAAAAGCTCTTGCAGGGTTTCCGTAGTAAGCATTTCAAATAAGCAACAATCTTAAAAAAATGTTAAAGCTCTAAAACCAAAAGCTCTTCAGCAGAAACCCAAGGAAAGAAAGCTGAACGAGTTACCAATAGAACACTGGTAACTCTGAATGCAAATCAATTAAAAAGGGGTTGAATTTTAAATAGCAGCAGCCAGCAGCCAGGCCACAAACAATCAGTGCACATTTAGATGTGCCTTGAATGAGACGTGGGACTCACGTCAGATGCAATTGGAAATTCAGTGGTGGCTGAACAATTTGTATGGGGGTTTCCTTCAATTTAGTGTGGTGCAAAAATATGTCACGCTACTGATAAAAGAAAAGCTTCCTCATAAGAGGTGTACTGCCCAATTATGTGTAACAGAGTATAATTAGAAGACGACCAGAAAAATAATTATACCACGTATTCCAGCAGCCAATCACATCAAAGTACAACGAGGTGAAAATCAACCACGATCGTTTATTTTTAAATCGAAGCCCATCGGTGGTGAGTTCCGAGAAAATCTTTTTTACATCTGCCACCTCCCCTCCCCTTTTGCACCACGACTCCAATCAATACGAATGGCATGTGTAATCATGGACAAGTAAGTTTAGTGGTAAAAATGTTAACCAGAATTATATGAAGCCGCCGTCCGACCGAAACCCCTGTTGCGAGTCTGGGTACCACAGAAGTACAACTTCAGTGCAGAAAAGGGGGCGGCACGCTTGCTTTAGCTCGGCCTAGCGCGAAGGACATGGGGTAGTTCTGTCCCCCTTTTTATTCATCTCCAACTCAACAAACAAAAGTTTCGTGCCAGGAAAGGTACAAGGAAAGGAAAAGGATCTGGATATAGGTTTATGTAGGGAAAAAAAAATTAATGAAAAGGAAAGGATGAACTCAAATCTGGATATCTATGCCACTGCCCGAGTGAAAGACTGGTGTATTACTACAAAGAATATTTAAAAAAGAATGTACCTAAATCTAACTAATCCCTTATCTTCTAATTTACTTCATATTAAAATAGATATAATATATGTTACATCTAATAATTTATATTAAAGTGATATAATTTAAATCGTAAAAACTAAACCTTAACTATGCTAATTCTAAAATATCTTTAGTAATCCAGTGTCTCACTGAGGCAATGGTTCACCAAGTTAACAAATGGCCTTGACAGATGGAGTTGTCAAAAGTTGGCCTACCCTCCCTAGTATCTTAAGGATACGTGTATCTAAAGATACAAACCGATACTATCTCTTGGCCATGTTTGTTTGAAATAGCCCCTGACTCAAACTCCAGTCACAATCTCAATTCAGAATTGTCCACCGTATCATCCTTAGTCTAGCGTATGCCGTCCTCTCATGTCTCTGACCAAATGACCTCACCCCCTCTTAACCGTCGGCCTTACCTGTAATCCCACACACCATGGCAGCTTAATTTAGCACTTCATGATCACAAAACCTTCGATCATTGCAAGCAAAACAAATCTCTTTCAAATAAAGTGGCCATAAGCCTTTTATTACAATAATTAAAATTGAACCTTAAAGAAAACCTACAGAAAACTAGAAAGATAAATGTGTATTATTCCAAATGCTCAATGTACCTACTGACCAGTTTGTAAGTATGTATATATTTGCAAATATAAAAATGCGGTATTTAATAAAATAGATACAAAAAAAAATTATTTTTCTCGATTTTTCTCGTCCCACGAAGTCCTGCCGGCAGCACGTACTTGGATGAGGGTAACTGCTGGAACACAATAGAAAAACGCAGCCGGAACCGCAGCCGCAACCGTATCGCATGCCGTACGTACCTAATTAGAAGTGCCCACAATGGAGTCGTACGTACTCCACGTTTTTTTTTACAATTTCCACTGAGAAACATACATATATATGCATATATAAGATGATACAACATATATCGCATCATGTATAGTCTTTTCTATAAATTTGTAATTACCTGACCTAATTTCTTAAAGGATTTTATTACCACGTTGCTCTTTCTTATTTTTTTTTTGTATGGAATGTCAAAAATACGCACGTATTTATTAAAAGTTGGCCAACTCGTCCGTCGCCGTTTGCAGCTGCGTTTGCGGATCCGTCTCGTTGTGTTCACAACATTGAATTCGTGTGTATTCAATATTTTGACATGCGATACGGATGCGATTGCGGATCCGGCTCCGGCTCCATTGTGTTCCAGCAGTAAGTATGTTTATGCGTAAGCACTAGTGTGAGGCTTACTTCTGCTCACTAAATCACACCAAATCTTTATAAATGCGTTTTATAATATACGCTATCAAAATGGTCGTCATAAAAGTTCAAAATATCTCACATCCACTTTCTTCTAACTTAGTAAATCTACGGTATTGAATTATTGATTTTAAAATTAATTACGAAATTTTTCGTCAGAAAAATTCATATTATTAATCAAAAAAAAGAAACTTCAAAAATGTAAAAGAAAATCAAAAAAAAAAAAAAGAAAAGATTAATTAAAAAAAAAAACTCGCAGTCACATATAACGATGTACATGTATAAACCGAAGGGTAGATCGAGGCGTGCCCTTGAATGCCCTTGCACTTTAGCAATAAAGTGTAAACTCCGTATCCTTATTTGGGGGCCTCCTTCATACACTGCAGAGGTCTAGGATGGTCTGACTATCTTATTAGTTCACAAGATGCACGTATGAGAATTGTATAGTTATATACCTACCTATATGTATTTTCCATACGAGGACTCTATCCTCTAAATTCAATCCTAAACCTCTGCTTTTAACCTCGAGTTTTTCTCTATACTTGGTGATATAATTATCCTCCTTTCACCGGAAACTAGATATCTGCAGCACCCCTTTTTTTAATTAATTTATGCTAGAGTTCGCCCCGTGGTCGAAATTCGACCATTTCTCAATTGACAAAAGACATAGGTGCTTCATATATACATTCGCTGTTTCCTTACATGGTCCCCTTTCAGAATATATATAGGTTTGGCATATTTGTTTTGATTATGACAGAAAAAAAGGGTGGAAACTGGATTTTTGAACTCCGTATTAATATATTAGATATATGTAGGTATGTATATATATATATATCATCCCTCGATTCCACTTTTCAAATCCACTTTTTTCTTTTCTTTTATTAATCACTTCCAAAAAAAAGAAATATAAAAAAAAAAAACTAACGAAAATCACCTAATTTAACTTCTAGTAGGTATTCTACAATTTGCCTTTCGCACGTCACTGTAGTTGGGTGGTTGTGCTTCAACTTTTATTTTTTCTTTTCGATCAAAAAAAAAGCTTTATTCCCGGTCATTGGCCTATTGCCCTAGTTTCAATATCCCCCATTCTCATCTTCTTTAGCTGGAAATATTTTTCAAAGAGCTTTTCTTCCCCAGTTCCTACATTAGTGTTTGTATCTTTACCTATTTTTACTTTCTGGTGTTTGTCAAGTATTTGTTTAGTCTTAGTTATGTGTGTGAGTGTCAACTTTTAAGAATAAATTTAATATTTTTACAAATACTTATCAGAATACCTTTCTTGTATCTTGAATATTATTGCACTTCTTATTTATCCTATTACTATCTAATTCTTATCTTAAAGCTAAGCTATTGCACAAGATTATCACTTAAATAGTTAGTCGGATTTGAACCTAAACTGATTACTACAATTCTGCAGTTCCCTATATCCAAACCATGATTATTTACTTCTTCTACTTGCCGTCATTTGGAAGCTTACGCGCTGTTTATATTCGTAACAATGCCGAGCTTTCTGACATTTGACATTTCTCAAATACTTAATAATAATAATAAATTGTTCGTGAAAATGTGTTTGTTCCAAAAAATATTCTTGTACATACATATTAATAAATAATACAATAACTTCACAATAAATACAAAAGATAAGACACCACAAATAATATACGGACAACTAACATAACATCGTAAAGGCAGCAAGTTGCGTGCGCAGTGAGTGTTTGTTTTGCTGTTTGTATTTTTTTTTTTTGCAAATAATTTTCTTCCTTTTTTTATTTTTTTGTTAGCAAACTAAAATCTTCAAAAGAATCCTAAAAAGATCCCATTCGATGATCCACAACACGACAGGGACCATCCCGCTGTTGAGAATGTTTCGTGTATCCCAAAACAAAAGTTTCCAATTGTATTTTTTTTTGCATTTGGAGGTGGTTTCTGACAATACTGATTCTTTTTTTTTTCTTTTCTAGGAAATCCAGTCGGCAGTGGACTTTGCTTTCTGGGCGAGCCTTGGATCGGAGAGGGGTGATTTTGTTTTTTGATGTATCTAAAAAAACCATTAGCTACATATCTATATGTAGCGGTATCTATAAGTAGAGGTATGTAGCTATATCTGGATCAGTGACCTTGAATTTGGTCTCGGATTTGTACCTGGTATTTATTCTCTATTTACTTTTAATTTGCCTAGCTGAATGCATATTCTCTTGGGGTAGGTCTTGTACATTATATTTTTTCTTCACTGGTTGGGCATAGGGTGAGACGATGGTCTTGTCAGTGTTCTCAGTGTATGTAGATAATAATGCAAATCCCTACACGAATTCGTTTTGAGTATGAGAAGGGTGGTTTTAAGATTTAGTTTGTAGCGACAACCTCGGCAGCAAATACGACAACAGTCTTTGAGTGGTTTGGAATAGACTGGATTCGAAAAAAAGGTCGTTGCTTGTCCTTCTTCCGAACTTAGTGGTTACTCAACGACATTTCAAAGGGATGACATTGATTCTGAATTTCTTTTGCCGTTCGGCAACGTGTGGTCCGCCCCATGCCCTAGAATTCGAGTTTCATTTTCCTCTTTATATTAAGCTAGTCGGCATTGTGTTAAATGATTCGTAAATAAACTAGTAATGTTAAAAGGAAGGTTATTTATAGTAGTGCATGCTTATGTAACTATCAGTCTGTGATTCTCGAATACAATAAAATAATTCTGTAGGTGACTTATACCAAAGACTAAGCATAATTTATATAAGTGAGGAAGGATATGCTGAGTGTGTGGTTAAATAAAAATAAATAAATAAATAAATCTTGGTTAATAAATAAAATAAATAAATAAATCTCTGTAAATCACCTACAAATAATAAATAAATCTAATAAATAAGTATAGGACAAAATACTTAACATTCATATCACAGACTGTAAATTTCTAGGAGCAACAGCAGCCCGAGTGCGTCTAGAAAATAAAAATCTATCAAATATGCAAATCCTTTGCGTGATAAGTGCCCACTTTTTCTCCACTGAGATTACCTTTTTCATATAGGGAGTTTCCAATTGGCCTTAGCACGATTGATTTGACAAATTTTGGACCTAGTTTAGCATTATAGTGGTCTGCTAGGTTGCTTTGTTTGAAATTGCGTCTATAGACAATTTTATATGACATGTCTTTACTTCTTGTGTTGTATATTTTCGTCGATTTGTTATGTGCTAGTTTTAAGTTGTCAAATATATTTTTGCGAATAAGTGCTAACTTATCAGCTTTGTCCAGGATTTGCACATCCGTGTCTTTCAACATGTCAAGCTTTCGGAGAAGTTCGTACGCGTTTCCATGTTGCGCCATTTGAGTCCCGAACACTGCGTAATATGGTTCGTATGTAATGGAGTCATGAACTACACTCCTAAGTGAAAATGCAGTGTTACTCAAATGAGTGACCGAATTTCGTTGGTCACTACCAATATAGGACCGAATTTTGGAAAGTACCGATCCATTTACTCTCTTCGAAGCGTTTGCTTGTGGGGAGTAGAAAGCTGTGCGTATATGTTTTACGCCATATCTATCAATTCTGAAACGAATTGTTTTCCATTGTCAGAGTGGATAAACTCGGGGAGGCCGAACATATGGAAAACACCTTCTTCGAGGTATTGTACTACCTCGGCTGCTGTTGCTCTGCGTATGGGTTTTAAAAGTACGTATTTGCTAAAATGGTCTAATACTACAAAAATGTGGGTGTGGCCAGTATTAGTCCGTGGGTAGGGTCCTAAAAAGTCGATGTATAGTCGTTGGAATGGTCGTTCGGTTATGGTCTGGTGTCTCATGGGTGGCCTTAAAATTTGGTTCGTAGGTTTATTGCATTTGCAAATATCACAGTTTTTTACATAGTTTTCTACTTCAGTGGTCATATTTGGCCAAAAATATTTTTGTCTTAGCTTGGCTAAGGTTTTATGGATTCCTCCATGGCCGGCGGTGAAGGAATCATGAGCTGTTTCCAAAAGCCCCCTACACAACTTCCTCGGAACCCAAAGCTTCCAGGCCCTGTCTTCTTGGATTGGATCGCCTGTCCGTCTGTCTGTCCGTTTATATACGTAGCCATCTGAAATACAGGTGTCTGGTAGTTTGTTTTGGTTTTCAGTTATTGTCTTCTTCAGCTCCTCATACTCTACTGATGAAAAGTATGGGGAATTGAAGTCAACTTCTGGCATGTTAGTATCGATCTCGTCCATATGGATTCTTGAAAGAGTGTCCGGGACTACATTAAGGATACCTTTTCTATGTTCTATGGTAAAGTCAAAGCCCTGGAGCTTGAAACTCCACCGGGCTAATTGACCACTCAAATCCTTCTGTGTCATCAGCCACTTCAGGCTCGCATGGTCGGTTATGATAGTAAAAGGTAATCCTTCGATGTAGGCTCGGAACTTCTTTACTGACAAAATGGCCGCATAGAACTCAAGTTCTGTCACACTGTAATTCCGCTGGGCAAAATTAAGCTTCTGGGACATGAATGATATGGGTCGTTCTTTTTTTTCTTCGTCCATCTGGAAAAGAACGCTCCCTACGCCAGAAGATGATGCGTCACATTGTATATAGAAGTGTTTAGTGAAGTCGGGGTTTGTTAGTATGGGTGCTGTTACTAAGGATGTCTTAAAATTTTCGAAGGCAGTGAGTGCCTCCTCTGTCATGGAGACAACTTTTCCTTTCTTAACGCAGTCTGTCATCGGGGCTGAAATAGAAGCAAAGTTTGGTATAAAGCGTCGATACCAACCCGTCATCCCTAGAAATCGACGGAGCTGTTTAGGGGTCTTCGGGACAGGAAAATCCTTCACCGCTGAAACTTTTTCGGGATCAGTTCTCAGACAACCATCACCGACGTAGTAGCCTAAGTACTTAATCTATTTAAAACAGAATTTGCTTTTTTCTACATTAATTGTCAGACCAGCTTCCCGCAAACACCTCGCTACCTCTTTGAGAACGCTCATGTGGTTTTCAAAATCTGGAGAACAAGTCAAGAGATCATCTAGATAGACAAAGACATTCTCTCTCAAACGAGTGGGAATGACTTTGTCCATCAGCTTGCACATTCTCTGGGCGGCATTGCACAATCCAAATAGCATAACCGTGAATTGGTACAATGGTCGACCGGGGACTGTGAAAGCCGTCTTCTCTCTTGATTTGAGCTCCAGAGGAATCTGCCAAAAAGCGTCCTTCAAATCGATACTCGAAATGAAGTGCGTAACACGAAGTCGACTTAGAATTCCTTCAATATGTGGGAGAGGGTACGCGAATTTTTTGGTGGCGGCGTTCACCTTCCGTGAATCTAAGCAAAGTCTGTTTTTGCCTGGCTTCCGCACTAACACAACTGGAAAACTGAACGCGCTATTGCTCTCTTCGATTACTCCTAACTCGAGCATCCGGTCGAGCTCAGCATACATTAACTTCTGCACTACGGAATGGTGTCGTCTTCCATCTCTATGACATGTTCTTCTTTTGTCGTCTTACCCAATCCTAGTACTGCAAAAGAAGGAAATGTCTGCTTGACCCGCTCCAGCTCTTCAGATTGTGTGTGCGAAAGCTGTCGCAAAGGATTAATCTCTTGCCCCTCCGCCGATGATGGAGTGTCGAGTGAACTGATAATATTTGGAGCAACTTTAAAAGTTCTCCAGAAATCTACCCCCAGATAGAGTTGCTGTTGTAAGCTTGGGACGACATACAACTCCATCTCGTGGGTTTTACCACCCCATGAGACATGGTGACAGTGGTGAATCGTCCATTGATCTTTTGGTTTTTACCATCAGCTGTTTTGATATCTAAACACATTGAATTTATTTTAATATGGTGTTTTTGAATGAAATCTATTGCACCTCTCCCAAGCAGCTGATTGAAGCCCCGCTATCCAAAAGCCCTAACATTTCTTCCCCCTTAATAGTAACTTTTGCGTATGGGCGGTTATCATCGGATACTGATAGTACTGTAGCTTGTATTCTGTTTTTTCTATTTTTAATAATTTTGCAATTTTCCCTTAGCCTAGCTATTTTTTTTTAAATTTCTACTCTTATTTACTAATTCGTTTTTTAATTTAAAGGTAACCTCCTCGTTAAATATTCTTTTCCGAGCTTCCTCGTATTCCAGCATCCGCTGATGCAGGCTTTTGTGTGGAAGAAATACATGGTGAGGAGACTCAATTATGGTTTCCCGTTTTAAAATTTTTATTTTTCCAGGGTTTCGTGATCCGGGATTGGAGTCTTTGGCGGAGTTGCCACGGCTGCACTGCCGATCTTCAAGTTTCCCTGGGTCAGGCAGGGCGCACATTTGAACGAGATGTTAGCTTGGCCGCAGCTAAAGCAAGTTAGTGCGTGGAAAGGTGATTGACATCCTGGAGCTGGTAGTGTTTTGTCCATTGTAAGTTCTGTCTTTTTCTCACGTTCATTTAATTTGTATGCATTATTTCGCTTGTCTGTTTTGGTATTGGACTGGAATCGGTCTGTCCTTTTGTGTTGTAAGGCAGCAACTTCTTCTTCTTCATCAGATTCTTCAGTCACTGCTTTGCTGAAGGGAACATCCCGCTCTTCCAGCTCATTCACCTGCCTCTTAAATTTATTTTCTCTTGCAGCTAGGTGTTTTCTGCTCGTCTGCATTCCTCCCTCAACTCGTTAATGCTATTGATTGAGCATCCAAAAATTAGACTGGCCACTCTATCTGTGATGCTGCTCATGACGATTGACACGAGGTCTTTCTCATTCGGTCTAGTCTGCATCTGGAGGGTGAGCCCCCTTAATCCTCGTAGAATTGGTCGAAGGATTCATGAGGCTGTTGTTTTCGGTCTGTTATGGCTCTTAGAATCTCAGGATCCTTCCTGTTGTTTTTGAACTGTCTTAAAAGTTCGTCTTTTAAATCAAAATAGTAGAGCATAACGTCACCCTGGTTTTCCTCTAGGTATTGCCAATACCATTTTTCTGCGGGTCCGGTTACCAGATGGTGGAAGTTGGCAAATACCTGTTCATTCGTGGCACCGTTTGTTCTCTGTAGAGTTTCAATCCTAAATAGGAAGCTCTCCACTGACATCTTTTTGGAGTCGCCGTCAAATTTGACTCCCCATTTGTGTATCTCTACAGGTTTTCCAGCTTGTTCTGCTGGTGTTAACACTGACTTTGAACGAACGACCGTTGAAGTCAAAAGCTTGTCCGTCGATTCAATTTTATGACCATGGAGCTTCTCCAATTTGCTTTGTTTTTCGTGCAATATTATGTTGGACTGCTCAACCAATTGAAGTCTCTCATGAAGTGTCGAGACGTTATTGGTGACAACTTGTACCATTGTCTGCATGGTTTTCATGCTTTGCATCTGTTGCTTGAGCAATAACATGGTCTTCCTATGCATCGCCTCTATTGACCTGGACACTGCAGACTCGATAACTTTGTCGATGTTGCTTAGAGTTGTCTTCTCTGAGACGTTCTTCTTTGGTCTTCCTTGGGTTTCGTCACTCTCATCTTCTTCGGATTCGAGATGTATAAGCTCAGTTGGGTTCCCTGGACTCAAACCCACTGCTCCTAAAGTCATGTCATCTCCGTTATCTTCTTCTTGTAGCCCACCTTTTTCGTAAAAGGAGTCATTTTCGTTCAGAAGAAGTGAACTTTCAAGTGCTAAGCCATTCTTATCTGCGGATACTGGATTGGATTCTGTCGGAGGATCGTTGACTACATCTACCCCATTCCTACTTGACCTGAGTAAATGTGGGTCTCTTCCTCCCCCTCGTTGTGACAGGGTACCCTTAGGAATTGCCCCCAAATTCTTTCGGACCATTTTGGACTACCGAATCTTTTGGCAATTTAGTTTTGAGAGTGCTTAGTTTTTTTTTCAGTTGCTTTTAATACAAATTTAAATGCTCGAAGCGAAGTTCAAACAAAATTAATTCGTATTATGGCAAAAAAAGGTTGTTTATGAAAAAGGTTGTATGAAAATATACCGACGGTTATGATTTAAATATTAGGTTTATTTTCAAGAGTAACCAGATTGATAAAAAAACGGAAGCTAATATTTAAGGTAACTTCAGTAAATCTTTGAAACTATATAATTTCAATTATTATTGAATAATTAATTCAGTATTAGGCTGTTATTCAAACGTTGAGTAAAAAAGTTGTTTCAAAGAGGAAAGGTATATTACAGGTTAATTCAGTGTTATATAATAAAAATGAAAAAATTCGTAATATCTATGTTTAAAAAAAATTAATTTCAATAAAAGAATTCAAAAAAAAATTTTAGTGTGTCAATCTATTAGGATCAATGAAATGTTTTAATTCATATAATGATTGGAAAGTTCGTAAAATATTGGGGTTGCTTGGTGTGTGGAATTTAAGGCTCGGTTTCCTAAACAGTTTCTGAGAAGGTAATAAGGTCATTAGGTCATTTGTCCTGTATTTTAGTCAGTTGTGATTATGACTGGTGCCTTCGTGACTTGGTGAGTGTGTCAGCCTTTCACTTACTCCCCTACCACGTCGTAAGAACTGGTGTAAAACCTGGTAGAAGGATGGCCGGGCAGTCTGAGAAAGGCTTTCACACGAATAGAGTTTGAAGATTTCTTGCTTGAACCTCACTAATTGTCGAGTTGAACCTGACTTTTTGGAAAGCCCAAGTGTCCACCTTCTTCTTCTATTCCGCTCCCTGAATTGTGATAGACTATAGATTACCTCACTGAATCTGCTGGTTCTTGACCTGTAGGATTGGACAGCTCTCTTCCATCTATCACTGTTGTACAAGGAGCATAAACGATATCCAAACTTGTGTTTTTTTTCGGGTAAAGGAATAAAAAAAAATTATGGGGAAAATTATAGGAGATTGTTGTAAGTCCAAGGGGACGACCTTTGCTACTAAAAATCGTCTCCTTGAAGTCTCAACAGATCTCTATGCCGTTCGTCGTTGGCCGCCATTGTTGCGAGTCTGGGTACCACATAGGTTCAACTTCAGTGCAGAAAAGGGGGGCGGCACGCTTGCTTTAGCTCGGCCTAGCTCAAAGGACATGTGGTAGTTCTGCCCCCCTTTTTATGCATCTCCAACTCAACAAACAAAAGTTTCGTGCCAGGAAAGGTACAAGGAAAGGAAAAGGATCTGGATATAGGTTTATGTAGGAAAAAAAAAATTAATGAAAAGGAAAGGATGAACTCAAATCTGGATATCTATGCCACTGCCCGAGTGAAAGACTGGTGTATTACTACAAAGAATATTTTAAAAAGAATGTACCTAAATCTAACTAATCCCTTATCTTCTAATTTACTTTATATTAAAATAGATATAATATATGTTACATCTAATAATTTATATCAAAGTGATATAATTTAAATCGTAAAAACTAAACCTTAACTATGCTAATTCTATAATATCTTTAATAATCCAGTGTCTCACTGAGGCAATGGTTCACCAAGTCAACAAATGGCCTTGACAGATGGAGTTGTCAAAAGTTGGCCTACCCTCCCTAGTATCTTTAGGATACGTGTATCTAAAGATACAAACCGATACTATCTCTTGGCCATGTTTGTTTGAAATAGCCCCTGACTCAAACTCCAGTCACAATCTCAAATCAGAATTGTCCACCGTATCATCCTTAGTCTAGCGTATGCCGTCCTCTCATGTCTCTGACCAAATGACCTCACCCCCTTTTAACCGTCGGCCTTACCTGTAATCCCACACACCATGGCAGCTTAATTTAGCACTTCATGATCACAAAACCTTCGATCATTGCAAGCAAAACAAATCTCTTTCAAATAAAGTGGCCATAAGCCTTTTATTACAATAATTAAAATTTAATCTAAAAGAAAACCTACAGAAAACTAGAAAGATAAATGTGTATTATTCCAAATGCTCAATGTATCTACTGACCAGTTTGTAAGTATGTATATATTTGCAAATATAAAAATACGGTATTTAATAAAATAGATACAAAAAAAATTACTTACGATTTTTCTCGTCCCACGAAGTCCTGCCGGCAGCACGTACTTGGATGAGGGTAAGTATATTTATGCGTAAGCACTAGTGTGAGGCTTACTTCTGCTCACTAAATCACACCAAATCTTTATAAATGCATTTTATAATATACACTATCAAAATGGTCGTCATAAAAGTTCAAAATATCACACATCCACTTTCTTCTAACTTAGTAAATCTACGTTATTGAATTATTGATTTTAAAATTAATTACGAAATTTTTCTTCAGGAAAATTCATATTACGAATTCATAAAAAAAATCAAAAAGAAATTAATCAAAAAAAAAAGAAATTGCAAAAATGTAAAAGAAAATCAAAAAAAAAAGAAAAGGAATACGTATTATCTTAAGATTAATAAAAACAAAAAAAAACTCGCAGTCACATATAACGATGTACACGTATAAACCGAAGGGTAGATCGGGGCGTGCCCTTGAATGCCCTTGCACTTTAGCAACAAAGTGTAAACTCCGTATCCTTATTTGGTGGCCTCCTTCATACACTGCAGAGGTCTAAGATGATCTGACTGTCTTATTAGTTCACAAGATGCACGTATGAGAATTGTATAGTTATATACCTATATGTATTTTCCATACGAGGACTCTATCCTCTAAATTCAATCCTAAACCTCTGCTTTTAAACTTGAGTTTTTCTGTATACTTGGTGATAGAATTATCCTCCTTTCACCGGAAACTAGATATCTGCAGCACCCCTTTTTTGTATTAATTTATATATATGTAGGTATGTATATATATATATATCATCCCTCGATTCCACTTTTCAAATCCACTTTTTTCTTTTCTTTTATTAATCACTTCCAAAAAAAAGAATTATAAAAAAAAAACTAACGAAAATCACCTAATTTAACTTCTAGTAGGTATTCTACAATTTGCCTTTCGCACGTCACTGTAGTTGGGTGGTTGTGCTTCAACATTTCATTTTTCTTTTCGATCAAAAAAAAAGCTTTATTCCCGGTCATTGGCCTATTGCCCTAGTTTCAATATCCCCCATTCTCATCTTCTTTAGCTGGAAATATTTTTCGAAGAGCTTTTCTTTCCCCAGTTCCTACATTAGTGTTTGTATCTTTACCTATTTTTACTTTCTGTTGTTTGTCAAGTATTTGTTTAGTCTTAGTTATGTGTGTGAGTGTCTACTTTTAAGAATAAATTTAATATTTTTACAAATACTTATCAGAATACCTTTCTTGTATCTTAATTATTATTGCACTTCTTATTTATCCTATTACTATCTAATTCTTATCTTAAAGCTAAACTATTGCACAAAATTATCACTTAAATAGTTAGTCGGATTTGAACCTAAACTGATTACTACAATTCTGCAGTTCCCTATATCCAAACCATGATTATTTACTTCTTCTACTTGCCGTCATTTGGAAGCTCACGCGCTGTTTATATTCGTAACAATGCCGAGCTTTCTGACATTTGACATTTCTCAAATACTTAATAATAATAATAAATTGTTCGTGAAAATGTGTCTGTTCCAAGAAATATTCTTGTAAATAAATATTAATAAATAATACAATAACTTCACAATAAATACAAAAGATAAGACACCACAAATAATATACGGACAACTAACATAACATCGTAAAGGCAGCAAGTTGCGTGAGCAGTGAGTGTTTGTTTTGCTGTTTGTATTTTTTTTTTGTGCAAATAATTTTCTTCCTTTTTTATTTTTTTGTTAGCAAACTAAAATCTTCAAAAGAATCCTAAAGAGTTGACCCATTCGATGATCCACAACACGACAGGGACCATCCCGCTGTTGAGAATGTTTCGTGTATCCCAAAACAAAAGTATCCAATTGTATTTTTTTCTTGCATTTGGTGGTGGTTTCTGACAATACTGATTCTTTTTTTTTCTTTTCTAGGAAATCCAGTCAGCAGTTTACTTTGCTTTCTGGGCGAGCCTTGGATCGGACCGGGGTGATTTTGTTTTTAGATGTATCTAAAAAAACCATTAGCTACATATCTATATGTAGCGGTATCTATAAGTAGGGGTATGTAGCTATATCTGAATCAGTGACCTTGAATTTGGTCTCGGATGTGTACCTGGTATTTATTCTCTATTTACTTTTAATTTGCATAGCTTAATGCATATTCTCTTGGGGTAGGTCATTTACATTATATTTTTTCTTCACTGGTTGGGCATAGGGTGAGACGATGGTCTTTTCAGTGTTCCCAGTGTATGTAGATAATAATGCAAATCCCTACACGAATTCGTTTTGAGTATGAGAAGGGTGGTTCTTAGATTTAGTTTGTAGCGACAACCTCGGCAACACCCCCCTCACCTAAATCAAAGCAACTAAATCACACTTGATGGTTACAGCACGGTGTTGCTACGTTGAACTAATAGATGAGAGACGATAGTGGAAAGGGTGTCATACGGGAACAAAGGGCTAACTAAAGCGCGGGGTAGCTAACTAAGAAAATTTAACTTCACACATAAAAGTCACATTTTCTCTGTGCCGGTTTATTGAATAAAAGAAGGCCAAATGGGCGACCAAAATAAGTTGAAACCGACTTGAAACCGAAGTGAAACCGAGTTGAGATCGAGTTAAGATCGGAAATAAAGAGTTTAAGTCAGCAGTTAAAGGGAAGCTGACGTCAAACCAGACCGTAACCAGGAACCAGAAACAATAAGAGGTAAAAACAAACAAGGCTTCCCCCCACCAGTGGTAAAGGGTCTTGAATTAAATTGAAATTCAAAAGCCGGGTAACACCGTTGATAAGCCAGTGTACACGTACACTGTTGATAGCCAGAGTATACGTACTCTGTTGATAAGCCAGCGTTTACGTACGACTGTTGATAAGCCAGCGTATACGTACGACTGTGGATAAACCAGTGTATACGTACACTGTTGATAGCTGGAGTATACGTACTCCGTTGATAAGCCAGCGTATACGTACGACTGTTGATGAGCCAGTGTATACGTGCAATGTTGATAGCCAGAGTATACGTACTCTGTTGATAAACCAGCGTATACGTACTACTGTTGATAAGCCAGTGTATACGTACACTGTTGATAGCCAGGGAACCATAGAAGACAACCAGCTTACAAAGACGATTGGAGGAAGAGCTAGATTACGAGGCCAAGCAGAAACGCAAAACTACGACTACGCTGGACCTGTAACGACGGAAGACCGGATATCAAGCAAATGTTACCATAATTATAAATTTTGTGAAATTATCGTATTAATAAATATAAAATAGACCCATAACCAACGTTTAGTGCTTTATTTGGTACGACCCTGGGATTCCGGCGAGCTAACCTCAGCCTTTGAAATCAAAGCATACCACAAAATAAAAGCACAAACCGATGTGCACGCGATTGGGGAAAATTGTCGATTAACGATTAATGACAACTCAATAGGTTCTTTCGTTTTTGCGCAGCTGTGACAGCATCCAAGAGTGCTGTCAATTGTCTAGCTCAGTTAAAGGGGTGGTTCGTCGATACGAACATTTTTATCGACTATCAAATTATTTAATATAATTGATCTGAATTTGATCAAAGGGGTTTTGATTAATTGTCGCAAGGGGCGTATTTGAATGTGATGAATATACTGGAAGGGGCGCAAGAAAATTTTTAAAGGAATTTTCAAACCTGTAATAAGACCAACATTGCAGCTAATAAATATAAAATGAGAAATAAAAAGACAGGGTTTTAGCTCCCGAATTGGGATTTTAAAGCTATTTTATTGTTTGGAAAACCTTTAAATATAGGGATACAACGCAAAATCTTTTCGAAAGATTGAAATTTACAAAATGGAATTTGGAATAAGGAAGATAGACCGTTACCAATGCCAAAACAAAGGATTGTTGCGAATAAAAAAAAAATTAAAGTTCACGAACTTAGGAAAATAGAAGGAACGAAAGCCAAATGTACAAAAACCGAAAACTTTCAAATTTCTTTTGAGTTTTTTTTCTTTAGAAGAAAAAAAAACAACGATCGACAAAAAAACGAATATGATACCGAAGGATATTATTTTCAACACAGAATACTTAGCTTTTATATTTTGTCCTGCCAATATCTCTCCCCAAAATTTTGTCTTCCTTTTCTGCTATATCGAGCTACTCCAATTTCTTCACAATTTTCTCCAATTTCTTTTCTATCTTTTTCAACTCTTTTTTTTTAAACCATTTAATTTTTTTTTTTCAAACCAAAATTTTTTCTTATTTTTGCTCTTCTCCACTAGCTTTTTATTTGTCTTCCAAACCAGAAGTGAAGTGGCCTTCCAGGATTTTCTTGGTCCTGGATGGTCTCATCTTGTTTTCAGATTCTTCTGGTTTTCAGCCAATCATAGACCTCGGATTCTGATCTCGTCATTACTCAGCTATACTACATAGTCAGTAAGTGAACAGAGATGGAATCTGACGGCCTCGCTAACTCACCCTCTTTCATCAAATGTGCGTTGTCATCGTCAAATTCACCGGCTTCTGTTATCATTTTCAGTGGGCGGGAATTCGGTGAACGCATACAGTCGATAATGTTATTACTTCGAAAAGAAAAATTTTGGTAAGTCGAAAGAAATTCAATTTTAAAAACCGTGTATTCTCCCCCACCGAGTAAGTAACAAAAATAAATACGAAAATTGTGAAGACTTAGAGCGAAACAATTAGTAGTTCACCATATTCCCATTGAAAGAGAGTTTGGCAATTCCCTATTTCGCGAGTGACTTCGTTTGACTTTCGTTAGATTGGGGGGAATAGGAGGCAATATCAAAAACGGTCCATCTCTTTCAAACAGAAATAGAACTATGTTCGGTACTTGACAATAAACTGTAGCTGCACTATGAACCCTACGTATAGAGAAGGATTTTTAGCTGATTTAATCACTAAAACTAAGCCTTGTTTGTGGTCGAACAATTTTTAATATTTTTTTTTATTTTTTTAATTGTCACTCTCTTTTTTTCATTCATATGTATTCTCTTGGATATTACTTGTTTTTGTTTTTGTTCTTTTGCATAATGTCAACACTGTCAAATTTGTCTTTATCCAGTGCTCAATTTACGCTCGCTGAAGATAATTCCTCGGATGTGAACTGAAATGCAATCGATAATTAAATAAAAAAATAACTTAACATCAAAAAGTGTTTTTATCAACGATATTTGCGGTCAATAAGGATTAAATATTCAATTAAAAAAAGAACCTTACGTAGTCCTGTAGATGTTGACAACGCCTACTAAATCTTCGTGATTTCACGGCTTCCTCGCACAAAAAAGCATCCATGGAGTCCAAGGTCAGTGTTCAGAGTACCTGTATAAATGAAAAAAAGGACAGGGAGGAAAAGAACCAGGATCTGAAAGAGTAGTGGAGGCATATCTCGGGTAGTATGACAGACTAACTTTACGCTACGGCCTGGTTGGTCATTTTAGGGGTTACTTCCGGCCATGGAAGTAACGTTTGGAAGTATCTTTCAGATACTTGGGTGGGTTGGCCAGGCCTTCGTCCATAACATCTGGCAAGCGCTTGGGATTCGGAAGTACGGTACCTGGAGGGGGATACAAAACTTAAGTGCTTTAGTTATAGGGTTTAGATAAAGGTAGATATAAGTGATTATATAAGTTAAAATTCGTACCAACGAATTAAACTTTGGTCGAGGTGGTTTTATACCATTATTTTGATGATGGGATTTCATTTTTATTTAGGTAAGTTAGTTTAATTTTTAAAAGCACTATACTTACATGTTCCTTCAGGTAGCGTCAAAGCCCTTCGGTTTGTGATAACGTTTCATATATTTTTGAGTAGAGTCATTCCTTTACCCATCTCCTCTTTCCTTTAATTTTCTTCTTTTTCTGGCACGATAATTTTGATTGCCGAGCAGGAGGGAAAAGTGGAAGCGGCAAAGGACCACCCTCAATTCCGTCGAGCATAGCCGTGCAACGATAATCGTCCTGCCGCCCTTCTACTTTCCCAAAGTAAGTCCCCCGTGGAACCCTGGCTCACAACAATGGCGCCCAACGAGACCTTATGGATTCGAGGCTCAAAATAACTTCAAGGAGACGATTTTCATTTTGAAGGTCGTCGCCTTGGACTTGTTTTGGCCTCCCGCGTTTTTTTTTTCTTTTTCTTTTTATTTTTTTTTACTTTCCTATCTTTTTACACAAATCAAGGACGACCTTTTGGTAGTGTCACGGATCTCAACCGGCTGTCCAACCTTCAGGTCTTAGCCAAAAGATCATGTTAGGTAGTCCGAGATTTGTGAAAACGCCAGAAGTGGAACGAAGTCGTAAGATTTCAGTCTTTTCCTGCCCATAGAGTCAGGCTTAACCAGATTCTTTGTGAGGTAGAAGTTCTGGGTCTGAAAACTTTGTTCGTGTGAAAGTTTTTTCTGAACTCATAGCCATCCTTCTATCAGGCTATCAGCCAGGTAGTAAGATGTGGTTTTCGGAGAGGAATAAACGGAAGCACACACTGAAGTCGCAATATAGGCAAACAGAACTAACAATGTACTAGGACAACTACCGGAGTTGCTGAAGGAGAGGAAAACTTTGCCAATTTCACACACCTTAGCGCATTCATATACACTTTATTTTTTTTTTATTAATCTTTTTTTTTGCAAATATTATTTTTTTGTGTATCTTTTCTTTGGAAAACAATGTTTTTTTATTTTTTTGTACCTATCCTCTTTTTATTAAATTTTTAATTTTTTTCTATTTTTATAATTTTCTTATCATTATTTAGCTATTCATTATTTTTTTTACTTTTTTAGTACTATTTATTAATTTTTTTACAAAGAATTCTATCTTTTTTGAAACACACTTTTACATTTTTGTTTTGTTTTTGAATATTTATCTAAAATATTTTTTGTAATAGGATTTTTTTTTTGAAATTTTTGTTTGGGTCAAGCGAAGTTTTTTTTTTTGTTGCTCAATCAACATTTTTCCTTATTTTTTGTTTATTTGAAATCAATTTTCTCAAACGAAAGGAAATTGCAGCGGGTGGCAAAAACACAGGGACTATCGCGAAGTGTCTGCGAGCCTCTGCTCAACACAAAACGCTCAAGTAAACGACATGAACAAGACACACGAAGACATTACGAACATAATGCGAAATATGAGTGTAATGGACAACACAAATACCCTCTTACATCACACTACTCAAACTGATACCAACACGACAAGAACAGTCATTGGATGACTCACACGTACGAAACTATAACAACGAAAGCAAAACGTACCATACAGAAACGTTTTCGGACGAACACGACAAATTACTACAAGAAAATCAAGAACTTCAACGAGAACGAGAAAGACTACTAACACAACAAAAAAGACAAAGACATAATTTTGGCGGAGGGTTTAACCGACGTCATGAAGCTTGTCGACAAGATAAGCAAACAGTTCATTCCGATCTCAATACTTTGGAACTCTCCATGGCAAGTCACGGGGACAATAAATTTAAACGAGACATCGGACAAGACACAACTTTTCAACAAGATAACTTTTACCACCCACACCCTCGACAGGACATTAATAATACTTCAAGGCAGAACATTAGAGTAAAGAACGACCCACGACAAGACTCAACATTTGAACCAAACACTTCATTCAAACAACCACCTACACAAAATACAACTTTTACACGAAACACTACGAACGGTTTATACAAACAAAACGTTAACAATACAATTAACCAAAACCCTATACATAGACAAGACACTATGTACGAACCGACCAGACGAACCTTCCAATCGGAGGTGGTTCAGCAAACTCAGCCTTTGCCACATCCGTCAAATCAGTCCCCTTTTGTGAACATCAATCGTAGCGTTGATGTTCATAAATAGGAGATTAAATTCGATGGATCGTCGAAGGGTTTGTCGGTTGAAAGTTTCCGTTTTTGAGTGGAAACACTACAAAAAAAGAGCGGACTGAGAGATGAGCACATGGTCGCAGATTTCCATCACCTTGTCTCGGTCCCGCAGAAAGATGGTTGTGCCAGTTTTTGGAGGAGAATCAGAGTGATTTAATGCTGAACTACTTTGATTTGAAGACCGAACTTCTACGTCAGCAGTGATGAGTTCTATGGGGATATACGGGGTTTGACTTTGCAAATGCAGAAAGCGATTTGGTATCGTTGGTTCGAGCAAACATAAAGGATCGGGTTGCAACTTTATTTTTCGGGTGCAATATTAGTATTTTAAGAGATTTGAGCAACGAATGCAAGAGGGCAGAAGATTATTTAGCTGCTAGAGATTTGAAAATGAAACGTTTTGTTCATGAAGTTGATCAAGATGGTGTAGGGATCTCTCGAATGAGAAATCAGGGATCGAGTGGAATTGTAGATAAAGATTTAGGGTAGAAGCAATACAACACAACAGACTAGAAAAAAAGGACATACGACACACATGACAAACGATAGAAAACACACTGACCAGGGAAACAGTACGGATCTTTCGGGAGAGACTCGGCAAGGTCCAGGTATTTGCCCTTCAATGTTTTATACGTTGACATGTTTTTGTTGTGGACAGGGCAACATTTCCTTCTGGTGTGCGGCCTGCCAGGAAAACTTAAAGTTCGCCAGTGAATCGGGGAGGCAATCGCCTCCAACGAAGTCTGTCCCGGAGGATCAGAAACAGATCCAGGATCCGAAAAGCGTAGAAAAATTGCTATTTTAGAGAGAGAAAATAAGACTGAAGAGGAAAAGACTTACCCAAATCCTAGAATAATTAAGAGTCTCCACCAGAGACAACTAGACAACTTGAATACGATGAAGCTCGTAGAAGGATTTTTGGTGAGGAACTTGCTTCTGTAAAAATAAAGAGTAACAGTTACTTAAAAATATCAAGGCTAAGTGAGAAATGTGCAATATTTAAACGAAGAAAGAGTGAACTTAAAGCTTCAATCTTGACGATTTCGGATGACAATAGGCCATACGTTAAAGTGCAATTGGGGGATGTAGAATTTTAAGGCTTGTTAGATAATGGAGTGTCAGTTACATATTTGGGGAATGGGGCAATAGATATTATAAATAGGAAAAATATTCATATTTCGAAAATGAGGAACCAAAATACAACTGCAGATGGAAACCATCAGAAGATAGATGGTGGTTTTAAATCGATTGTCTCGTGGGGTGGCAAATCCCATGAATTGGAAGGAAATTTTCGTTGTCCCTCGTCGTCAAAACCTCTATATTTGGGTGTAGATTTTTGGAGTAGATTTGAAGTAGCTCCCAATATCGTCAGCGAGCTTGCCGTACCTCCATCATCGAAGGAGCAGCCTGCTTTTTTGGACCTTTCTCTAGCACAAGCACAACAGCTATAGAGAATCAAGTTACTGTATCCCTCCTTTACAACACTTGGGCTGGGTAAGACAAGCACAGAAGAGGACATAATTGAAGTGGATGACGAACAAATTTCCACTAAGCAAAGGCACTACCCAGTTTCGCCAGTCGTACAGAAGCTCTTGAACGAAGAACTAGACAGAATGTTGGCACTGGGTGTAATAGAGGAGAGTATCAGTGCTTGGAGTTCTCCAGTAGTTGTAGTGAGAAAAGGTGACAAAAGCAGACTGTGCTTAGATTCACGAAAGGTTAGTGCTAGGACGAAGATGTTTTCGTTTTGGCAGATTCCTCTGGAGGAGAAATCAAGAGAGAAGACGGCTTTTACAGTCCCTAGTCGACCGTTATACCAATTCACGGTGATGCTGTTCGGGTTGTGTAACGCTGCCCAGAGAATGTCTAAGCTTATGGACAAAGTCATTCCTGGTCGTCTTTGAAGAATGTCTTTGTCTATCTCGATGACCTTTTGATTTGTCCTCCGGACTTCCAAACGCTTGACGATAAACGTCGAAGAAAGAAAGTTCTGTTTGAAGGAAATTAAATATTTAGGTTAAATTGTTGGGGATGGTTGCATACAGACTGACAAGGACAAAGTATCGGCTTCGAAGGGTTTCCAGTACCCAAGACACCGAAACAAATCTGAAGATTCCTTGGCATGACGGGATGGTATAGGCGATTTATGCCAAACTATGCCACTATTGCTGCCCTTATGAACGATTGCTTGAAGAAATTACAGACTTTTGAAATAAATGACGAAGACTGACTGCATTTCAACTACTCAAAAAGAGTTAACTTACATACTGACAAATTCAGACTTTTCATAATATTTCTATATACAATGTGACGCTTCAACTTCAGGTGTAGGGAGTGTGATCTTTCAGATCGACGAAGAGAAAAATGAACGACCCATAGCAGTCATGTCTCAGAAGCTGAATTCCGCTCAGCGAAATTACACAGTGACTGAACTTGAGTTCTATGCTGCCACTTTATCGGTAAAGAAGTTCAGGGCTTATGTTGGGGGCCAACCCTTTACTATCATTACCGATCACGCAAGTTTAAAGTGGCTTATGACGCAAGAAGACCTTGGAGGACGTTAAGCCCGTTGGAATTTTAAGCTCCAAGGTTTTGACTCCAAAATGTAGTCCTTGATACTCTCTCAAGAATACATATGGAAGAGATTACGACCGAATATTTAACACCAGAAGTTGACTTTAACTCACCGCTTTTCTCTTCTGAGGAATTTGTTGAGCTAAAGAAAAATTTTAACGCGACCAAGACAGGCTTCTTGATATTTGCATATCAGACGGATTTGTTAACAAATGAACAGACATAAGAACAGGCGACACAATACAAGACGACCGAGCATGCAAGCTATGGGTTCCTAAAGAATTGTGTTAAGAGCTGTTGATAGCAGCACACGATGCACCTTCATCGGGACATGGTGGCATATCGAAAACCTTGTCAGAATGACGGCAAAAATATTTTTGCCCGGGTATGGCCACCGATGTTCAGAAGTGGGAACGATTGTGTGACACCTGCAAAAGTAGTAAGTCAGTCAACATAACGGCCGCCGATGGGACAACAGACAATTACTGAACTACCATTCCAACGCCTATATATTGATTTCCTTGGACTGTATCCAAGAACAAAACAGGTTAATGCGCATATTTTTATAGTATTAGACCATTTCACTAAGTATGTATTTTTAAAAGCAATACGAAAAGCAACATCGTCTAAGGTAGTGAAATTTTTCGAAGAAAATGTCTTTCATGTTTTTGGTGTTCCAGAACATGTGCATTCTGACAAAGGTTAACAATTTTTATCAGAACTGTTTACTAGTTTCTTGAAGCGCTATGGTGGTAATCATGTTCGCACTGCTTTTAATTTACCACAGGCAAACGCTTCCGAAAGGGTGAACCAAAATTTCTATCTATCAAAAATTTGATCCTACCTAGGAAGTTTCATTCTCACTGCGTAGTGTTGTGCACGATGTAATAAGTTTAGAGCCTTTTTACGCAGTTAACGGAACTCCCATGATCCAACATGCAAAGTCGTATGAACTGTTGAGGAATTTGAATCTAGTTAAAGATTCTAGAATCGAGATCCTTAACAAGGCAGATCGACTAGAACTCATTCGAGCAAAAATATTCGAAAACTTAAAAATTGCACATGAGAAAAGTAAAAAGGTATACAATACCAGAAGTAGGGATGTGCAATATAAAACTGGACAGGTGGTTTTCCGCAGAAACTTTAAACAAAGTAGCGAAGAGGAAAACTGTACAGCAAAATTAGGAAAGAAATTCCTAAAATCAATTATTTTTAAAACGGTAGGAAACGCCCTTTATGTGGTAGGCAACCTAAACGGTGAAAAGTTAGAAACCTTTCACGCAAAAGACCTACATGTCTAATTTTTCTGTTGAAATCTGATACACTCATGATGTTACTTCCGATAAGCTGTGATATTAGGTTAGTGTACTAAATGTAAGTATAGTTAAGTTTGTGTATACTAAGCATTTGTAGTCACAGTTTTTTAATTTGTTTAATAGCTTTTATTATTTATTTATCTTATTTTATCCGTGATATTTTTATCTTTAGTTTAAGTATAGTTTATCTATTAACATTTCTTTATCTGTGATATTTTTATCTTTAGTTTAAGCATAGTTTATTTATTTATGTTCTTATCATCTGTGATATTTTTGATGAGTCAAATCAGGTACTGATTTAGTTTAAGTATAGTTAATTTCTTAATCTTCTCTTATCTGTGATATTTATCTTTAACTTAAGAATAGTTTATTTATTTACTTTCAGTTATCTGTAATATTTTAACCTAGTTTAAGCATAGCATATTTATATATTTACTTTTCTTTATCTGTGATATTTTTAATTTAGTAAGTTATAATTTATTTATTCAATTTCTGTTTGAAAGTCCACTTTTTTTACGGCGCGGCGTTAATGACCTCACGTCCACTTAGTCACTTCGACCGAGCCTGTAACGTGGCTTCTTAAAAAATAGAGCTTACCTGGTTTACTGGTCAAACCCAGAAGCTCCTCAATATTCATGGATTGGTAACCACACATTCTCCAGTAGTTGTACACCACCCACTACTGGACGGAGACGCCGTCTGCTTGTCGCTTGCTGCGGCGGCGGTGAAAAAATAATAATGACAAAATGTGGCTATAATCCTTTTTGTTTCTTTTTTTTGTGTTCTCCTGGGTTGCTCCTTCCTGTTGGCACCATACATAACACCCGAAAGAAAAGAAAATAAATACACAGAAATGCGGCTGTGTGAAGTTGGCACAACACTTGTGAAATTTTTTATCGAAATTTATGCAGTTCGTTTGCCCATCGTTAGCCCACGTTTGCCCACCAAACATTTTCGTTTGCCCACCCTTCAAAAAAAAAATAAAATAGTTTTTTTTTTGGTTGAAAGAGATTGAATAAAAAACGCCAAACTGCTACAATTTTTCATGTAGTTCGTTTGCCCATCATTAGCCCACGTTTGCCCAACAAAATTTTTCGTTTGCCCACCCTTAGTTTCGGAAATAATCAAAATTTAAAATTTTGGTTGAAAGCCAAAAATAAAGATGTAAAAATCGATTTTTTTGTGCAGTTCGTTTGCCCATCATTAGCCCACGTTTGCCCACCAAAAACTTTCTTTTGCCCACCCTTAGTTTCGGAAATAGGGTAGAGGTGGCACCCTTCGACAGCGGGGCAATTCCGACAGTCACTATTATCTCTGTGTGTAGACCTTTAAAAATTCTATAAAAAATTGTGAACGTGCCCTTAGTAATGTAAAGCATATGTCAAAAAGTTTAGCAGTCTGGCTGCGAATTCCGCCGAAATAAGATGTTTTATTTATTTGGAGCGCATTTGATATAATTTTCAGGGTAAGTTCTTAAGATTTTTATAGTCGTGTTCTTAATGTTTTCTTGCAAAGAAGTTGTTTTTGAAATTCAATACTTAGTAGGTACTTATCTATATTTTAATTGTTAATTTGAAACATCTTTGCTTGTTTTATTATTAAAAAAAAAAAGTAAAAAACATGAAGTGGGCACCTCCGACAGTGTATGCCGGGGCAGCTCCGACAGGCTGTCGGACCTACCCCTTCTTTGTTTATTCATCGGGAAATTGCTTAAACCCCAAAATATTTTCCGATGGCTAGATAATGGTTCGCGTTTATGAAAAAAAAAAACAATAAGCCCTCCTGTGGACGAAGAAGCTATGCAAAGGGCACTTACAGATGTCATTAACAAGGTTGAATCACACAGTTCGGCAGCGGCAAAATATGGCGTGAAAAGAACTACCCTTATAACTCGTCTCAGGAAGGGAAAAGGAAGGCTCCGTGCTCCGACTGATGATTCCGGCCACGAACAAAGTGATACCGAAATCTTTTCCTACCAATGTAAATATACGTCTCGCAAAGTGTTTACAACAAAACAAGAGCAGGACCTAGCAAGATATTTTAAAAACTGTTCCAACATCCACTTTGGAATGACTTATAACATGGCAAGGCGTTTTGTATTTGAATTTGGAACTTTCTTAAAAGCCAACATGCTAGAGTCTTGGCTGATAAAAAGACAAGCTGGAAAGGACTGGATGCAAGGGTTCATGAAGAGGAAGGAACCCAACTGTAAGTTTAAGAACTCCAGAAAATACGACACTCATGCGGATGAATGGATTCACCAAAAAAGCAGTTGAGGAGTTCCAGAACTATCTGTAAGCTGTGTATCAAAAGCATACATTTTAGCAAGCGACATATGGAATTTGGATGAAACGGGTATTTCTACTGTTTTAAATCCACCAAAAGTACATAATAGTATAATTCATTTAAGTTTATATAAATGAATTTTTTACTACCTATTTTTTTTTTTAACTATTATTTTTAAATAACTATAATACTTAATAATAATAAATGCGTTTCGCCCAGGTACAACAGTTGGGCTCATCAGTTAGATGCTGTTGTACCCTTCTAAGACGCAAAATTTTGGTCGATGATTACCGACTCTTATTAAAATTACAGCATGAATATACTGTGAATTTTAACTTTTAGGGGAATTTGTTTAAATTCATGCACCTAAAATTAATATAGCCCGTCGTCTGGCCGAAGTTATCGATGATGAAAAACGAAAAAATGAAAAAAATTAATATTTTTCAAAATTTTGTTTATTTTTAGTGGACTGATTTGAAGTAAATTTAAAATTAAGTTTTTAGTGACCTTTAGTCCAAATGCGTTTCGCCCAGGTACAACAGTTGGGCTCATCAGTTAGAGCGTCTTAGAAGGGTACAACAGCATCTAACTGATGAGCCCAACTGTTGTACCTGGGCAAAACGCATTTTTGGACTAAAGGTCACTAAAAATTTAATTTTGAATTTACTTCAATACAGTCCACTAAAAATAAACAAAATTTTGAAAAATATTAATTTTTTTTTCATTTTTTCGTTTTTCATCATCCTTAATAACAATAATAAAAAATATTTGGATTTTTATAGCAATATGATATAATGACATTTATTTTAAAAAGTAATATAAAATACATAAATTCCATATGATTTACGTTGCTGTCGAAGGTGCCCCACCCATTGTCGGAGGTGCCCCGTATTGGGGCACATTCGACACTTTTTCACTTTTTTTTCAAAAACTTAAAAAAAATATAAACATATTTTTTTTTTAAACTTTAACATATTCATTATTTTGAAAATATACCAGTTTTAAAAATTACATTTAAATATTGTTTAAAAAAATAGTGATATTGGAACTATGCAATGTTTTCTCTTAAGGTGTCGGAGGGTGCCACCTCTACCCTAATCAACATTTAAAATTTTTGGTTGAAAGAAAAAAAAAATGTAAAAATCGTTTTTTTATGCAGTTCGTTTTGCCATCGTTAGCTTACGTTTGCCCACCAAAAATTTTCGTTTGCCCATCCTTGGTTTTCCAAATAATCAAAACTAAAAATTTTGGTTGAAAGACAAAAAAAAAGATGTAAAAATGGATTTTTTTTAATGCAGTTCGTTTGCCCATCGTTAGCTCACGTTTGCCCACCAAAAATTTTCGTTTGCAAACCCTTAGTTTCGGAAATAATCAAAATTTAAAATTTTGGTTGAAGACAAAAAAAAAAAAGATGTAAAAATCGATTTTTATGCAGTTCGTTTGCCCATCGTTAGCCCACGTTTGCCCACCAAAAATTTTCGTTTGCCCACCCTTAGTTTCGGAAATAATCAAAATTAAAAATTTTGGTTGAAAGACAAAAAAAAGATGTAAAAGTCGTTTTTTATGCAGTTCGTTTTCCCATCGTTAGTCCACGTTTGCCCACCAAAAATTTTCGTTTGCCCATCCTTGGTTTTCCAAATAATCAAAAATAAAAATTTTGACTGAAAGACAAAAAAAAGGTGTAAAAATCGATTTTTTTATGCAGTTCGTTTTCCCATCGTTAGTTAGCCCACGTTTGCCCAATAAAAATTTTCGTTTTCCCACCCTTAGTTTCGGAAATAATCAAAATTTAAAATTTTGGTTGAAAGACAACAACAAAAAAAGATGCAAAAATCGATTTTTTTAATGCAGTTCGTTTGCCCATCGTTAGGCCACGTATGCCCACCAAAAATTTTCGTCTGCCCACCCTTGGTTTTCCAAATAATCAAAATTTAAAATTTTGGTTGAAAGACAAAAAAAATTTTGTTTAAATACAGTATTTTAGGACACGTTGACAATCAAAAATTAAATTTTGAATTTTGTTAAGGTTGCTCCTTATTGTGAAAGTCTTTAGCCAAACTAAATAATATACCTATACTTGATATGCATCCTAAGAAAAAAAATTAATTGAAATTAGTAAATTCCTAAATTTTTTGAAGTACCACATTGCACATCTATATCTAATATAAGGTACCTACATCCAATTTGTTTTTGTAGACCTCGGTTTTCCCATACGAAAATTATGTCTTATTATGCTTATGTCTTTCTAATAATATAATGTAATTACATAGCATACAATATAATTAGGTATCTATGCCAAAATTACGGAATATATTTATATAACCTACATACAAAATTTACAAAAATAATATTTTCATTTTCATTTCAATTCATTTATTCATTCCATCTAAGGCTAAATAATTACAGTTTTTATAAATAAATATCGTAACATTATAAACTAATTTTTTAAAGAATAATTGTGAACATTCTGTAACTAGTTAAAGTTAGTGATGGATGTTACCTTATTATACCATATTACACATACAGCTTGTTTTTTTTCAACAAATGCACAAAGTGCTAAGAAATATGAAAATATCCCACTCATAGGAGCTTAAATTTACTACTTACAACTAACTAAACTATGCTTCTACCCCGCACCTATAGTACCTATTACTGATAGGTTCCGGTATAGCCTTAGAATATTTATGATACCTACCTTATCAAATTTAAAGTTATTTTTCAAAAACATTTTTCTACAAAAACGATAAATTTATGTATATATATAGTAAAGTTTTAAAATGTATATTATACAAACAAATAGATAATTACTACAGTAAGTAGGTATCAACATTAAATTGCTAATTGTTTTCCTTATACCAACACCCATTTTCTATCTAACACGAACCCAAAAACCAAAAATACCTACCTATACAGACAAAAGAAATATACAGATGTAGAATAGTAGAACAAAAGCATGTTCAAAAAAAAAATTCAAAGCTAGCATACCAAAATCGAAAACTAGCACACCTCATACTCAAACATGTATACGAGAAATTGACATCCTTCGAAAAAATTAAACATACCATTATCATACCATACCTCCATACCAAAAAACAAGTTCCTAGTCCTACCAATACGAACCACAGCCCACGGCACGATGGAGGGTGGAGTGGTGGAAGTGGAACTGGAACCAGGATCAAGGAAACACAATACACAACTCAACTACTGTTTGAGTTTGAGGATTCGAGGGTTGATTGAAATTTTTTTTAGCAGTGCACCTAAAGGAGATGGCCCATTTTTAGGCCCAGTGCGTTCACTAATGAATCTAGTATCATATGAAAGGAGTCAAATATTTTTAAAATCGTTCGTGGGGTTTTGAGATATTTGAGCTTGAAGTTGACTAATTCAGAGGCAGAATTTCACTTATTTTCCCGTCAAAACTGCTTATATTTTCCGATGTAAGATACGTACGGAAATAAATCTGGTATCAACTGAAAGGTATTTTGTCTACCTTTTCATCGTAATAAAAATTATACATATCCTATATTCTCCAATATTTCGTTTTAACTTATTAGAAATCAAGTTTTTTTTCTTACTTTTTAAACGTCAATATCTTAAAAAGATCGGCAGTGATTCCTAATTTTTTAACATAATTTTAAAGATTATTTACTTACCTTTAATTTGATATACAATTTAGTGTATTTATTAAATACGAACTTAGTTTTGAATTAAATTACACTAAAAACCATATTTACATGCACTATGTGCTATGCACTTTTTCGTTTAGCGTTATTTTTTATAATTTCTTAACCAAAAATAGCAAAACATTATTTATTACTTACTTTAAGCCCGATAAACAACATTTATATTGATGACAATCTAGGTGATGTTATTTAAGAAAACATGCATCATGCTACTTCGAAAATATAGTCCATGTAAAAGCTTACCGTTTTCTTTTTATTTTCAGAAGAAGTTTATAAAAGACACATAATTATGTAGATGTAATAACTTATAATCTTTATTTTTTCAATATTGGTATGTACAAAAAGGTTTAAAACTAGATGATTTTTATTAATATAACATATGACATAACTTTTAACTTATATTATATGCGAAATGGAGTTATTGCATTGAAATAATAGATTTTTATAATTCATTTTGGTTTAATTACATACATAATAACCTACGTCCTACATTAATTATAATATAAAGTATTATTTCAGATTTATTCTCCTTCAACTTCATTGTCTATTAAAATAGTATTTAAAAATAAAGCTGGAGCTATGTTCATATTTTGTTGGTGACGAGCAAATCCTAAGTACCACAAAATACTCATAACATGAGCGCAGCAACCAACAGTTCTCATTCCTACAAGACAATTGCAATAGTACGCTTTTATTGCGTTGCAACTATTGGCTACATCAGATTCATTACTTACAAGGATGTATGTAAAATATATTTTCCCACTGATGTGTCGGGATTTAATGCGACCTCTAAGTAAATAATTGTTTCCAACCAGGCTTTGATGTGTAGAATTGATTCTTATTACATTTTCACAAACTTCTATTATATAACTTCCATTGCTTTTAAGATGTTCCCCGCAATAAGAGCGAGCTTGTTTGATTTGATAATTTCCCAATGATATTTTACGAAGCTCTGTCAAATCAAGCAAAGGAAAGTTATTTAAGCTTGGAATGTCCGTTAATTCTACGAAACACTGCCCTAGTTCTATTTAAGTTATATTCCTTAACAAATCACCTAAATGGTTAGGAGTATTTAATCTACTCAAAGCCAACTCAAGTAAAACGCTGGCATCTGTATTGTCTTCTAACAGAGGATGGAATTTATTAAGGATTGCAGCTGCAATTTTAAAATCATCCATTAAGTGACGAGTAGCTAAATTAAAAAAAGTTTTGGCGGAATAGTTTAAAATCTCTCTTAAAGCGTCCATTAACCCATCTTACCATAGTAACACATCTTGTCTTGTTAGCTTGAGCTGTTGTCAGCTGATTATTCCCTTCCAGAACAGTTTCAGGCATGTGAGCTTTGTACCCGTAGGATTCTAGGCTTGAAATAGCATCGCTGAAACCTCTGTCTAGGATAAAAACATCATTTTCTCTAACAAAACGCCTCATGTTCCAATATTCATCTCTAAAAAGATTTTTAATAATTGTTGCATCAGAATCAATTGCTGCATAAGGTCCGTATACGTCTATTATATAGCCGTAACAGCATGTCATCATAAAGGGTTTAACTAAATTCTGAAACTTATGCAGACTATTTGGAAACTATAATTTGAACTTTTTTGGAGGTAAACATAATTTCCGTCACATATGATTATGGCTGCTAGGTCATTTTCATTTAACTGTGTGTTGCCTAAAAGTCCATTTGGAATCATATTGTTTCGACTAGCTACGTTCTGAATAGACATATGTTGCAGACCCAAGTTAAAGGGCACAAAATAATTTAACAAACTGCTCCTAGCTGTACACAAGTATCGTTCTAGTGTTGCGCGAGGGACGTTTAAAAGGGATGAAAGCCTACGATCGCTATCACCGGATCTTAATTTTGATAATAAAGTAAATAGTTCAATACTTTTCAATGCGGGAACAAAGCTGTGCAGTTCAATTTAAATTGTTGAAGAGCCATGTCGAAATTGTAATCAAACATTACTAACAACGGCTACAACAATAACAGACGATTCTGAATTTCTTATCCACCACAAGGCATACTTAAATTCAGAATCAGACTTTGGTAAACTATTTCCCCCTTCCGAAATGGTTTTGAAATTTGTAAGCTTCAAATAAATGTTTTTGAAAACATATAGCTACATACAATAAAAGTCCAAAAATCATTAATATAAAATCCAAAATAATATCTTTAAGCATTACAAAAACAGAGAGCTTTAGTCCTGAGTGGTTTAAGGATCCAATTTGTGGTAAACACCGTTTAGATGCCCTTTCATTTATGATTCTAGTTTTGCTGAGTAAAAATTGTATTTGGACGAGTAAAAACACAAAAAATCGGGACGTAAGGGAAAAACACAAAACAAACGTCTTGAAAATTTAATGAATATTTAAAATGAATATGAAACTTCTTTTACTGTTTTTTTTTTTATTATTTTTTAAAGCAAGTTACAATTATACCTAAAACTATCCCCTCATAAAACTGAGTTGTGTTTCCTTGATCGTGGTTCCAGTTCCACCACTCCACCCTACACCGTGGCGTGGACCGTGGTTGGTATTGCTAGGACTAGGAACTGGGGCCGAATTACGGCATCAGTGAGCAAGTGAGTAACGTTCATACGTTACTGATTTACGTAAACAACACATTGGGATGATGGCATACGAAGCATCACGTATCGAGCACACTCTTAATTGTACTAGGGTAAATCTATTACATTTCATTATAAACGTCATTTACACATCTATCATTTACCTATTTGTCACAGCTGTTATTGTTATTATAATAAATAAAAAAAGTATTTAGAACATTCACATTAAAAGATACTCATTGATGTTTTTTAATCTTTCAACTGAAGCTACTGTGTTTGCAATTTAATTTCATTTATCTTAAAATAAACATTTGTGCGTATTCTCTTTAATTTCCAAGAGTCGTTCTTGAATTATAAAGTTTGCTTTCTTGGAGCTCAATGTGTTTCTCCAAGGCATTTTTGTCACTCTTGCCTGGAACAAATTTCCGGATGGTATCTTCTCCTTGCAGAACGAGTTTGGTTTTGTCCCTTTTCTTGGGTGTATATGCAGCCTAACACTTGTTGTCTTCCTTTGAGCCGAATTCGGAAAAATTTGTCTGGCCAAATCCGGATGCTCTGCCATGAAGAATATTTTTATGTATGGTGTTGATTTTGTTCAAATTCATCCTAAAACATTTCACATTTGATATTTTGCTTTAATAGCTATTATGTATTAAAAATAAAATAACTTACATTTTATCAGCCAGAATATTTTTTTTGTTCCTATCCGTGACTGCTGACTCGTTTACGATTGCCTCGCATCAATCGAGTAAAAAAACACACGTTTACTGACAAGGGAATGCCAAAAATTGTTTTCGATACTCGATACCTAGCTCGCTATCGTAAGCAGTAATGCCAAATACAAATAATTCAGTGACGTATTGCTCACCTACGGATGCGGTAATTCGGCCCCTGGTTTTTTGGTATGGAGGTATGGTATGATAATTGTATGTTTAATTTTTTCGAAGGATGTCAATTTCTCGGACATGTTTGAGTATGAGGTATATGCTAACTATCCTGCGGCCTGCGGCTGCGGCTGGTGGCTGCGTTAGAAAAATTAAGTTTGAAGATCTTATTTAACTTGTGTGATCATACCACCAACGAAAAATAGTGTAACTGGTGCCATCTACACTAAAGAAGTGAACTAAACTCGACGTAGCATATATTCTACATCTGTATATTTCTTTTGTCTGTGATCTTACCAAAAATAAAAATACTATTGCCTTACATAATCCCTCGGCTCATCAAAGAATAAAGACATTAGGGGTATTCACCATCTGGTGTAACTTGTCTTGTATCATTGTAAAAGTGTAGAAGTGCTACGTTTTCTTGCAATACAACAACAAAATATACTGGATGTCATTTGTTACACTTTTGCATTTTATCTATGCCTCAACCCTATTGCAACAGGAAAATAACACGGTGCAGAGTTTGTACTTTTGATTTTGACATTTGTGTCAACCTGATTTTGACATTTGTGTGAGTTTTACTACAGATTGGAAGAAGTGAGTTCACGATCTGCAAGAAATTTCTCACTTTTAGAATACTTGTTTGCACCAGATCGTGAATACCTCTATTGTTTCTCCTAAAAGTAGTCAAGCGTCTTTTTAACGCAAAAGTAAAATCTTTCATTGGACACTTTCTTTGTCCTCCATATCCGTGTGTTATCTGTATGAATGTCTATGCAATGCATACATTTATGTAAAAATAGACAAACATACATAAGAAATGTACACGCTTATTGGTTTTTCCTTTTCTTGACATCATTTATGTAGTGGTCAAAAATTTAATAATTACCTGAATAATATCATTCAAATTAAATTATAGTTTTGATATCAAACAGGTTAATATATGTATATTGTTATCTTTAGATGCTTCTGATCTTCATATTTTATTTTAACCTCTTTTTTTTTATTAAAAATGGCTACTTGTACGTACCAATCAGATCATTTTTTATCAATATCTTTATCATACAAGCACGTTTCCAAAATACTTAAATGTGTTGCTGGTTAAATGAAAAGTTCCCAATTGGGAAGATCAACATTATACTAGTCAATGTGAACCAAATAAGAACACAATTGAAAGCTTTATATAATTTATACACATATTAACCAATCAGATAATTTAATTCAACTTGTCATTGTAGTTACATTCGAAGAGGGTACAGGATCTTGCGGCTTTTCCCTCTGGGTTTCCCTAACAATTGGTGAATCGATTTGGTTTTTATAAGTGCACTATGCACTAGTTTATTTATATTCGAAAGACGTAATCAATTTACCTACACATTCGCCTTATGGTCAACCGAAAAGGTACAATGTTTTATTTATATTTTTTTTTTTTTTTCATATTAATTTGATTTCTGTTTTGTTGACTATTTAATACATTTTAATGATACCGAGTTAAAAAAAACTTTTTAGGTAAAATTGCATCTACTGAAATATATAAAAAAATCACGCAACAAAATATCCTTTGTTTGAATTTTCGTTTGCTGACGACTAGGTACTGCTAAGTGTGGTGAGATGATATTTGCGCTATTTTTCGCAATTCTATTGTTTTGTTGTTTTGCTATCTAAGTGCAAAATATAGGACGGTTAGGTAGTTTTCTATACAGGGTGATTCACGAGCGTTGTGCCAAAAAGCTAGAGCGTGAAGGTTGGGTTGAGACAAGAAAAAAATCGTATGGGAGGGGGGGTCTATTCCCCTCCGTTTAGACGGGAGGGGCAATTTTCTAAAAACATGACTTAAATTTGAAAAAAAATTATTAAAAAATAACGGTAGCTCTTACAATGCCATGCTGTACCTTTTTGTAAAGCCAAATACTTGTTTTTTTTATTGTAATTTTAAGTGAAGTTATTTTATTGAACCGTTCTTAAAATATTAATTTTCAAACTCAAAATTATGAAAAAAAATTTAAAAAAATAATTTTAAAACAAATTTTTTTCAAAATTTTACGTAATTAAGTATTATTTTTGTACTCCAAATTCAATGCTCCTTTTAATTTTAAATCCAACACTGAAAATCGTATGGCTCTATGACTTTTTGTTGCCAAGCTATTCAAAAGTAACCGAACCTACTTCTTCACAAAAACACGAAAAAAATGGCTAAATGATACCTTGTGCCATCCAGTATGGCTAGATTTTCTTGTTTTTGTGAAGAAGTAGGTTCGGTTATTTTTCAATACCTTGGCAACAAAAAGTCATAAAACCAAACGATTTTCAGTGTAAAATTCATTGAAGTATTGAATTCTGAGAACAAAAATAATACCTAATTACGTAAAATTTTGAAAAAAATTAGTTTTAAAATTATTTTTTTAAATCTTTTTTCCAAATTTTGAGTTTGAAAATTAATATTTTGAAAACGGTTCAATAAAAAATTTTCATTTAAAATTACAATAAAAAAAACAAGTTTTTGGCTTTACAAAAAGGTATAGCATGGCATTGTAAGAGCTACCGTTATTTTTTAATAATTTTTTTTTTAAATTTAAGTCATGTTTTTAGAAAATTGCCCCTCCCGGCTAAACGGAGGGGAATAGACCCCTCCCTCCCATACGATTTTTCTCTTGTCTCAACCCAACCTACACGCTCTAACTTATTGGCACAACGCTCGTGAATCACCCTGTATATCGGTCACTACAAGGACGGCGGCGGCGCGGCGGCGCGGTGGTTTGCTACAAAGCTGGTATCGCGGACAAAGCAAGGGTTGCTCATGTTGTTGTTGGTTGCCATTATGATTAAAGATGGAAAATATCCTGGCGCCGCTCTAGGATACCGGTAGGTTTTCGTTGCTCTTACGGTGCAAGGATTTTATCCTTGTTATGGTTATGGTGTTATATTTTGCCGATTTTTTTTCTTAAAAGAAACACCGCGACACTCGCCTGCATTGGAATATTGGTCATATTTAGATTGATCTATGCGTTGCTTCTTCATTCGCTTGCGAAAAGTATAAGAGAAAAGTCATAGTACTCGTAATTTAAATAAAGAAAAATCAAAAGTGAGTTAGAAATAATTGTGTAATCTGTGCCAAAAATCTAAGATATTTTGTTTTTCATAAGTATTGCAATATTTTTCATACCTATTATACTAACTTAAAGCGAAGATATTTAGACAAGCCTTTTCTAACTTCGGTCCATTTTCTTTATAAGACAGCTTTAATTTTTATTTTAATACAAAATCAAATACAATTCTTGAATTTTAATGAACATTGAACATCCCGGTTAAATAAGAAATGCATTTGAAAATTTAAATAAAAATTTCAATCAGTTTCTTGCTTGCCCAATAGGTCAAGTGTTTGTAAAGTGCAGATCAAATTAAGGATACTATCTTAGAGAATCCATTGTATATATAAACTATAGTACTATCACCTGAGGTGCGCCATCTATCGACGAAAAACTAAGCTCGAGAATACCATGGGAAGCAACAACAACAATTAAAATGGTGGAAATTGTTGTTGTTGCTTCACATGGTATTCTAGAGCTTAGTTTTTCGTCGATAGATGGCGCAGCTAAAGTGGGAATACTATAGTTTATAAATACAATGGAGAATCCCAAAAAATTAATTTTCACCCTACTATTCGTTGGTTTGGTTGTGCGTGTCGCGTGTATGTGGTTGTCCCTTTCTATATCTGTTTGAAGAAAATTCAAATCGAGTTTCTGCCTCGAACTGTTATACCTTCCAAGCAACAGGTTGTCATTTATTGGATTTGGAACAGTTTTAACGATTTCAATTGAATTACTTAACATACAAAATTTATCACATTTAGTGTGGATTTGAATCAACTGAGTTTTAAGTTTTTAACTTAAACGTTCATACGCTCATATTTATGCAATTCAATCCTTTGCTTTGCTGGTTTCGATTTAAGGTCATGGCCAATTTTTTGTTCAATTCTTTTTAATTTTCTCGACTTTTTACTTGCGATTTAGGTACTATAAGGCAAGTTATGCATTCGTAAAAAAAATGTTTTTGGACAATAAAACATAACATTACGATGATAGCCAAGTCGAATAAATTGGGTCCGAAAATTCTGTCTGTCTGTCTGTCCGTCTGTCTGTATCGGCACTTACAGCCTAAACGGCTGAACCGATTCGCTTCAAACTTGTTAGATAGTATTATTATGACGTCCTACAGAGGGATTTTTGGAATAAACATTCTAGCTTTAAACGATTTTGATAAAACTTTCTAAACAGTGTTTTCTGTGCAAATTGTATGTTTTGGTTGGAATAGATTTTTCGGGAAAAGTCTTATAACTATACCTCCCATAGGACCGTTTTTTAAAAAATTAGATTTTATCGTAAGCCACTCGACGAATTTCGATGAAATTTTTAATATAGAAGCCCTTTTATAAACGAAATAATACATTTTTTTAAATTTTAAAGAAAAAGTTTTTTTTTTATTTTTTAAAAAAGTTTTAGGAATTTTTTTATTTTTTGGTTTTTCCAAAAACGGTTTAATCAATTTTTTTCAATTTTATTTTTCTGATAAAAACTACGAAGTTGTAAAAGTTGGCATACTCAAAAAATATTTGGAATATTTTTTCGAAAAGTTTATCAAAAAAAACTGTTTTTTTGAAAAAACTGGCCGAACGATTTTGAATTTCTTAAAATTCCAAACGGTAAACAAAATTATATGGCTTACTTCATTCTTTCCAAAAAACGACTAGTGATTTTTTAGTGATCAATAAAATTTCATATCATTTTCCCAGTGTTTTTGTTTTTAATTTCAAACCCCCCAAGACCAATCTCACGCATTTTATTTTTCTGATAAAAACAACAAAGTTCTAGAAGTTGGCATACTCAAAATAAATTTGGAATATGTATGAAATATGAGGTTAAAATAAAATATGAAGATCAGAAGCATCTTAAGATAGCAATATACATATATTAATGATATTATTCAGGTAATTATTAAATTTTTGACCACTACATAAATGATGTCAAGAAAAGGAAAAACCAATAAGCGTGTACATTTCTTATGTTTGTCTATTTTTACATAAATGTATGCATTGCATAGACATTCATACAGATAACACACGGATATGGAGGACAAAGAAAGTGTCCAATGAAAGATTTTACTTTTGCGTTAAAAAGACGCTTGACTACTTTTAGGAGAAACAATGTCTTTATTCTTTGATGAGCCGAGGGATTATGTAAGGCAATAGTATTTTTATTTTTGGTAAGATCACAGACAAAAGAAATATACAGATGTAGAATATGGGCTACGTCGAGTTTAGTTCACTTCTTTAGTGTAGATGGCACCAGTTACACTATTTTTCGTTGGTGGTATGATCACACAAGTTAAATAAGATCTTCAAACTTAATTTTTCTAACGTAGCCACTAGCCGCAGCCGCAGGCCGCAGGAAAGTTAGCATATACCTCATACTCAAACATGTCCGAGAAATTGACATCCTTCGAAAAAATTAAACATCCCATTATAATACCATACCTCCATACCAAAAAACTAGTTCCTAGTCCTAGCAATACCAATCACGGTCCACGGCACGGTGTAAGGTGGAGTGGTGGAACTGGAACCACGATCAAGGAAACACAACTCAGTTTTATGAGGGCATAGTTTTAGGTATAATTGTAACTTGCTTTAAGAAATAATAAAAAAAACAGTAAAAGAAGTTTCATATTCATTTTTAAATATTCATTAAATTTTCAAGACGTTTGTTTTGTGTTTTTCCCTTACGTCCCGATTTTTGTGTGTTTTTGCTCGTCCAAATACAATTTTTCCTCAGCAAAACTAGAATCATAAATGAAAGGGCATCTAAACGGTGTTTACCACTCAGGACTAAAGCTCTCTGTTTTTGTAATGCTTAAGATATTATTTTGGATTTATATTAATGATTTCTGGACTTTTGTTGTATGTATATGTTTTCAAAAACATTTATTTGAAGCTTACAAATTACAAAAACATTTCGGAAGGGGGAAATAGTTTACCAAAGTCTGATTCTGAATTTAAGTATGCCTTGTGGTGGATAAGAAATTCTGAGTCGTCTGCTATTGTTGTAGCCGTTGTTAGTAATGTTTGATTACAATTTCGACATGGCTCTTTCATCAATTTAAATAGCTTGTAACAACAGTATCTTGCAAAGTATCGAATGGACATGCTCTTGACAGTTGTTGAGAAATATGGCCGCTCATCTGAATCAAAACAACCGATCATTTCACAGTCAGGACTAAATTTTGCTTCTGTTTCGGCTGTATTGACATCCAAAATAGGATTTTCAAATTTTGTATTTACAACTGTAGACCAATCAACATCAAGAATTTTATCTGAATCTTTTTCGCATTTGGAGAATTTCGATGTAAATAGTAGATTCAAAGAAATGATCTTGGCTATAATTGATCGAAACTCAAAATCATTTGGATTTCTTTTGTTCGTGTTTCGGGCACGAACATGTGAAAAGAAATTTTCCAGTGGATCCTTGTTCATTTTATTCAAATAAAAATAAGAAAAAGCGGGATAATCGGCAAATAGATCATCGGCCAAAGAAAGGAAAGATGTTATAGTTAAAACCATTCCCTTAAAGCAATGAACGGTTGTGTTCTTAGTAAGTTGTAATGACGCTAATAAATCTTTCATTTCATTTAAGAATTCCATATTAATTGTGTTTTTAACTAACGGTGGGTGTCCATTTAAAATATCAAACATTTTATCAACTTGTTTGACCAAAGCTGACGTGGCTTTGGCCTTACCCTCAACGTTCTTAGAAAAAACCGAAACTTACAGCATTTCTAAAATTGCTGATGATACGCTGTGTGAAAATACTTGAGAAGCCAAGCTAACTGACATCTTTTGAAAATTTGTAGGATCCACGTGTGCTTGGGTGATTTTCGGACAAGCTCTTACAAGATTTTGAGAGTCAATAGCATATAGTTCTCTCAAAACGTCCCAGTTAACAACATCTCCATTAGGAAGGCAAAAGTCTGAAGATATTAGATTTGTTCTGATAGATTTAACTAGATGAGGTGCATCGAAACGAAGGTATATGTTTTTTTCTTCATAAACAAACCAATTGTTATCGATGTTTTTGTTTATTCCTTCTTTATTTCCAAGTTGAAAAAATAGGCTTCGATTTGTTCATCCTTGGTCGCATGTGAGCGCTCGTACAAATATTCCCAAACTTGCACAAACATGTAAGCATTTGAAGATTTGTTGTTTTAGTTCTACCACGGGACAAGATGTCGCACTAACAACATAGTTCAGAATTTTGAAATTGGAGCAGAGTCTCCTTATCATGAAAAAACAAATAGTTTTTCCTCTGATTGGTTTTTTTTTCCTATCACCATAGTCAAAAAATCCGTCAATTCTGTCCTTAAACTTATTATATGTTTGATTTTCCTCGATCGATATTTCATCAAAAATAAGTACTACATTTTTACTCACTTCAGGTAATTCATCTACTTTGTCCTTTATTTTTAATAAAACCTCTTCATTGAAGCCTGGTGAAAGATGTTTTATATCCATCCACTTGTACCTATAAGGAAATAGGATGAGGCAGGTGGAATTCAAGAGTTTCCCTAAAGAGCAGCATTCCTAAAAAATATATTTTGAGAAAGCCATTCGTCGTCTTTAGAATAGGTTTTGTTCTTGGTCATTAGCATTTTTGCAAAAGTTTTTTGCATTTTTATTTACCACAGGCAATGAATCCATTAACATTGATACCGTTTTCGTGGCTGTTTCTCCATCTTTATTTTTTGATAAGCTTCCTACTTTCAATATATTAACTTTGCGCCGCGCCGCAGGCAATATGTTTTAAATTGCTTTGTTTTCGTATGTCTTTTATCGTTTTTCCTAAATTGTATATTTTAAGTTTTAATTTTAAAATTTCATTTTTGTAGCCCTGGCAGTCTTGATCATTTTTTTGTGGGAAATATTCAGTACTGACATTTTTCTGAAAATGTTCGTCTGATATTAATTTAAACTCCTGTAAGGTTAAATCTACATCAGAACCTTGTGTTTAAGTTGAAGGTTTCAAATAGGTTGCGATATTTGAACCGAACGAATTTGATATATTTCCAAGGTATAAACCAGGAACAGACCCTTTTCTAAGATTCTTTTTTAATATCAAATTTGTTTCAAAGTGTTTTTCACATAAATAAAGATTCGTATGAAGGACATCTTCTTTTAAATTACAGGCATCATGTCACTTTCTAAAAAGAACTTGATTCTTCTCCCGAGCTGGAAATTTGAAAAAAATTGTTGACAGATTCTCCTGCCTCTTATCTCCACAATAGGAAATACAACATTTTACACGGTATCCGTACCTGTGCTTTTTCGTATCAGTTGAAAACATTTAACATTTTAAAAATAAATTTTCAGAAAAAACAATATTTCGTCGTTAAAAATCTCAATACCTAATACTTTATTTATATAAATGTATTTACAAAAACTAACTGCATAAACCTGCAAATCAAATAGGTACTTTGTTTTTAAGAATCCAACTATACCTAGTAATTAAAAGTAGGAAAAGAAAAGCAAGGCGAGATATAAGATACACAAATAAAATGTCTTTATCTAAGCTGAAAAAAAAACACTATACGTAGACACAGACAACTATTCCAGCATTGACTATTCCGTAGACCTCAGACAACCATTCGGTTTGACAAATTTAGGTGCACTGCTAAAAAAAATTTCAATCAACCCTCGAATCCTCAAACTCAAACAGTAGTTGAGTTGTGTATTGTGTTTCCTTGATCGTGGTTCCAGTTCCACTTCCAACACTCCACCCTCCACCGTGCCATGGGACGTGGTTCGTATTCGTAGGACTAGGAACTGGTACTCAAACATGTCCGAGAAATTGACATCCTTCGAAAAATTAAACATACCATTATCATACCATACCTCCATACCAAAAAACCAGTTCCTAGTCCTAGCAATACCAACCACGGTCCACGGCACGGTGTAGGGTGGAGTGGTGGAACTGGAACCACGATCAAGGAAACACAACTCAGTTTTATGAGGGGGTAGTTTTAGGTATAATTGTAACTTGCTTTAAGAAATAATAAATTAAATGCACGACTGGGTCGCACGAACTTGCTCTTATAACAAGCAACTGCTTCGTGGCTACATATATGAATATTAAAAAAAAAATTAAATAATTTCGAAAATTCTTTTGTTTTTTAAATTAAATTAGGAGTTTTCTCGAAAAAACTAAGTATGCAATAAAAGTTCAAAGCTATATGTCAATCTAGAAAAAAAAATATTGAAAATCGTTCGACCAATTTTTTTTTTTTAAAGGTTATTTTTGAAAAACTTTTCCAAAAAATATTTTGAAATTTATTTGAGTAATCAAATATATGGCAATACGTTGTTTACATCTGAAAAAATAATTTCAAAAAAATCAATATACCGGTTTCGAACATATTTCGAAAACCAAAAATTTTTTTGAAAAAATTATACAAAATCCAAAAAAAAAGTTTTTTTAAATATTGAAATGCCATATTAATAAAATTATGAGTGACTTCCTGTGCCTAAAATTTTATTGAAATCGGATGTATAGTTTACGAGAAAATTTGATTTAAAATACTGGTTCTATGAGACGTACCGTTATTAGAACAATTTTGAAAAATCTTTTCTAACCAAAAGATAGATTGTCTTACAAAAATAGCATTCTGGAAGTTTTATCAAAATCGTTAGAGCCGTTTTTGAGAAAATCAATTTTTTCTTCAAGATTGTATGGCAGGTGCCGTTATTTTTGGGCCTAGAGAGATCATTTTTTTTGTGGGAAATATTCAGTACTGACATTTATCTGAAAATGTTCGTCTGATATTGATTTAAACTCCTGTAAGGTTAAATCTACATCAGAACCTTGTGTATAAGTTGAAGGTTTCAAATAGGGTGCGATATTTGAACCGAACGAATTTGATATGTTTCCAAGGTATAAACTGGGAACAGACCCTTTTCTAAGATTCTTTTTTAATATCAAATTTGTTTCAAAGTGTTTTTAACATAAATAAAGATTTTTATGAAGAACATCTTCTTTTAAATTACAGGCATCATGCCACTTTCTAAAAAGAACTTGGTTCTTCTCCCGAGCTGGAAATTTGAAAAATTTTGTTGACAGATTCTCCTGCCTCTTAGCTCAACAAGAGGAAATACAACATTTTACACGGTATCCGTACCTGTGCTTTTTCGTATCGGTTGAAAACATTTTAAATTTTAAAAATAAACTTGCAGAAAAACTATATTTCGTCGTTAAAAATCTCAATACCTAATACTTTATTTATATAAATGTATTTACAAAAACTAACTGCATAAACCTACAAAACAAATAGGTACTTCGTTTTTAAAAATCCAACTATACCTAGTAATTAAAAGTAGTAAAAGAAAAGCAAGGCGAGATATAAGATAGGTACACAAATAAAATGTCTTTATCTAAGCTGAAAAAAAAAAACACTATCCGTAGACACAGACAACCATTCCAGCATTAACTATTCCGAAGACCTCAGACAACCATTCGGTTTGACAAATTTAGGTGCACTGCTAAAAAAAATGTCAATCAACCCTCAAATCCTCAAACTCAAACAGTAGTTGGGTTGTGTCTTGTGTGTTGTGTTTACTTGATCGTGGTTCCAGTTCCACCACTCCAACCTACACCGTGCCGTGGACCGTGGTTTGTATTGGTAGGACTAGGAACTGGTTTTTTGGTATGGAGGTATGGTATGATAATGGTATGTTTAATTTTTTCGAAGGATGTCAATTTCTCGTACATGTTTGAGTATGAGGTATGCTAGCTTTCGATTTTGGTATGCTAGCTTTGAAGTTTTTTTTGAACATGCTTTTGTTCTACTATTCTACATCTGTATATTTCTTTTGTCTGTGGTAAGATATAGCACAGACAAAAGAAAAATACAGATGTTGAATATGGGCTACGTGGAGTTTAGTTCACTTCTTTAGTGTAGATGGCACCAGTTACACTATTTTTCGTTGGTGGTATGATCTTATTTACTTATGTTGGCGCCACTGGAGCGTGGTACTCCAAGGCCTTGCTGAGAATGCCCCTCCAGCCGGCTCGATCTCTAGCCTGCTGTCTCCAATTTCATCCTCCAAGTTGACGGATGTCTCCCTCTACCTGGTCACTCCATCGAAGATGAGGTGTACCTTGGCTTCTGACTCCCTCGGGTTTGGCGTTGAAGACTTTACGAGCTGGAGCGTCGATGTCCATTCGCTCTACATGGCCCAGCCATCTTAGTCTTTGGATTCGAATTTTTCTGGCTAGGCTTATGTCGCTGTACAGCTCGTACAGTTCATTGTTATATCTTCTTCTCCAAACGTTGTTTTCGCGATTTACGCAGACAGGACCATAGATCGAACGCAGAACTTTTCTCTCGAAGACTCCAAGTGAATTTTCATCCGATTGGGAGAGGGTCCATGCTTCCGCACCATATAGCGGGACCGGGATGATGAGTGTTTTATACTTGGTTCTTCTCGATAGGGCTTTACTCCTCAATTGCTTACTCAGCCCAAAGAAACAGCAATAAGCAAGAGTTAGTCTGCGTTTGATTTCAGCGCTGATGTTGTTGCCTGTGTTTACAGCAGTGCCCAGGTAGACAAATTCACTGACTACCTCGAAGTTATACCTATCAATGGTTACGTTCTGACCAAGTCAGTGGCGGGATTGGACTTTTGTTGATGAAACCATAGGTGCCGTGAAATAAGGTAGATAGCAATAAGGCCGAATGAGATTAAATCGACCTTATTTCCATCGCAGTGGAAATAAGGCCGAATTTACTTTTTCGTCATTATTGCCTAAACCGAAGGAAATAATGTCGAATTAAAAAGGTAGGCAATAAAAGCGAGGGAAATTTGTGTAATACCTGTTTTGGTGGGAAATTTGAAATTGGTAATTACATAGAAACATATGAAAATAAAACCGAAATATGTTTTATCCAAATGGTAAAAATGACGAAATAGTATGGAATAACGCTGTATGCAAACAAATTGAAATTGGTGTTGATATCTGGTCAAACATAACAGGATATTTTCCGCACCTTCTAAATTCGTATATTAAACAATTGTTAAAGTTAATATATGTATGTGATTATGGAAAAATAATTTTAGCATTATTAAGAAAGCTTGATTTAAAACTACGATTTATTGCGGAGTTTGGAAATAAACAGTAGGTAGTGAATTATATATTTGAGTTTGCAATTAATAAGCTAAAATTATTTTTCCATAATCATATATTTTAACTTAAACAATTGCTTAATATACAAATAAGGAAGATATAAACATACATTTTATTGGTAATAATGTAGAATTGTCTTTTTTTTAAATGGAAATAACATCGAACAAAATGGAAATATCATCGAAAGAAATTCCCTTGTGCATTGACTGGAAATAAAACCGAAATGGTGATCGACATTATTACCATTTTTGTTGGAAATATAGTCGACTAAGAAAAAAACGCTAATTCGCCTCTATTTCCATTTTTTTGCGAAATAAAACCGATTCGACCTTATTGCTATCTACCTTATTTCACGGCACCACCATAGGTGCCGTGAAATAAGGTAGATAGCAATAAGGCCGAATGAGATTAAATCGACCTTATTTCCATCGCAGTGGAAATAAGGCCGAATTTACTTTTTCGTCATTATTGCCTAAACCGAAGGAAATAATGTCGAATTAAAAAGGTAGGCAATAAAAGCGAGGGAAATTTGTGTAATACCTGTTTTGGTGGGAAATTTGAAATTGGTAATTACATAGAAACATATGAAAATAAAACCGAAATATGTTTTATCCAAATGGTAAAAATGACGAAATAGTATGGAATAACGCTGTATGCAAACAAATTGAAATTGGTGTTGATATCTGGTCAAACATAACAGGATATTTTCCGCACCTTCTAAATTCGTATATTAAACAATTGTTAAAGTTAATATATGTATGTGATTATGGAAAAATAATTTTAGCATTATTAAGAAAGCTTGATTTAAAACTACGATTTATTGCGGAGTTTGGAAATAAACAGTAGGTAGTGAATTATATATTTGAGTTTGCAATTAATAAGCTAAAATTATTTTTCCATAATCATATATTTTAACTTAAACAATTGCTTAATATACAAATAAGGAAGATATAAACATACATTTTATTGGTAATAATGTAGAATTGTCTTTTTTTTAAATGGAAATAACATCGAACAAAATGGAAATATCATCGAAAGAAATTCCCTTGTGCATTGACTGGAAATAAAACCGAAATGGTGATCGACATTATTACCATTTTTGTTGGAAATATAGTCGACTAAGAAAAAAACGCTAATTCGCCTCTATTTCCATTTTTTTGCGAAATAAAACCGATTCGACCTTATTGCTATCTACCTTATTTCACGGCACCGAAACCATATACTTCGTCTTGTCCTCGTTTATTTTCAGCCCCACTCTGCTTGCTCCTGACTCCATAGTAGTGAAAGCACCGGTTACTGCTCGCTTTGTTCTTCCTATCACGTCTATGTCGTCAGCAAACCCAAGTAATTGTGTCGATCTATTGATAATGGTGCCTGATGTACTGGCATGGGTGCTCCGTATTACATTTTCAAGCACAATATTAAAACAGCTGCATGACAGTGCGTCACCTTGTCTTAGCCCTCTGGTGGTTTCGAAGGTTTCAGTAGAGTCTCTACCAACTTGGACGGAACAGCGAGCATTCTCCAACGTCATCCTGATAAGGCGTATCAGTTTAGCAGGGATTCTAAAGTTAGACATGGCACGATACAGTTCAACTCTATTAACACTGTCGTAGGCGGCTTTAAAATCGACGAACAGGTGGTGGGTGTCAATGTTATACTCTTGGGTTTTCTCCAGGATCTGGCGTAATGTGAATATTTGGTTGGTGGTAGATTTTCCAGGTCTGAAGCCGCATTGGTAAGGACCTATCAGGTCGTCAGCAAACGGCTTGAGACGTTCACATAAAACGCTGGACAGGATCTTATAGGCGATGTTTAAGAGGCTTATGCCTCTATAGTTGGCGCAGAGGAGGCGGTCTCCTTTTTTGTGAATCGGGCAGATGGTACTGAGATTCCACTCATCGGGCATACTTTCCTCCGACCATATTTTGCAGATGAGTTGGTGTATGCTCCTGACCAGGTCATCTCTAGCGTGTTTATAAGGCTCCGCTTGAAGGCCATCACATCCAGCTGCCTTATTCATCTTTAGTCTGGTGATGGCTACTTTGATTTCATTTTGGTCGGGCGGGTGTAGTTCGTGGTCGTCATCTAGATTAACTGGAACAAGTTGATCTTGGGCGGGATCTTGGCTGTCATCGCCATTTAGCAACCGGTTAAAGTAGTCTCTCCAGATGGCTAACATCGCCTGCTTTTCCACTATGGTATTTCCATCCTCATCTTTGCAGGGCCCAGAGCGGCTTGTGAAACCGGATGTAGACTGTTTCACCTTTTTATAGAAGTTTCGTACCTCTTTTCTGCAAAAACATCTCTGCATCTCCTCGACTTCACGTTGCTGGTGTTCTTTTTTCTTTCTCCTGAGTAGACGTTTCTCAACTTTCCTTCGCTCGACGTAGAGACTTCTGGATGCTCTAGTATCTCTCTGGAGCCACGACTTGTATGCCTCCGTTTTGGCTTTGTTTGCCTGAGCACATTCAGAGTCAAACCAGGGGTTTCTGGGGGGTGGATGTGAGAAGCCCAATACCTCTGACGCAGCACTTCTTATGGATTGTTGACATAGCTGCCATTGGTCTTCCGGGTTCATGTCATCAGTCGAAGGATTTCTCGCAAGCTCAAGGGATACGCGGTCGGCATAGGCAGCGGCGGTCTCTTCCGATTGAAGACGTCCAACATTGAATTTCCTAGGTGTAGTCGGTGTTCGCCTAAGAACTTCCATGGAGATCCGTACCCTAAGTTTTGCACCGACTAGGTAGTGGTCCGAATCGATGTTTGCTCCTCGGAATGTACGGACATTCATAATGCTGGAGGAGTGTCTTCCATCAATCACAACATGGTCGATTTGGTTGCAGGTTCGACCATCTGGGGATCGCCATGTGCCCTTGTGGATGTCGGGACGTGGGAATCGCGTGCTGCTCAGCACCATATTTTTTCCCGCTGCAAAATCGATGAGCCTGAGTCCGTTGTCGGAGGTGGTGTCGTGCAGGCTGTGTTTTCCGATCGTCATACCAAAGATGTCCTCTCTCCCAATTTTATCATTGAAGTCTCCCAAGAGAATTTTAATGTCATGTTTTGGGCACTGCTCATATGTTTTGGCGAGGAGCTCGTAGAAACATTTTTTGGTAGCGCCGTCTTTCTCTTCTGTAGGGGCATGGGCGCTAATTAGGCTGATGTGGTGGAATTTGGCCTTAATGCGGATCGTTGTCACTCTCTCGCTGACTTCGCGAAAGCTCAAGACCTTTTGCCTAAGTCTTCCTCTGACAGCGAATCCGCACCCAAACAAGCGCGATCTCCCATCAAGGTGGCATTTCCCATAATAGAAATTACATTCCTCTGTAATTCTCAGGCCCAGTCCATCCCATTGCATCTCCTGCAGGGCTGTTATATCAGCGTTGAGACTGGCGAGGGTCTCGGCTAGCTGCTCGGCTTTACGCGGCCTGTTTAGCGTACGCACATTCCACGTGCATATGCGTAAATCCTTGTCCGTTTTTCGTTTGCGGGGGGGGGGGGGGGGGTCGTCAACATTTTTGGTTCTTTCATCCGAGGCATTTTCTGCGGTTTTCATCACAATCGAGTTTTCCTTTCATGACCGGCTTGTGAGGCCTGTGCATGACATATAGATCTCTGTGGTGGTTGGATCTTCAGAGCGTATCTCTTTCTTCCTGCTCCTAGTTCCTGAGAAGATAACTCAGGTATCTACAACCTATGGATCCGATGGATCCAACGTTCGTCGTTAGTTCACCTTTCGGCTATCCAGCAGGCACCACTTGGAGGTGGCGATACGATTTTGGTGGTATGATCACACAAGTTAAATAAGATCTTCAAACTTAATTTTTCTAACGTAGCCACCAGCCACAGCCGCAGGCCGCAGGAAAGTTAGCATATACCTCATACTCAAACATGTCCGAGAAATTGACATCCTTCGAAAAAATTAAACAACCCATTATCATACCATACCTCCATACCAAAAAACTAGTTCCTAGTCCTAGCAATACCAACCACGGTCCACGGCACGGTGTAAGGTGGAGTGGTGGAACTGGAACCACGATCAAGGAAACACAACTCAGTTTTATGAGGGGATAGTTTTAGGTATAATTGTAACTTGCTTTAAGAAATAATAAATAAAATGCACGACTGGGTCGCACGAACTTGCTCTTATAATAAGCAACTGCTTCGTGGCTGCATATATGAATATTAAAAAAAAATTAAATAATTTCAAAAATTCTTTTGTTTTTTAAATTAAATGAAGAGTTTTCTCGAAAAAACTAAGTATGCAATAAAATTTCAAAGCTATATGTCAATCTAGGAGAAAAAATATTGAAAATCGTTCGACCAGTTTTTTTTTAAAAAGGTTATTTTTGAAAAACTGCCAAAAAATATTTTGAAATTTATTTGAGTAAGTAAATATATGACAATACGATGTTTACATCTGAAAAAATAATTTAAAAAAAATCAATATAGCCGTTTCCAACATATTTCGAAAACCAAGAATTTTTTTGAAAAAATTATACAAAATCCAAAAAAAAAGTTTTTTTAAATATTGAAATGCCATATTAATAAAATTATGAGTGACTTCTTGTGCCTAAAACTTTATTGAAATCGGATGTATAGTTTACGAGAAAATTTGATTTGAAAATGGTGCCGTGACATAAGGCCATGTGTCATAAGGCCATATTTCGAATTATGGCCTTATGACGCCTTTGTAAAGCGTCATAAGACCATATTCGAACATATGGCCTTATGACGCTTTACCAAAGTGTCATAAGGCCATATACTTTTGTGACATAGGGGCATATTAAAAAAAAACAATTGAGAACAACAAGAACCTGTTCTTACCGTTGTAATATTAAAAAGGAATGATCATTTTTCAATGATCCGAAGAAAAAAATTGCGCGTTTTTCATTGTTAAGTTTGATTTCGAGTGGAACGCGTTGTTTAGTGTGCAAAATGGAAAATTCAAGTGACGTGATATAGAATTTTGAATTTTGTGAAGGTTTAAGAAGAGGCAGTAATATTCTTTATATTCCTGTAACCAAACATCTCTATCGTTTCAAATATAGTTCTAAAATAAGTAGACATTACATCTGCTACAATAAAACGTGTAATGCTAGTGCTATTGTTGACTTTCAAAACCAAACTCTTGTGCGCATACTAAAATCTAGTGCTCCACATAAGCATCCAAACAGTGAAGAACTTAGGAAAAAAATGTAATTGCAAATTCTTTTAACTTTAATTATCATATTGACATGACTTTGATTAAAAAAAAATAATAGCTTAGAATTCGCGCGAATTTTTGATGCTTATGTGGAGCACTAGATTTTGGTATGCGCACAAGAGTTTGGTTTTGAAAGTCAACAATAGCACTAGCATAACACGTTTTATTGTAGCAGATGTAATGTCGACTTATTTTAGAACTATATTTGAAACGATAGAGATGTTTGGTTACAGGAATATAAAGAATATTACTGCCTCTTCTTAAACCTTCACAAAATTCAAAATTATATATCACGTCACTTGAATTTTCCATTTTGCACACTAAACAACGCGTTCCACTCGAAATCAAACTTTACAAAGTGACATACAGCCATAATGGTCTTATGACGCTTCCGAAAGCGTCGTAAGGCCATATGTTCGAATATGGTCTTATGACGCTTTACAAAAGCGTCATGAGGCCATAATTCGAAATATGGCCTTATGACACATGGCCATATGTCACGGCACCTTGAAAATACTGGTTCTATGAGACGTACCGTTATTAGAACAATTTTGAAAAATCTTTTCTAACCAAAAGATAGATTGTCTTACAAAAATAGCATTCTGGAAGTTTTATCAAAATCGTTAGAGCCGTTTTTGAGAAAATCAATTTTTTCTTCAAGATTGTATGGCAGGTGCCGTTATATTTGGGCTTAGAGGACATCTTCTTTTAAATTACAGGCATCATGCCACTTTCTAAAAAGAACTTGGTTCTTCTCCCGAGCTGGAAATTTGAAAAATTTTGTTGATAGATTCTCCTGCCTCTTAGCTCCACAAGAGGAAATACAACATTTTACACGGTATCCGTACCTGTGCTTTTTCGTATCAGTTGAAAACATTTTAAATTTCAAATATAGTTCTAAAATAAGTAGACATTACATCTGCTACAATTAAACGTGTAATGCTAGTGCTATTGTTGACTTTCAAAACCAAACTCTTGTGCGCATACCAAAATCTAGTGCTCCACATAAGCATCCAAACAGTGAAGAACTTAGGAAAAAAATGTAATTGCAAATTCTTTTAACTTTAATTATCATATTGACATGACTTTGATTAAAAAAAAATAATAGCTTAGAATTCGCGCGAATTTTGGATGCTTATGTGGAGCACTAGATTTTGGTATGCGCACAAGAGTTTGGTTTTGAAAGTCAACAATAGCACTAGCATAGCACGTTTTATTGTAGCAGATGTAATGTCGACTTATTTTAGAACTATATTTGAAACGATAGAGATGTTTGGTTACAGGAATATAAAGAATATTACTGCCTCTTCTTAAACCTTCACAAAATTCAAAATTATATATCACGTCACTTGAATTTTCCATTTTGCACACTAAACAACGCGTTCCACTCGAAATCAAACTTTACAAAGTGACATACAGCCATAATGGTCTTATGACGCTTCCGAAAGCGTCGTAAGGCCATATTTTCGAATATGGTCTTATGACGCTTTACAAAAGCGTCATGAGGCCATAATTCGAAATATGGCCTTATGACACATGGCCATATGTCACGGCACCTTGAAAATACTGGTTCTATGAGACGTACCGTTATTAGAACAATTTTGAAAAATCTTTTCTAACCAAAAGATAGATTGTCTTACAAAAATAGCATTCTGGAAGTTTTATCAAAATCGTTAGAGCCGTTTTTGAGAAAATCAATTTTTTCTTCAAGATTGTATGGCAGGTGCCGTTATATTTGGGCTTAGAGAGATCATTTTTTTGCTGGAAATATTCAGTACTGACATTTATCTGAAAATGTTCGTCTGATATTGATTTAAACTCCTGTAAGGTTAAATCTACATCAGAACCTTGTGTATAAGTTGAAGGTTTCAAATATTGTGCAATATTTGAACCGAACGAATTTGATATATTTCCAAGGTATAAACTGGGAACAGACCCTTTTCTAAGATTCTTTTTTAATATCAAATTTGTTTCAAAGTGTTTTTAACATAAATAAAGATTTTTATGAAGGACATCTTCTTTTAAATTACAGGCATCATGCCACTTTCTAAAAAGAACTTGGTTCTTCTCCCGAGCTGGAAATTTGAAAAATTTTGTTGATAGATTCTCCTGCCTCTTAGCTCCACAAGAGGAAATACAACATTTTACACGGTATCCGTACCTGTGCTTTTTCGTATCAGTTGAAAACATTTTAAATTTTAAAAATAAACTTGCAGAAAAACTATATTTCGTCGTTAAAAATCTCAATACCTAATACTTTATTTATATAAATGTATTTACAAAAACTAACTGCATAAACCTACAAAACAAATAGGTACTTCGTTTTTAAGAATCCAACTATACCTAGTAATTAAAAGTAGTAAAAGAAAAGCAAGGCGAGATATAAGATACACAAATAAAATGTCTTTATCTAAGCTGAAAAAAAAAAACACTATCCGTAGACACAGACAACCATTCCAGCATTAACTATTCCGTAGACCTCAGACAACCATTCGGTTTGACAAATTTAGGTGCACTGCTAAAAAAAAATTTCAATCAACCCTCAAGCTCAAATCCTCAAACTCAAACAGTAGTTGAGTTGTGTATTGTGTTTCCTTGATCGTGGTTCCAGTTCCACTTCCACCACTCCACCCTCCACCGTGCCGTGGGCCGTGGTTCGTATTGGTAGGACTAGGAACTGGTTTTTTGGTATGGAGGTATAGTACGATAATGGTATGTTTAATTTTTTCGATGGATGTCAATTTCTCGTACATGTTTGAGTATGCTAGCTTTCGATTTTGGTATGCTAGCTTTTAATGTTTTTTGAACATGCTTTTGTTCTACTATTCTACATCTGTATATTTCTTTTGTCTGTATAGGTAGGTATTTTTGGTTTTTGGTTTCGTGTTAGATAGAAAATGGGTGTTGGTAAGGAAAACAATTAGCAATTTAATGTTGATACCTACTTACTGTAGTAATTATCTATTTATTTATATAATAAACATTTTAAAACTTTACTATATACATATATAATTTTTCATTTTTGTAGAAAAATGTTCTTGGAAAATAACTTTAAATTTGATAAGGTAGGTATCATAAATATTCTAAGGCTATACAGGAACCTATCAGTATTAGGTACTATAGGTGCGGGGTAAAAGCATAGTTTAGTTAGTTGTAAGTAGTAAATTTAAGCTCCTATGAGTTGGATATTTTCATATTTCTTAGCACCTTGTGCATTTGGTGAAAAAAAAAAAACAAGCTGTATGTGTAATATGGTATAATAATGTAACATTCATCACTAACTTTAACTACCTAGTTACAGAATGTTCACAATTATTCTTTAAAAAATTAGTTTATAATGTTATGATATTTATTTATAATAACTGTAATTATTTAGCATTAGATGGAATAAATAAATGAATTGAAATGAAAATGAAAATATTATTTTTGTAAATTTTGTATGTAGGTACCTATCGGTTTTTTTTAAATTTATATATATATATATATATATATTCCGTGATTTTGGCATAGATACCTAATTATATTAAGGGCCGGATTAGCCACGAAGCAAGAATAGCAAATGCTACGGGCCCCGCTCACTTCGGGGCCCCGCACACCAAAGATTTCTGACCATAAAAAAGTAATTAGGTTAGATTGAAGTGTGAAAAAAAATTTCCAATCAATGTAGCCACGATTACTTCTAAGAAAATAGTTGCAACAAAATGTTCAACTTCATACATGTAATTTAAATTTTTATTTGCTGGTCATACCAAAAACTATGTTTTGCACCGCACTACACGCAAGTTGGCAATACTGCAAAACTAACAGGGGAATTCACTAAATTTTTGTCGAGCTATTCGTAGTAACCCGGCCAATTTGATAAGAGGGTTATATCAAAGAATATAATTACCAAGAAATACAGAAGCATTAATATTCTTTGATTTCATTGAAAACTTATATAAATTTTTCAGCTTCTACCTATCGATGGGGTCTTCTTACGAACGCTCTTAAAGAAAATTCGTCAAAAATTCCTGTTTTGAAAATGTTGTCGGACACTCTTGGTGGTCAGCCCGGGCGGATGCTACGAAGGCGCTTTTATGTGGTTTTACTACTATCAAGGATACTTTGGAAGACTTTTTCAATAACGTGGATCAAAAGCCAGATAAAATAGCCACAAGGAAAAGTCACAAAAATGTGATTGTCACATGTGACATCACCTTAGCCCAGTGGCGGACTAAGCTTGTAAATCGGTCAAGGCACTCAAACATTTTTCGACGAGCTTCTTCTTAAATTGTTAACCCAGCATCATGAGCGAGTTCACCTGGCACTGTTTTTTCATCCTCCTTCTTCCTCGTCGGTCAGTGTTGATTCATATATCGATGCATTTATTAGTCACAAATGTAACAGCATTGTCTAAAATGGAAGTTCGTTCATTTGTAAGAAAATCATCCAGGGCTATTATTTTGACAAGGCCTTTATCCAAACTCATTTTTGGAGGCTATAAATATTGTTGCAAAAAATGAATATAGGTCAAGAAGTTGAAGTCACATATAGCTGGAAGGAGCAAGCCTGCTGCTGACCTTGTGTCAAAATTTGCTTTAGATGGATCTTGCATATTTTTATATAGTGCTGATAATTGTTTCTACATGTTCTTTTACGACTCTTACAGAATCGTAATGAGAACTCCAGCGAGTATCTGACAAACGTTTCAAACTCCAAAATAAGCTAGATAGGCATGGCTTACTATATCGTTAGAAATTGTAACTGAAGTTAAAAACTTCGAAACATTATTTAAATTTGTACATATATGAGTGTCACAGTTTCAACATGGCTGTACAAGTACTTTGAGGTTTATAAAACTAAAAACAAGCAGAAGTAGTTTTTATTTTCTTGTGAATTTTATGAAAACTGGAAGATTTAAAGTATGGGTTTTAGCACTTAATAAAAAATTGAATAGAGCATTGAATATTTAAAAAAAAAAACTAGTAGGTACTTAACAATGTATCTACCTAAATTTTTGGGGAAAGGTAGTTTTTGAGTTCAAGAATGGGTAAATCAAAACAGAAAATCAACAAATGGGTAACTAAATTCCGGATCGAATATTTTTTCTTTTTACTTGAGTTCCTTAAGAACTTAATAGTAGCATGACTGATGCTGCCGTTGTTTTTCGAACGTTTGAATAGGTACAGTTTTGTTTTGGTTTGGGGCTGGGGACCCCATAAAATTTTGCTTCGTGCGTGATGTAGGAGTAGGAAGAAACATAAAACATTATGACACAAATTAGTTGGGGAAGGTAAAGGTACATAGTTTTCTTATAATAAACCTTCATCCGTTCTACGCATAATTATTTTGCGTTAGTATTAAAAAAAATTAAAAGTTATGAAAGAATTTGATGGAGGTTTATTTGGAGGCCCCCGGACACCTGAGGCCCGGGGCGGACCCCCCCCCCCCCGCCCCTACCTTAGTCCGCCAGTGCCTTAGCCAGACGAAATTTGTTGATTGTGACAATCACGTATCACTAATCACCTTAGTCGATTCCACCCCTGGACAACGATATGAAATTGAGGTGTTTATTGTCATCATTGATAACGTACTCACTGCTTAAGGTAATCGTAAGAACAGTTATCATACAATTTCTGGCGTTTTTGGAATATTACGAGAGCTGAAATCTCGTCCACCAGAAGAGGTTTTGGTAAAATCTGCAATCATCGTAGGTGCTTACGCAGATGATTTGGAGGACAGACTGGGCGACAAATTAGTCCAGTTCGTTGCTAGTATTATTAACAGCAGGAATCATAAAGCTCTGACATTTCAAGTTTACAAGCTTTTGATAAATAATTCTTTACAATCTTGTTTTCCGAACGTTGAAATTGCTTTACCCATTTATTTGTCTCTCATGATCACCAATTGCAGTGGTGAACGATCTTTTTCAATATTTAAACGTGTTAAAAATGAGACGAGGAGCGCGATGACCCAACAACGTCTGAATCAACTCACTTTAATGAACATTGAATATGATTTACTCCGAGAAGTTGATATTAACAGTATTATTTATAACTTTCCTCAAATTAAATCAAGAAAAGTTTGTTGATAACAGTTTTGTTTTATTTTATTTAAAACCTTAAACTTGCTAACCTAAAACAATCCAAGGGCCCTTGATAGAATTTGCTACAGGCCCCGCGCTGGCTTAATCCGGCACTGATTATATTGCATGTTATGTAATTACATTATATTATTAGAAAGACATAAGCATAATAAGACATAATTTTCGTATGGGAAAACCGAGGTCTACAAAAACAAATTGGATGTAGGTACCTAATATTAGATATAGATGTGCAATGTGGTACTTCAAAAAATTTAGGAATTTACTAATTTCAATTTTTTTCTTAGGATGCATATCAAGTATAGGTATATTATTTAGTTTGACTTAAGACTTTCACAATAAGAAGCAACCTTCACAAAATTCAAAATTTAATTTTCTCAATATTTTCTAGATGGAGGGTGGTGACATAGGCAAACTATAATTTTTGATTGTCAACGTGTCCTAAAATAGTGTATTTAAATTTTTTTACTTGCTCAATAGGGCAAGTATTGGTTTCGTGCAGAAAAAAAAATGTTTTAATCAAACATGACATTACGATGATAGTGAAGCCCAAAAAAGTGGTTTTCGCCATACAGTCCGTCGGTCTGTATGTTTGTCTGTGCGGATGTGCGCTTTTTCACGTCATGATGCTACAGCCTAAACCGCTTGACGGATTTTCTTCAAACTTGATATATAGTAGTTTAAGGAAAACGGTTGTCGAGGTTTTTTTATTTCATTTTAGCCCGGCTCAAACTGGTGACTTTCAAGGAACGGTTTTTTTCAATTTGGATTTTCTCGAAAACGGCTCTAACGATTTTGATTAAACTCAAAATTTAGCTTACTTTAAGCTTCCTATCAGATGGCATTGATTTTTTTTCATTTTCTTTGTTTTAAATGGTGGCTCCTATACAAAGAGCCATTAGATTTTGGCCAATTTTTTCGTTTTTTCCAATTTACTCAAAAAAGGCTCCCCCATTTTTATGAAACTTTTTATATAACATATATATTATACTTCAAAGTAAACTGCATTTTCAGTTTTTGGCTACACATAATAATAGCGGAAATTGGTAATATCAGTTTTATTAATTTGACCATAATCGGAAATTTATATCATTTATATCACCCAAAAGACGACATCTAAATTTGACATACTAAAGGTTACTTAACGTTAGCTCCCGTATATCGAGTTTTCCAGTTTTAGCCAATTTTTTTTTTAGTTTTTACCAAATTTTTCAAAAATGAGTTGTTCTTATTAATCGAAAAGTTTGTTTTCGTCGTACTTTTGCACCCACAGAGCAAGTACGTGCAACCCAGTCGTGCATTTTATTTTTTTTGTCTTTCAACCAAAATTTTAAATTTTGATTATTTGGAAAACCAAGGGTGGGCAAACGTGGGCTAACGATGGGCAAACGAACTGCATTAAAAAAAATCGACTTTTAAATCTTTTTATACCCTATTCCATAGAATGGGTATATTGTATTTGGTGTGGAGTTTGTAACATAGAGAAATAATACCGTTAAGTATAGAAAAGTATATATATTCTGACTCAGAATCAAAAGCCTAGTCGATTTAGCCATGTCCGTCCGTCCGTCCGTCCGTCCGTCCGTCCGTCCGTATGTATACTTTCTAGAGGTCGCAATTTTTGAGATAGAAAGCTGAAATTTGGTATATATAATCTTTGGTTCAAGAGTAAGGCTAAGTTCTTGAACCGGTAAAATCCGCCCACAAACACGCCCACAATCGCCATTTTTGTTGAACAACCTCAATTTAATAAAATTAAATTATGTTTTTTTGTACAGTTACGATAAAAGCATAACGCTAAAATTTTGCACACGTAAGCTTTAGGTAAACTTTCTTCCAACCAAATAAAAATATTTCAGTTTTGGCGTGGCTTACGCCTATTTTTCATACAAAACCATCAATGTTGTTTTTATAAAATAACAATTGTTACATTAAAGCGAAAAACATTAAATTTTGTGGGTCTTACTGGCACATAAACATCTTGTGTATGAAATCAAAAAAATTGATTTTGGGCGTGGCTGACGCCCACTTTTCATTAGAAACTATAAAAAAATTGGTTTTTGTAAATAAACGGTATTTATAATTAATCCGCAAGCCAAAATTTTGCGTCTCTTAATAGAAACGAAAAGATTTGTGTATGAAAAGAAATTTTTGAATTTTGGGCGTGGCTTACGCCTACTTTTCATGAAAGAACGAAAAACGTAGCCTTAAGAATTTAAGGCATTTCCAATGTTTAATTTAAACCTTTTTCCTTCCGTTCGTTATTTGAGAAATATATCTCTACATTTTCTTTTGTAAATTTTTTCAATACGCCCACTTTTAAAGGCGTGATTTTGGTAAAATACATTTGTTCAGGTAAGATTGTTTAAAAACTACTCGATTCAGCTGTAGTCTTACACATATGCCTAAATACTGAAAAAAGTGCAGTTAGTGCTTCAAATTTTTAAGACACGCCCACTAGGGTGGAGTGAAAAAAATTTATGTTTTATTTTTCAATATACATAGGCAGAATGGGTGCTAAATAGAACCTTAATTATGAAGAAAAAATTTCAGGTCGATCGAAAATGTTTTA